>CP135579.1:4954753-5300372 GCA_032401905.1 Swietenia macrophylla | reverse complement strand
AAAGTAAACAACTCTAGTTTCGTTTACAAGCACTAATGTGATTTGATGAAGATAATACATGCGCATTAAGGAAGTTATCTCACGCTTGTTGCTTTGTTAATTTGCCCGATAAACTTGAAAACAATATCTTGATAACATACGATCTTGTTAATATTGGCACGGTATTGTCCGCTTCAAACAAAGCGAATAGAAACTAAATGCTATGCTTAATAGCACACGTAAAATGCGGAACTTAGCAATAATTTAAGGTCGTATAAGTCGAATCAACATCAACCCACTTGCTCTTGTGTCTTGTATGTACTAAATATGTGACGGTAGTTTTTTTAAACACTAAATTCCATTACATTGACATTCTGTTTGTGTTCGCAAGCATATTAAATAATTGCGAATAAGATTTACGAAGCAAGTGAAGTATATAAAACGTATATGAAAATAATTTGTTGAAACAAATAATATTATTGTGGATGGATTAAAATATTATAAAATTTAATGAAAAATAATTTTGTTGTGTTGTATGTAGGAAGAAGCCAGAAATTTGAAAGGTGCGTGTGAACTTATCCAATGAATATCATTTTCAGGGAATACGTTGGTGAGTTATCTTCGCACTCACGTGGAACATGGCTAGACAATACTAACGATACAAGCTACAATGTTTTGTTCATTTGGTCTTTGCAGAAATTACGAATCCTATTTTCACTCTTGACATTGAAGAAAATATGAAACGTAGAACATGATTGTAGAGTGGGGGACGTCTCCTTTATTTTTAACAAGACTTTAAAATAATGGCAATTTAGTCCATATAATATCATAAATAACCTAATTTCCCTTAATTTCTAATAGTACGCAGATGGCCCCCAATCTTAACATTTGTTGTTGTTACTACAACTGCATGCATACCAAAAGCTAGCTAAAGTTACTTCAGTTTGTTTCCTTTAAAGTCCAAACATCATCTCTAGATCTATCTCTTCATGTGATCAGGTGAGGCCCGTACTATGATTGCCTGCCGACTCTTACGACTAACACTTGTTTGCAGACCATCTTGATTTCTTTTATGAAAAGTGAAAAGGTCAAGGGCCCATCCATGTGTATGCAGTAATAATAACATACGATTATTAATTAACAATTAGTAATTTTCTCCAACGAGAAATTCTCTCAACGGCTGAGATTTTGTGTGATCTGAAGGTGTCCAGGCTCGTCTGCAGGACTAATTGTTGGAACAGCTGCAAACCTCCTCCGGAATACTTCCCCATTTTTCACGTACTTTTCAAATTTATAATTTAATATATTTATATTGTATAATTAAAAAAATAAAAATATCGAGAAAATGATAATTACTGTATAAGGCAGGAACTGCCTTGCCATATATCACCTGACTGTTAAATCTCCGCCCTTGCTTCCTTATCACACCCACTCTCTCTGTACCTCTTCCCTCTCACCGTTTTCTTCAAGTGGATGGGAGCTTTGTTTCAATTTAATGTTTAAGTACTCTTCGTTATCCTCCTGTTTCCGAACAACTTCATTTTTGCAGCTACCGGTAGTTTAATTTACATACATCTTATATGGTTTTATACGTACTTGGGGTAATTCCTTTCGCTGCTATTATTTCTTCGCAATTGCATTGAAGACCCTTTTCCTTTCTTCAATCTTTGGAATTCCAGAAATTCTGTCTTCTGTCATTTGGTAATTGTTTATATAGCTCCACAACTCTTGAAACCTGTCTACTTTCATATTAAAAGGAAGTCCGGCTAGTTTCTTCGGAGTTAGCTTAATGGATTTCTTTCTCCTTTCTGTTTAAACGTCGTTATGCAGTATATTTTTTTGATTGATTTGGTTAAGTAATTTTGCCAATACTTATCTGGATTTAGCTTTTATCTGTGGTCTCAAACCATATTAGAAATACAAAATAACCTAGAATTATGATATAACATGAATGGTTCTTCTTTGGCCATAGGTATACTTTAAATGGCTCCAAGGAACAGTCGCAGCAAGGCCAAGGGCGAGAAGAAGAAGAAAGAGGAGAAGGGTATCGATTTGTTTTCAATACAATCTACACATAATTCATCTGTTAATCCCTTAATTAATTAATAACTCAGTTTTATCATTTATATCTCCGCACAGTTCTTCCGGTTGTTATGGACATCACCGTAAACCTTCCCGGTGAAACTCGTGTTATTTTAAAGGTTCGGTGCTCCTTCTTTGTTAAGTTCACGGAAATTGTGTTGTTGAAATAGCGTGCGCAAATATTCTGCTCATTGAATGGGCGATAAATTATATTTCTTGATGCAGTTACAAGTCGGCGGCACCAACTCTGTGATAGTGTTATTCGTGTGTCCGCATTCTTTAATTTTCTCGGGCATCTTTCCTCTTTTGATGCTTTTGCAATCTTGCCTTTCCTTCCATTTCTTGACTTTTCTAATTTTAAGTCATGCGTAGTTGAGGAACCAAGAATCTATGATACCAAACACTTGAAAAACGGATTTACGTTTTCCTCAACGTGTAGCAGATGCGCAAATGGGTGGTCATTGATAGTTGGTGAAGAGGAAATCAATTGTCATAGCTATTCCCTAGTATTAGGCATTTTATACTTAGGTTTGGTTGTCTTTTGTCCGAATAATACATTAAATAATAAGTTTACAACAAGATTCCTGTACTAATATGAGATGAAAATTGGAATTTCGGGCAGGGAATATCAACGGACAGGATCATAGATGTTCGTCGGCTACTATCTGTGAACACCGAAACTTGCAATATCACAAATTTTTCTCTGTCTCACGAGGTGAGAATCTACTCCGTTGTCTCTTATTCATTCATCCACAGTTGATCTCTAAAAACTTGGGAACCTAAAGATTGTGGATTCGTTGACGGCGATTTTATAGTTAAGCAGTTTCAAATGGGTTTAGGCCCAACAAGGGAAAGACATAAAGTAAAAATGTTCCTTAAACTTAACTGTTTTAAATTAATGTCGGTTGCCTCCGAAGCAAAAGATCTAATTAGATGGTGTTTGAAAATACTACAGACGCGAGGAGGGCGGTTAAAAGATACTGTTGACGTGTCAGCATTAAAGCCGTGCATTCTCACTTTAACGGAAGGTAAATCTATGCCATCGGTGGTAGCTTGAAAATTACTCGGTTGCTTATATATTCGACCGTTGTAAAGTTTTCCCTACTTTCTCTGCAATTCAACAGAGGACTACGATGAGGAGCAGGCAGTGGCTCACGTTAGACGAGTGCTGGACATTGTGGCGTGTACGACGTGCTTTGGCCCGTCGGCTGCGACCAAGAACGGGCCAAAGTCCGACACCGGCAAGGATGTTCCGGATAATAAGGGCGCCAAGAAAACCACCGGCAAAAATGATAAAGACAAGCGATCGCCTCCTCCGCCAGCATCGCAATCCAAGAATTCAAAATCATCGTCGTCGAATGACGTAGCAGTTGATGCAGACGGAGAGATGAGTCACTCTTGTCCGAAGCTCGGCAGCTTCTATGAGTTCTTCTCTCTCTCCCCCCTCACTCCTCCCCTTCAGTGTATTCTACTCTCTCTTTGCATCTCTTTGTAAAATTATTTAGAATTCTATATTTATTTATAATCAAGACGGTGGATGTGCTATGAATGTTGCAGTTATAAGGAGGGCAGAAAAACGAGACGTCGAAGAAGTTTCCGCTGATGATCATCTTCTATCCCTTGATGTAAGGCCATACTAATATTTCGTTTAATAGCGCTTACGGATTGTCAAGATCAGTTTCAAATAGCCGCAAGAAACTTTGTATCTGTTTGAATGAAATAAATACGAGTGATTTTGGGGATAAAAAACACTTGGATTGCTTTATAGAGAAGCACTTGGAGCGTGTTTTAGGTCAAAAAATTTCTTGAAGTGCTTCTTTAGAAGGCAGGTTTAATTTTAACCAGAACCCCTTTTTTCTTGGAAAACGCACCTGAAACCAACTTAAATACAACCAATTCGATTTGTATAGTTTTCTGATGCCGTTTTGGATTTCTCATTGTGGTCTCACGTTAATTCTCAGGTGAAGCTTTGCAGTGGAAAGCTGGTTAATGTTGAAGCTTGCAGGAAAGGATTCTATAGTGTAGGAAAGCAATGGTTCCTCTGTCACAACCTTGTTGATATGTTGCGGCAGCTTAGCCGAGCCTTCGCCAATGTCAGTTTTTTGCTTCCTTGTGTCCTTGTTGACGCAGACTTTTCCTTTTTTTTTTTTATCGATTAGGTTTGATTATGTCATACTAGGGTTTTACAATTTGAGGTTGATTGGATGTACATGGCTTTTACTCTTTTTTTTGGTCCAAATTGGTGAGGTAAAACAAATGTAATACACAACATTTTGTCTGTGATGTCCTAATAAACATCAAGGTAGCAATTGTCTCTTGTCATTGGTCTTTCATGCCTTATTATAGAAATATTATTTGCTTGAATTCTTTTTTAGTCATGGTTTTTCCTGGCTAAAATGGTTTAATTTGTGAGTGTGGTTAGTCGTTGCTGTGTCCAGACAGGATAGTGGTGGTGATCTGTAGTTTTTTTTAGAATGGAGGTCTATGATGGTGCTGGACTTTCTTAGGCTGTTTTGACTGGTTAAATTATTTGGATGGGGATTATGTATATGATTAAGCTATATAGTATTTGTGAAATTTATAGTTCATTCTATCTTATTGTTTCGTTATTTTTTCTTTTGAGTGGTTGAGAATTTGGAGGAAGTTATATCTTGCTTCTTTTTTTCAGGCTTATGATGATCTCATGAAAGCATTTGCAGAACGGAATAAGGTAAACAACCGCCACAGTATTTCATTTATTTGTATTTTATTTCTAATCAACATGCTTTGACTGACACTGCAGCAAAAATTGTTGAATAAGACAGTTTCCTGATTTTTCTGAGTCCTGTAGTTCCCATGTCATGTTACTAATCTTTTCTTTTTACCCTTGCAGTTTGGGAACCTTCCGTATGGTTTCAGAGCAAACACATGGCTCATCCCTCCCATCGCAGCACAGTCACCATCAGTTTTCCCTCCGCTCCCTGCAGAGGATAAAGCATGGGGAGGAAATGGAGGTGGTCTAGGAAGAGATGGGAAGAGTGATTTGATTCCTTGGGCCAATGAATTTTTGTTCATTGCATCTATGCCTTGCAAGACAGCAGAGGAAAGGCAGATCCGAGACAGGAAAGCCTTCCTACTTCACAGCTTATTTGTTGATGTTGCCATTTTCAGGGCCATCAAAGTGGTGCACAATTTAATGGGAAAACCTGATTTAATCTCTTCAAGTAACTGTGAAATACCATATAATGAGATAGTTGGGGATTTAAGGATCATGGTCACGAAAGATGCTTCCAATGCAAGCTGTAAGTTGGATACTAAAATTGATGGAAGTCAAGTGACTGGAGTGAATAAAAGGAATTTAGTTGAAAGAAACCTACTGAAAGGGATCACTGCCAATGAAAATACTGCTGCCCATGTATGATTAAAATATTATTTTTTATAAATGATTTTAGTCTCTTTTCAAATTGGTGTATTTGAGGTGGTTTTTGCTGAATAGTTAAAGGAAGCTTTACATTTTGAGTGCAGGATGTTGCTACCCTTGGTGTTGTCAACGTAAGATATTGTGGCTACATAGCTGTTGTGAAGGTTCAGGAGAGAGAGAACAGAAAAGTCAGTCCTCCCTCTCAAAGCATTGAACTTGAACAGCTTGAAGGCGGTGCTAATGCCCTAAATATTAACAGGTGTGTTAAGAACCATGCAATGCGTTCCAAAGTTACTATGATTCATTTTTTTTTTTTCATTTTGAAGTTTCTGTGAGGATTTCAATTAATATATAGTTTTCAAAAGTAAATTTTCATAAAATGAAAGAGTAATACTACAATCATGTATCGATTTATAGTGTTAGTTTCAATTATATGTTTGTTGCAATTGAATTTTTACCCAGGCCTCTCCTTGTAGAATCCTGATTCCCATTTCATTGTATGATTGATCCTAAGTTCTTATCTTATTGACATATACCATTATTTGGCAAGCACTTAGAAAGGACTACTTTGGCCGCCTTAAATGTTTGAAGATGGAAGTTATCAGACGGGCATGTGTTTATGTGTCACTTGTAGTCCTATTCTGTATTTTTCTTGTTCTTCCATGCTCATGTTGTTTGTTATTCATATTTTGAGGACATCTCCGAAGCAAGAATTCATTTTTTTTTCACTAAACGGCTTGTAGTGCAATGCATTTCTGTATTTTTTCATAGTGATACTACTTTGTGGTTTTCCTTCAGTAAATTTGCTTCATCAGGCAAAAGTTTAACTAGGGCCATTTCCTTACAGTTTGAGATTACTTCTTCATGAAACACAGCCTTTAGAACACAATAAACCAGCACCACAATTGAAAAATGTCGAACGTGAGGAGCTTAATGCTTCCCAAACTTTTGTGGAGAGACTTCTGGAAGAGAGTATTGCCAAACTTGAGGAAGAGGAACCAGAAATGGAAAACTTTGTGAGATGGGAACTTGGAGCCTGCTGGATACAGCATTTACAGGACCAAAAGAATGCTGAGAAGGAGAAGAAACCTTCAAATGAGAAGGGTAAGAATGAAATGAAAGTTGAGGGGCTCGGGACACCTCTTAGGTCCCTGAAGAATAACAAGAAAAGGTCTGATGGAAGCAATCAGAAAATGCTGTCTGAAACTTTAAAATCTCAAGCAGATAGAGTTATTGGGGAATCTAAAAATGATACTTCAGCTTCTATAGAAGTTCAGCTTGAAGTTAGTGCTAAAGACAACGAGCTTGCACTAAAGAATTTGTTGTCTGACACTGCCTATGTTCGACTTAAAGAATCGGCAACTGGACTTCATATTAAGGTAAAATTTTGAGAATATCATTGCAGTGCATGCATCTCCTCATCTGTCTAGTATAATGTAACTAACTTAGCAATGTGTTTGACAGTCCTTGCAGGAACTGGTTGACATGTCTAACAAATATTATGTTGAAGTCGCTCTTCCAAAACTGGTAATTTCTGAGTAGTGTTGTATGTTTTTTTTCTATTTATCTATGTGCAAGTAGTGTTATCGTGATTCCTGTTTCTAGTATTGATCATGCAATACAGGTAGCAGACTTTGGTTCTCTGGAACTTTCACCAGTTGATGGCCGGACACTTACTGATTTCATGCATACTAGAGGCCTTCGGATGCGTTCTCTGGGACATGTTGTGAGTGCCTTATTTTGAATCAGGCATTTGTTTCCTTGATATGTGTAAATTTGAACATCTTCATAGGGGAAATCTTATTTTTTATTTTTTGCTATATTGAATGTGTTGCTATTGCATCAAGCTTTGACATCTGTCTATCATTTTAGGAAACCCATTCCAGTTTTTGGAAGTCTTCTGTTCAGATGTATGTATCTAACACCATTGTTTTGCTGGCATCCTTATGATATGCCCTCCTTAATGTGTCATAATGATGGTAGTCATATGCTTTTTTTTAGAATATTTTCCCTATCATCTGCTGCAATGCATGTCCTGAAATCATATGCCTTTTTTTAGAATATTTTTCCTATCATCTGCTGCAATGCATGTCCTGAAATCATATGCCTTTTTTTAGAATATTTTTCCTATCATCTGCTGCAATGCATGTCCTGAAAAGTCATCCGTATTGCAAAAATTTGGAGAACATGCTTAGCAAAGTTTTTGAATCAAGGTGTGGCCAGAATTCAGTACTTATGACTTTTCATTATCATATGCTGTGTCAAGAGTATTTTCATTGTCAGCTACTGCAATGCATGCCCTGAAAAGTCATCTGTACCAATTGCAAAAATTTGGAGAATGTTCCTGGCAAAGGTTTTAAATGTAGGCAGAGCTCGAAATCTAAGATGGGTTGGTTGATTGGGTGGTAACGAGAAGTAATTGAATATTTCTGTTCATTTAACAAAGAAATGAATATTGGTTGGGCCACCTGTAAGGATTATTATAAACTGAAAGTAACGATAAGTCGCAGAATCCTATAAAAACGTGAACATTGTTCCACCTTATCACTAATGCATCAAATTCTGATGTCCTTTTGTGTTCTGTTTGCCTACGTTCAGCACTTTTATCACATTGCTGCATATGACTTGCACTACCCTGTATCTTTTCGATGGCAACCATTAGAAGATTTTAAATCCTAGTGAAGACACAGAGACCCCTAGTTGCAAATGCCACAAGCATGGCTTTGTCTATGGTTGACCAATGCTTGATATTTGTTTTCAAAACCAGGTCAAGCTTTCGGAAAAGTTGTCGCATGTACAGTCACTCTGTATTCATGAGATGATAGTTCGAGCATTTAAGCATATTCTTCAGGCAGTCATTTCTGCTTTTGGTAACACTCAGAAAATGGCTGTGGTAATAGCTGCTGCCCTGAATCTAATGCTTGGAGTTCCTGAAAATGAGGAATTAAATATGTCTTGCAATGTCCATCCCCTTGTGTGGAGATGGCTGGAGGTGTTCTTGATGAAGCGATATGAGTGGGACCTTAAAAGCTTACACTACAAAGATGTGCGCAAATTTTCGATTCTAAGGGGACTGTGTCACAAGGTACTTTGGCACTCAACAGCGAACTTCAAATTTCCAGAGTTTTCTGGAATTAGCTATACTATGCAATTTTGATTCTGCTGATCTGTATTTCTTTAATTTTTAAAAAATTATATTAGCCTATTTTTGGGATTACATTTAGTTGATGTAGGACACATCATGGACAATTATGTCATTGCAAAGGATACTTGGGTTTCATCCGTATGACCTGTTATCCCTAACTCCATCATATCTCTCGATGTGATGACTTACAGAGAAGTTTTATATTGGTAAATTGTGGGTATATGCAGATAAATTAAATGTTTCACTCTACCTGGCGAATATGAGAGCAGGAAAATGCTTGTTACAGTTCACAAATAGTAAATTGCACAAGTTGAGAAGTTTGTAGATCATAAGTTGAGTAGTTATCACTCAAACACCGACACTGAGTATTTTAATTTATTTTATATTTATACCCATTTCAGGTTGGTATTGAGTTGGTTTCAAGGGATTTTGATATGGATTCTCCAAGTCCATTCCAAAAAATGGATGTTGTCTCCCTGGTGCCTGTGCATAAGGTAATTAACAAGAAATAGAAAGACTAATTTTCTTCCCTGTCTCTGTGTTTTGTTCTGAATTGTTTTTCTTATCATTTGCAGCAAGCAGCATGCTCATCTGCCGATGGAAGACAGCTCCTGGAATCGTCAAAAACAGCTTTAGATAAAGGAAAACTTGAAGATGCAGTCACCTATGGGTCCAAGGTATATGGCCTTCTAAATTGTGACTTGTATCCTTCTATATAAGCTGGTAGTAAGGTGCTTCAACAACTGTTTCTTCAATCTATAATATTTATGTATTTCATCTTCTTTACTTCGGTGGTGTTTGAAGGCCCTTGCAAAGCTGGTAGCAGTTTGTGGTCCCTATCATCGCATGACTGCAGGTGCTTACAGCCTTCTTGCTGTAGTTTTGTATCACACTGGAGACTTCAACCAGGTTTGTTGGCTATCCATTATTTTAAAAATATTTCTGTGGCTTCAGCTATCATACCAATATTATTGCTACCTTCCAAATATTTGTAGTCCACTACTTGTAATAAAGCACGTAATGCATTTTTACTCTAGGCTTTAGTTTATAGGCTCTAAACAGTAAATCACTTAGTGTTTGCAATTTTTTTTATTAGACAATGCTCAATCAACAATCTGTCCATTACACAGGCCACAATTTATCAGCAAAAGGCCTTGGATATCAATGAGAGAGAACTAGGACTTGATCATCCTGACACAATGAAGAGTTATGGCGATCTAGCTGTGTTCTATTACAGACTTCAGCACACAGAACTGGCTCTCAAGTATGTTTTATTATTGCATTAAGCATATCCACTGGTACGTTTATGTAATATTTTGGGATCAACTTCGCTCTGTACCTTTATTGAAAGGGCCAAATAAGGAAGTGCCAAGTTTAATGTCTGTCCCACCAGGTAGTGCAAATTCATGGCATTGGATTATATTTATAATGTATTGATGGTCTATATCTCGTCCTTTCCTATCTGAGTTTTTCATAGTTTTTTATGTCTACTATACCTATCATGTTTCAGCCTAGTATCTATAGTTGAACAAAAGAAAAAATTTGTTTCAGCCTGGTATCTGTATTTAGTGGTTTCTTACTTTAATGGTTTACCAAAATCACAATGGACTTCTTTTTTATTATAATAATGTATGTATTGGCTACTAGAAATAACTGGAGCATTCATTTCACATCAACCAATTGGACTTTCGTAGTACTTGATCTTGGCAACTGTCCAAATGATGTCAGGAACCTATTTCAAGTCTACCCTATTATTTTTGTTTCCTTTAATTAACATTCAATCTATCTTTGCTAATACATTTGATTAGTTCTTTCCTTTTAAACAAATGTCCTTTTCACATCTCTTGTCATCTTGAAGATTATAATTTTCATGTTGTTGGCCGTCTTCTCTTTGTTATGAATGTCTTAAATTGCTGTTGATCAGGTATGTAAAGCGTGCTCTGTATCTTTTACATCTCACTTGTGGCCCTTCTCATCCAAACACTGCTGCAACATACATTAATGTGGCTATGATGGAGGAAGGACTTGGGAATGTGCATGTTGCTCTCAGATATCTCCACAAAGCTTTGAAGTGCAACCAAAGGTTGCTTGGTCCAGATCATATTCAGGTGTTGTTTCATTTATTTATTTTTTATTTTTCGGTTTTCGCCAAATTTTTTGAATATTATACTTTGTATGATATACTGTCATCATTTATAGTAGATGACGGATTGGTACTCTTTGCATGGCACTATCTTCATGAGTATTGCTTCATGTTGATTAAGGCATGGATTATTTTTGGCCTGTGATAAATGGGACTTGGTATGTTAATCTTGAAAATGTCATGAGATGTTGGGTAGGCTTGTTATTACTCTGTGGAAGACAGTTCAAATTGTCAGTTAAGATCCGACTTGTTGGACCTTATGAAAAATAAAGAGCAGCAAGAACAAATCAATACTGTTCATATGCTTGAGTGGTGAGTTTTTAGATAGCTAATTTACTAATAGTGCTGTTTGAGCTGAAAGTGCATATTTTTTTAGGAACAAATGAGTGACTGCCGAAATTTTATTTGGAACCTCACACTTGTTCACGCATTAGTTTACCTGCAGAGATTTGGGTATAATTCAGATTTTCACTGAAGTTTTTGGTTTATAGCTTTGAATAATATTCTCTGTTTGTGTAATGCTTTTCAGACAGCAGCAAGTTACCATGCCATAGCAATTGCACTCTCATTGATGGAGGCATATCCTCTGAGTGTTCAGCATGAACAAACAACCTTGCAAATTCTTCGAGCAAAGTTGGGCCCAGATGATATGCGTACACAGGTATATTACTTATTAGGCTTAAAGTTGTTCTCAAATCTATCTTTTTTTTTTGGTTCCTTTAGACTTTTTGAGGCATTTTTGCTCCCTCAAGCTTCTGTGTATAATGAGTGTTCATCGTTTTAGAATGTGGAAAATACTTCATGGTCGTCATTTACAACTGCTGGACAATTCAAACTCCAAACTATGTACTCAGTATGGTTTGCTGCTATAAAATTTGATTGGCAAAGAAGATTACAAGAAAATGAGTGTTGGTATTTTTACAAAATAACTTGAGTAATGAGTTCTAACTTCTAATTGTGACACCTATATATGTAGAATCTTTTTTAATCTTCCCACGGGGACAGCAGCCCTGAGGCTGAGTGTGGGGAGGTTCCTTTATAAACTTTTCATCATCAGTATATAGTTTTATACTTTATGATCAAATGCTGCAGGATTCTGCTGCGTGGCTTGAGTACTTTGAGTCCAAGGCTTTTGAACAGCAAGAAGCTGCACGAAATGGTACCAGAAAGCCTGATGCATCCATAGCTAGCAAAGGCCACCTAAGGTAAATTGTCTAGTACTGTCCTGGATAATATGGATCATTATGCAATCGATGATTATTGATAATAGTTAGCCTTTTGCAAATCCAGTGTATCAGACTTACTTGACTACATTAATCCAAGTCATGGCGCCAATGGAAGAGATGTCTCGGCTGTAAAGAGGAAGAACTATATTACAAAGGTTTGTTGGACTTTCAAGTTATTTTGGTAAAAAATAACTATAGCTGATGATAGCATAAAAAGAATAGTCTTATTGCTGCATTTGTTGGAGTGGAGGCACTTCCATGTTGAAAATTTTCTTTGATTGGCTCCATAAAGCGATATTTTGTAGTGTAGTCAGCCTTACTGATAGAAATTGACTGAACAGCAATTAAGTGTTTTGCCTTTGAATTATACTCTCAAGATTTAATGAGAATGAGCTAAAAAGAACAGTCCAGAACCAGCATGAGATAGAAAACCTTGCTTGCCTTTCACCATATAAAATTTATCATCTTAGATGCTTTTAAAATTAAGGCATCAATTTTATTGTATGGTTTTGAGGGTGTTAAGTTTCCATGAGAATGTAAAAGCCATGGGTGGCTTAAAGTTGGAGGGAAATGCCAGGTAGGATTTCTAAATTATCTGAATGGCAGCTCACATTCACTGTCCCTTGTGTGTGTTCAACTCCATGTTCTTCTGTACTGCACCTGATCATACTTCTTAATATTCCTGTACAGGTGAAGGGGAAATCCTACCAAGATACCAATTTAGCAAGTTCTGAGGGATCTCCCCAAGAAATCCCAAGAGAAAGTTCAGATGAAGAGGCACATGTACCCAAACCAGGAAGTTTCACAGATTTTAATCAGGGGACTAGCTCTATGCCACTTCAGCAGCCGGAGCCTGTTGTGGAAGAGACTACCAAAGACAAACCAAAAGTTGCGAAAGAAATTTTATCTTCAATACATGATGAAGGAGATGATGGATGGCAACCAGTTCAGAGGCCAAGATCAGCTGGCTCATATGGGCGGCGACTAAAACAACGGCGAGCAATGATTGGAAAGTTTTACAGTTATCAGAAAAGGAATGTGGATACAGTTGTGGACTACACTCCAACCAAGAATAGTAATCAAAGTAGTGGGTATTACATTTTTAAGAAAAGGACAGTATCTCATGGAAGTTCTGCAGATCACCAACTTGTGAACTCCTCCCAAGCTACCAAATTTGGGCGGAGAATAGTCAAGGCTGTAGCCTACAAGATAAAGTCTATGTCTTCATCTACTAAAACTGATGCCACAGAAGCCTCTACAAATGGTGGTGAGCGATTAAGTTCTCCATCAGAATCTTGTCCCACTTCTAGCTCAAATGATACCAGCTCAATGAGAAATGCAATAATCAGTCCTGGAAAATCTCCTTCTTACAAGGATGTAGCATTGGCTCCTCCCGGTACTATTGCAATGTTGCAGGTCAGGGTTCCTCAAAGCGATGTTTCAGATAACCGGGAATTTGAAATTGAAAAACATGAAGATGAAAAGAAGGAAATAAAAGAAAATGTTGGCACAAATGGAACTGCAGTGGAAAAAATATCTGATGAGAAGAATACTTCTGTATTGGAAGCAACAGATAACTTAAAAGATGAAATTGGAGTTCATGAGGACAAGAAAGAAACTAAGTTAACTGATGCATTGGAAGATAACCCTTCTGTGGTGGTGTCTGAGAGTGTTGAAAGAGTTGGATCTGATGCTGTTGATGTTCATAAAGTGGTACGGAATAGAATATTGATTGATGGCATGCTTAATTCAATTGATTCTTCAATTGATTCATCTAGAAGTTTTGAAACACATGATAATACAAACTCCACACTGCAAGCAGTGGAGGATCTGAAGGACAAATCCTCAGCTCTCAATCCAGGCGATACTCAGGGATTACCCAATAGTAAGTTGTCTGCATCTGCAGCACCTTTCAACCCATCACCATCTGTTGCATGTGCTTCACCAGTTGCTGTTAATATGACTTTGCCTTCGGGTCCTGGTGCAGCTCCAGCCATTGCACCTTGGATAGTAAACACAACCCTACATCCAAGGTCTGCTGGTGTCTTAGCCACAGTAAATCCAATGTGCTTATCTCCACACCAACCATACCCATCAACTCCACCAACTCCCAACGTGATGCAGCCATTGCCATTTATGTATCCTCCCTTTACTCAACCCCAATCTGTATCAACCAGTACATTTCCAGTAACTAATAGTGCCTTCCATCATAATCACTTCTCATGGCAATGCAATGTGAGCCCCAATGTGCCAGTGTTCATTCCTGGAACCTTTTGGCCTGGCTGCCATCCAGTGGAGTTCTCTGTGCCAACACCTGTTGTCAAGCCAATTCTGGATTCCACAATGGAGCCAAAAGTGCAGTCTGACAATTCTACGAGTCCACGTTTAGCATCAAATCTGCCAGTGGACATTGATGCTGTGGGAGAAGCTAAGAAAGAAGTGAACCTTGTAGCATCCAAAGAAATTGATGATTCAAATGAAGTAGCCGGAATTGGTCCGAAAAGTGTTAAGGAAAATGGTGATATAAATCTGTGTGGGATTGAAAATGCTCGGAGTGAACCGCATCACTTAAGCAATCCAAATGAAAATTCTGTAAGCAGTGTTGATAGGAAAATTGAAAGTGAGAAAACATTCAGCATTTTGATAAGGGGAAGAAGAAACCGAAAGCAAACTTTGAGAATGCCGATTAGTCTGCTCAGTCGGCCATATGGCTCACAGTCCTTCAAAGTTATAAATAACAGAGTAATTAGGGGGAGTGAATCTCCAAAATGTATAAGCTTTTCTTCAACCGGAGATTCTACAGCTACTGCTGTATAATTTATGTTCTGCTTACTTACCTTGCTAGTGTGGCAAGTCTGTTGGGAAAAAGAGGTTACAAGTTTTGGTTTTCTTTTTCTAGCTTTCGTTGGTCTTTCTTCATCAGTTTATGATCAGAACATCTTCTGAAAGAATGTAGGTTAGTTCAGAGCCAAAGCATGCTTCATACTTGCATAAATAGCAAGTCTCAAATCTAAACGTCTACATTTTATACATAAAAGATTGTGGGTCTGCACAAGTGCCATTATATATACATACATGTAGGATACATAGAGAGTAAGTGATCTGGTGGCTAATGTCACCCCTTTTATGGAGAGTAACATGCCTAGTTGGTTTATTGGTATATATAAACAATGCATTGGAGTGTCTTTATTGTGTGAATTGCAAGTGGTTGGCATGCTTGAGTGCACCTAGTAGGCATGCTGTTCTCCAAAAGTTTTCTCTAGATCAATACTCTCTCTGTATATGTGATTGTGCAAAAATTTTTATCAATGAGATCGGTATCATTCTGTCTATATTTTTTTGAAGCTAAAATAATAACATCCCATTAAAAAAAAAATGCAGAATATACGCTGCTGGCTGTGTCCGTGTGGGTGCAGGTGATGGGGCCAAAGGCAATCTTCTGGATCAGGTATTGTGCCACTCTTGCAACCTTTTTTATTAGTGTTTGCTTTATGTGACTCTGGTCCAAGGGACAAAAACCACCATTTTGTGCTACTTGTCCTCTTGTGGTGGATCTTAATTCTTTGTTAACTATTTCAATTAATCATTCAATCAGTACTGTTTCAAGACATGTCTAGCGTTATGCATATATAAAGAAAACTTCAATGTCTGAGTAGACATCCTTGCCATTGCAAATAAATGACCTTGGGTTAAAGATTGGAATTTAAAGCTGCCTGAGGTAGATTAGGGATTTGTCAACCTGCAAGAATCTATAAACCTGTATAATTATCATATGCAACTTTTTTATCTTGTTGCCTGATAAAAAAATTTTGGTTGATTTGCAGGTTATGATAGGACGATTGCTCTTGGAACTTGATAGGAATTAGCTTTTGCTTGATTTGCAAGTTTATGATAGGAAGATTACCCCTGGGATTCCCACATCTTAAGGTGATAATTTTGATTTAGAATAGAATTAAGAAATTTTGATATCTTGGATTACAGAATTGAATGACATCTAAGTTTTCTGATTTCTTATAGCCGTAACTTTGACAATTAATTTGATTTCATTGTAAGAGATTGATTATTTTTTTAAAATGGGCATTTGACAGTTGACCTGTGATCATTTCACTGTTTGCGTTGGGACGATGCACAATACCACTGAAACATCGAAATGTTAAAGATTTCAGATCTTTGAATGAAGTTTGTCCTCCAGTAATCCACTATAGATTTGATGCTATCAACATGCTTCGTGTATCCTATTCAAGTAACCCAAAACAAGAAAAACCACTGCTAATACCCCTCGAAGTATTTTGCTTCCTCTGGGGGAATAGCAAGTTTATAACAATAGAAAGAGGAAGTTTTACACTTCTTGTACATGCAAAAGGGAAGCCGACTCTGAAATTGTCGAGGTTGGCCAACAGTTATCCGTCCATTTGATCACCTCGTATCAACGCTAAGAAATTTAAAGTGTCCATTCACAGTGTCACATCGCTTGAACCAGTGCCTTTTCTGAGTTTCTTGCCATTTCTCAGACTCAGAAGATTTCACGAGTCACCCTCACTACACAAATCTGAATTAAGCACAATTGAGAAACACAGACCTTAGATTGAGCACTTCTACAAGTCTCATGAAACTGGATTCGTTTGGAATGTTGGAAATGTAGTAGTCTTATCTGATCTCTTCTTCATCCATGGTAATGCTTCTAGAACTATCACTGCAAGTTGATTTATAGAAAGCAGAAATCCATAGCCTATCTTCCATTCTTTCCCTGCATTTCCTATTTAGATACCCAATCCTATGTTCACAGCTCCAAAGAAGAGGGCAAGCCTGCAAACCAGTGATGGTACCAATTCCCAAACTTGCGAATCTTGGCATCCTTGTTGTTGGGTCGTAGAAAGAATGCCAGTATCTGAAATCAAGTAAGGATTTCAATTAAATTTCTCTACATTTTCCAAAATGCAAATTCCAGAGCATGCGGTCTTTTTAGATATGTTTTGCTGCGGCAGAACTCATGCATAGGCAAGTTGCTGATACGTAGATAGGGTGTAGTACAGTATAATATTATATCAACTGAGAAGAAGAAAAAGTATCGCACAATAAGAACGTTGGAATTGGATTAGGTCAGGGCAAACCTGAAGAATGCTGAGCACAAGAGTGAAGATTCCTACGCCTCTAATGAGCTGATTTGTTGGCATAATGGCAATTCAATTTACTATAAAGCTGAATCCCAAGTAATACCGTGGCAAGCCCAAAGACAAATCCCAGGAGCTGAATCATGGCATGCAGACAGTACCAGAGGGGATCTTTATGTCTGAAGTATCTTGGAATAATTGCCCCCACTGGAAGTATTGAACCCCATCCAATCATCCCTAATGCCCCATGATTCCTTTTCTGGCGAGAACTTACATATAAAACTGAAGAAGAGCCTGGAAAAAGAATAGATTTCTTATCAGTCTTAACAACTGCAAGAAAGATTTCTCAAAAACAGTTCACTAATGAAAACAAGAGAAAATTTGAGTGCTTAGGGTGTTCTTACTTAATTTTGAAAGCCCAACTATGCACACATGTTTTTACTTGTAAACAGGCTAATACCCACACACTCGTTTATACTTAACAACAAATAATTTTATTCCACAGTAATTATAAATTAAAAAGGCAAATACACATAATATATATTTAGGGCAAGAAAGGCAAAATGAAGATGAAAAAACCTCCAGAGAAATCAAACATGTCGGTTCTTTTGTCATCGTGATGGGTCAGGTGAAGGTGATTCGGAACTCTACTTCCAAAAGCCAATATTATGGGTTGGTGACCAAGATGATGTTCAAACTTAAGTTGAAATGCCGTATAGATCATAGCTCCATGAATTGCAACAACTGGAGGAACATTTGTAAGTGGCAATTCACCTTTCTCCGGTATAACCTGCGAAGATCTAGAACCCAGCAAATAATAGTGCTTGATTCTTGGATGACCTTTTTTATTAAACCATCCCACCATAGCACTTGAAACCAACCATCATTCCCATCTGATTGAAAATCCCATTCCTACCCATCCAGTTGTATATACAGCTGATAATATAATGGTCATGGCATGATCATCTCCTAGCAAATACCGCCACGGGAGTTTGTTGGTATTTCAATGAATTAATGACATAAAACAATTCAAATATTTATGGATAAATATTTGAATGACGATGAATGATTTGCTTAGATCAAACTCACCCTTAAAATATAGGTATTCCACATTGGCTTTCAGACCATGCTAGATATATTACCATACGGCTGTGGAAGAAAAATTGGCAAATCTTCATTACAAAGGCCTGATAATTCAGCACTGTTGCCACCCATGTTAGCATCGTCACCTTGAGGTAATACACTTGTATTATCTTCTCCACTGGTGACGACAACAGCAGCTGCATCCTCCTTATTATTGGCGACTGCAAAAGTCTTTGGTCCAAAAGAATAGACTCAAAAGAATAGAACAAGAAGAATCCTCGAGTCCGGAACAGGGAATCTTGAATTTACCATTTGGATCTTAGGTTCCTAACATGTGGCTGTTAGCAAGATGAACAAGAGCAAGTAAAGGAAGTGTCAAATTGAAGACATTGAGAGTGGTTAAGATGTTCCAGTTTCTTGAAAATGATAGATCTATTATGGCGATCGGTAGTTGGAGATGGCGGGTAATTATCATTCCCGCCAAATCTTGCAGGCACACTACCCAGTAGAGCATGTGATTGCTCTAGCCTTCTAATCTAAGCAAGCAACAACTCACACCCAGGAGAGAAGAAGGGATGTAATTTAGAATCAATGTTGGCAAGTTAAAATGAATTCTACTCATTCTGGGTTCTTGCTACAACTTTTAACAACGACTTGGATTCGTTTCTATGGAGGATCAGATACTACAATCAATTTAGGGATTTGTTTTCCATACACTTTGCTTTACATTGCAAGTTAAAGCATTTTCTTAATATAACAGCTCAACTGAAGAAAAGACTAATTAAAATTAAAAAAAATAGATAATTAGCAGTTGTATTCAGCAAGTTAATCCATGGCGATTACCTTTTGTGTGAAAGAGAGGATGGACAAAAGTTAGATTATTTCCTGGAATTCACCCATCTCTGCAATTCACACAATCTTAAATAAAGACGATAAATTATGCATCTTCCAGACAACATTTTCATAAACAATCAATACGTTAAACTGACATTAAACCCACCACATATATTCATTCTCCATCATAACTCACGTCATACAGGACATAACCAGATGTACAGGTCATCAGAAAAATACAAAGTAAGTTCAGAATCTCATAGTTCCATAGTTCCTCTTCCAATACATAGCAACATGCAATATCATCACAAGAGCCCTATTTTTTCAGTCATATGAACAGTGTGTGCTCAATGCAGGGCAAATGCATATTAAGATTACCAGAGTCCCCCATTCAAAATTCACCACTGCGCGAATTCAAGTCCTGGTCCCAGCAGCTTGTTTCAACTCCTTTCACCCCTTTCTGCAGCATTTGCACTCAAAGCAACCTGATTTTCTTCTCTCTTGAAGGAAGTGGCAACAATAATAGAAGTACACAGAAAATTTTCTATCAGGTCTAAGTAGATTTAGGCACCCTGAGTATATGTTCCTCACCACTCTTCTCATCAACTTTAACAATCCAATTACTCTTACAGGTTTTCCTCTTGATATCAGTCCTTCTACCTTTGGAACGAATTTCTCTAATCGTCTCATTGTCATTACTTGTCCCAATGATTGTTATCTCCATGCCTTTCCCAATGGGACTTTTCATAGACCTCACTTTAACTTTATTCTTCATCCCTCTAACATATCCCTCCAGTCCTCTCTTTTCAAATGCCAAGTTATTCGCAACAACTACTGATCTTTCCAGATTAACATCTAGCAACTTCAAAAATCTTTCATAGTCGCCATTCTTGCAATCTATTAGAGAGAAATCAATGTTCCCGTAATGTGATAACAGTTCAGAGGGATCCCCAGTTTCGAATTTTACAATGTCTTTTAAGACCAGTATCTTTAATTACTTTTTTTGATTCAGCAAGGACCGCCTCTGGGTGAATACAAATGAGTCTGCCCCCAGATTGTCTTGCAGCGGCTGCTAAAGCTATTGTTGACGGAGACACGCTAGGCGATACCTCCACTATAAGTTTTGCTTTCATGCCAGCTGCTAAGGCTGATATGAATTCGTTGCTTTCGGGCTCTTGTGTTACCCAAGAGTCGCATCGCCTCTTATAAGCGTTACACTGGAAACACAAACAGGAAATGAAACAGAGTTTGCATTACCATTTAGGTAAATCTGAGGATGTTATCATATCAAACAGTATGCAACAGAGCCTGGAACCTGCTGAATTGGGAGAAAAATGAATGTCAGGAAAGGGCAATCAGATTCAGTTCATTGCATGTAAATTTTTAAAAATTTTTTCAATATTAGAAATAAAAAGGTATTCAGGGTTCAAAATTTATTAGGAAATTTCAATACTTATTGACAACCACTACCACGATGTGAAAACCAGAATATCCATAGAGAAGAGAAGCCAACCAATTTAAGAGTATCAAGATAAGCGTTTGTAGCCGATGCAGCCGACCATTCCATTTCCGTCCTCAAAATTTATGTGAGAACGTTGTGATATGTCCTTGAAAATCAAAGATTACGGTAGAATTTGTTATTTATTTCTTCCTTTTGCTGTCGGGCTTTTTCTAATGGGATAAACAGAGATATGAACAATTTGTCAGTGTTCTTCCTAATAATAGTTCCCGCATGCAGACGGCAAAAACAATACCTGGCCGCCCTGTAAAAACGGAAACTAACACGTCCATAACATTGGAATGCTACTGGTAGTTATTGTTAATTAACCGAGTTAAAAACAACTAATTTACCCGCTAGCATATTGCATGTTTGTACCTTCCAGAAATAAACTGATTTATAGAAATACTTGAGTGATTACTGCACTGAACTACTCAAAATTATCAGAAGATAGTGACGAACAACAGCTAAATTTGGATCATTGTTTCTGTTTTAATAGAAGAAATTAAGGCTTTGATATAGAGCCAACACCCAACAGCAATTATTATTGTTGAAATCATGGACATGAGATGGAGGAGTAGGACAGCTTGTAAAATTAAGCTCACAAGAAAGACGAAGGTGGTACACAACCATTAGTGAGCATATGCCTGTACTCTCAGAATTGGCTCAAATGGAATCGTGCTACTGCTGCATCCTTGACGAGTTTGAGTGATTCCACAATGTCGTTACACAATTGGTGAGGATTGGGTATTGTGCCTTCATCAACTGATAGAACGATGGTCATTTTGTTGACATAACTTTGAAAGTTAATCATCAAAGCCTGCAACATATAAGTTTAATTACTATCTCCATGCAATAATTATGCTTCAAATGATGAATTTTGCTAATTATCAGACTAATCAAGCTGTATATATCAAAGAGGCAGAACTACTACTATCCGCTCAGAAGATGTTTGTGTTTAAGATAAATGCTTACATGAGGCTGACCATAAGAACTTGCAGCAAGGTAAGTCATTGGATGGCCATAAAAATCAATTTCCTCCAGGGGACCAGCTACGTTTGAGAAGCACATGGTGGTGTGAGAGGTGATTTTGTGGGACAGGGCACTAGCTGCCTGTTAAGCATTCAGAAAATGGAAGTTACATGTAGTACTGTAGCAATCTATAAATTCGTAACATGGTAAGTCATACAGTTTTCATACTCATCATTCACACCTTAATGCCAAAAAGCTTGAGAACTATCTCAGCAATGGCGAAACTGCATATAGCTTCAAGAGAATGTTTCTTTCTGTCAATAGTGGCCCTAGCTTCACGGACATAATCTAATGGGTCATCCCTTAATGCAATGGTGAAGGGGAGGAGTACATAACCAATCCGGTTGCCGTATTTTGTTTCAGTATCCTTCTCCATCATATCAGCAAAAGCCTGAATAAACATTCAGCACATAATTAAGAAGTACGAATGCCTTGTAATATACAATTTTGAGCAAAATTTTATGCCCATGACGATTTACTGAGCCAGATGCTTGGAGGGTGCCTGTTTGGTTTAGTGTAATTGTTCGTCTATTAAGTTTAGAAATTAAGAAAGAAAGAATCATTAACCTGAATTCCGGCAGAAGGTCTTAAGTTAATGAGCAGAGTTGATCGGAGCCGCATATGCTTCGGAAGATAATTATTAGTCATTTCGGCTGGACGACCTGCATCTTCCTTACCGTCACCTGCCAAATGCATGAAAGAATGGTCTCATTGACAATTAAGTAATATGATGACCTCCATTGTACGTGAAAAGCTCACCATATATTCTGCAGAGATATCGTGATAAACCAGCCTGTGTAATTCCCAGTGCAACATCGTTAATTGTCTGCACGCAAAGTACCATCTATCAGGCGAGGCTGTTTTAATAATATATTTATGCGAAAATGAAAAATGCAGATGGTATTGAAGAAAACAAATTGGAGGAATATATATATATGTGTATAGCTGATCTCACAGTGTTCATTGCATTCTTCACCAACTTGATATCATCCAAACTGAATGTTCGATGAACAATTCTCCGAGGAGTAAATTCCACGCCAACTGGACCTTTTAGAGGATTATCAGTATCCTTCAAGAACACTGCCGTCACCATAAACATGAAAATATCCACCATAGTATTCCAAAATAGCTGAAAAACCGACCAAAACGCCATTAAAACTCTGCAAATCCAAAGCCCTCCGTGATTGTCAGACTTCTCTTGCTTCTTCTTCCTCTTCGCTGGAATTGTAGGCAAGGCCTCGGGAAAATTGATTTGGCGAGTACAAGCAAGAAGAAGAGACATGAGGGAGGCGCCATCGCCCAGAGAGTGATGGATTCTGAAAATGCCGACAGCTTCGGAATCTGAGGTCTTGACATTGAGGAGATGGAGGTCCCAAAGAGGTTGAGATTTGTCAATGGTGGTTTTGCTTATATTGTAAACGTAATCTTCTACAAACTTGTCAGGTGAATCCATGTTTGGGTTCAGCTCTGGAACTATAACATGCTTATTCAGATCAACCTTTGTGCGAACCCATTTCATCTCTCCATCACCAACCTAGCAAAAAAACAAATGCGAGTGAAATATTTAGAGAATTCCAGGAAAAGAGAAATTCAGCCTCGGTAAATCCGAACACCGGTTCTGAAATGTAAATCCCAGCCGGGAGAAGGTATTCCGGTACACTTACTCGTAAGTTTGGCTTTCTAAATTCTCAACATGGACATAAGCTAACAAAATTAACAAAACATTACTGATTGTGCCAATTCCTTCATGGTAACTGCCTGCTACAAAGTTTGTCTCGTTCCTGGTAGACGCTTTGTTTACGTAAAACACGTGGCAAACATGCAAGCGCTCTTAATAATTTTCCTTTGCAGTATTCCTCTCTCTTTATCAAAGCCGAAATTTTCAGTAATGGAAGGACCAATAATAACCAGTAGATACAACGATGTAAGCAGTGAGCTTGGGGTTCGCACGTCCAAATCAGTTTTAACGGTGACAAGCGGTTTAGGAAAAATTAAAAGAGGAGTTGTTTCGAAAAAAGCATTATTGAATACAAGAATACAATGAGGATTCAATCAACATCTATTATTAAATCCTAAACCAATCAGAAATCTATGAATTATCGCAAAAGAATTGAGTACCTGCAAACTGGAGAAGCGGGGGTGTTTGAGCAAAGTGTGCACCAGCTTGGCTTTAACCACGTCTGGGTAAATTAGAGTCTTACAACCCATGATTGCTATCACGTAAACATTGAAGTTTGGTTCATGAAAGAGTCGAGCTGCTGGACTCAATGGCTGTTCTTCTTCTCTTCTTTCCTTGTCATTATACTCATCTTCTTCTTTGCATGCTTTCTTTGTTTCAATAAGTTTCAGAGGCTGCTTTCTCAATCTGAGACTCGCTCCCGTTTCAGATTCCATCAAGCAACAAAGCAGCCAACGCAATATTTTCTAATCTCTTTGGCTAGTAAGGGAAATATATATATAGAGAGAGAGAGAGAGAGAAAGAAATGCACTGCCCAAAGCTGTTGCATTTTAAGTAGTAGTACTTGGATGCCTGAAAAAGCAAATCGCAGGCGTTAAAACATCATCAGAAGCAATAAATTTCAAGTTGTTTACTGATTTGCTTGCAATAGGCAATAAATGAGCAATTCATCCGCCACTAAAGAACAGCAACCGTGTTCTTTGGAATTTCCCATGAATTCAAACTTCTATACGTGAGCCAGATTGAGCCTAATCTGATCATGTTCATGCATGGGTTTGAAGATAGATATATTTATATCGTTGAGACAGGTTTTTGCAATTTAGTGGTCAAAGCATACAGGTGGCACCATTCTTATTAAGATATTCACCAAGAGAAAAAGAGCTCACCTTCAAGGATCTCGGTAGCCTATCATCTAGCCCTATCTTTATCCTCAACTTATACCACTTTGTTACGTTGAAAAATTTAAAAATGAATAATACTTTGTGGAGGTGCGGGGAATCGAACCCGGTGCCTCTCGCATGCGAAGCGAGCGCTCTACCATATGAGCTACACCCCCTACAGATAAAGGTACACGCATTTATAATCTTCTTATATAATACAGTTCTCAGGTTCGATTTACCTTGTAGTTACTGATTACAAGAAAATTATCAACGACTAACGCCTCAATGGGTATGCCACTTTTGGCTTGCTCAGTGTTCGAACAAAGTCTATAAAATGTTTTTGTTGTAATATAATATATGCAAGCATGTTATATAATGCATAATTCATTCACTATAAATAGTAATTCAATTGAATATTATACAGATGAAACCTTATCACGGAGAGTTTCTCCGTTGATTGCTCGAGCATAATGCCAAGGGGCATAAAACAGTTGAACTGGAATATGAACCTGCGACATAATTAAACAATCCACATCGCATTAAAATGAACCCTGTCCCTTAAATTTCTTATAATTCAGACCAACGCTTCCATATGTGTATGGTTGGGACGTGCTAAACAGTCAATGGTGTCAAACAGTGTGAATTATACTAAGTGCAATCTAATTATTACTGTCGGTAATCGGATTTGATTAAGCTCACAGCAGATAATATGCTATGACTGAATTCTAATATCTAAGCGAGGAAAAGATTTCTTAATCTCTAGGGGAAAAAAAAATTATAGGATGTCCCTTCTACTTAGCCCAGGCAACTAGATCAATCTCTGACTGGGCACTTCTGTATAACTCCAGTCTCTTTGCTAGATTGGTTCGGCGCTGCATCACAGCTGAATCCTCATCCAACAGAAAAGACAATCGTTTGTTCTGCACTTACAATAACGGAGGACGTTTTGCAGACATTTTCCTTGGGAAGACAAAACATAACCGAAAGGAGAAGCTGTGTTTGTATTGTCCACATTACTCACCTCCATTCTACCTAGCTCAGTGAAGTAAGCTCCGTTTGGCTTCAAGTACTTGACAATAGACGACTGATTTCGGAATAGAGTTTCTCAAACCTGCACAAACCATGTCCACATAGGACAGGACAGTGCTCCCTGTTTGTTTCCCGATAAACAAAAAGAAATGTAATTAATCCAAGGCAGATTAGAAAACAAGCAAGCTAGCGATCAGTCTAAATGCAAGTAACCCACCAATATAACCACCAGAACAGATAACCAGACAAACTCCCCAATATTTTCATGTATTGATCAATTCCTAATGGTTAAATGAATTGAAAAATGAGCAAGCAAAATAACCTGCCTGATAAACAGACCAAATAACCTCAAAAACTCATCAAAACAATACTAACAAAGTCAAACAGTGGTACAGTAATGATCACTGTAAACTAGTAGGATTCATTTCATAAATAGGTATTTCGATGTTAGTTTCCGAAAGTTTCACATACAAGCCAAACTCCCCTCCTTATAGGTGTTCTTACTTATCAATACGTCGGAGATATGCATCATTATATCGGTCAAATATTGAATGTGTTGGATTTCCACCTTTTTCTACATCTCAAGGAAGCTTTCGGAAAAACTCTAAAGTCAGGTAACTACACTCCATATCAACTGGCTGTATGGTTGCTTTCTTGCTTTCATCCCTCATCCTTTCCAATGACTCAACAGCTGCATTTCCAACCTCCACTCTCAGAGTTGGGTATTGCTTTAATTCCTATACGTAGAATAATGAGGCATCCACTTAGGTATCATCTAATTTCAGGAAAATAAGAATTAACAAATGGAGAATGTTGGATGAATAATGTGTGTTATAGGAAATAAATATTTAAGCACAAAAAAAAAATTATTCTTACAGCTTTCTCCTTTCAACCTTCTTGTTGTTTCCAATAACATCGCCTGTGTGACATCAATTTAGCTAAGAGAGTGAAACTCCCAGGGAAGTGACAACTTATCACTGTGTAAATAATAATTTATCTGAATACCTCCTATATGACTTGGTTTCTTTGTTCTATTAACATATCCAGATGTATTTATTATACTGAAATTCAAAAATTCAGAAGATAATGGGACTCATAAGATAAGCTCAGCCAGTGACTTGCCGTAGTTTCACTGATAGACTTATGAACCATCTCCTTCAGTATAGCATGAATCTGTATCATGGCGAAAACAGGTATCATTCAAACAAATCAGGAATAATAAACAGCAGAAAAGAAAATAGTGTTGCAAGTGCTTTGAACAATGCACAATAGGCACAAAGCACATCCCATACCCTTCCTGGAAAATAGATGTGCTAACATTTACTGTAACTTTTGAAAAGTTTTCTGTAAAGTATTTTCAAAATAGTGTCTCTTTCCTGGGTATTATTATATTGAGATGGAGATAATTGTACAAAACCCGATTGAAGCAACAACAAAATGGTTGCTTAAAAGACATCTCCCACACAACAAGCCGAAGTTTAGAGCACAACTTTTCCAAGGGCAAAAATTCAACTTTAAAAGCAGAAATTTAGGATTTAATCAGTCACATATGAATTCATAGATAGGAAAATTCCTTTCGAAATAGTTAAAGGTAATCATGAAATGTGGCACAGTCACCATGTGGCATAAATTGTTGAATGGATGTATACCGCATCAACAGCTGCCTCTCCAGGACCTCTGATAGTTACTAAACAAGATTCAATGAGACGGTGATATCCTTGTTCAGGAGCTATTAGATGTGGTTGATATCCATCAGCTTCAGTAATCAACTTTCTTATGTTGTCCATTGAAAGATGTTTGTCAAATTGCAGCCTCTTCAAAGCAGCAGGAAGTTGATTGTCAAACACACCATAGATTTTATCACCACCAGCGCGTCTACAAATATTAATTATCATCAAATACAAAGTCAAATTAGAAACCAATAAGATTAGCCTCTGTACTCCTGATAAATTAAAAAGTAAAATGTGACATCAAAATGCGTACATGCCATCAAGATGTTCCTTGAATATTTGATCAAAAATACGGCAAATTTCCATTGTTGTAGATAACTTTCCCTGCATTTGGAAAAAAAAAAAGGAGGGGAAGCCGCCAATGTTCACAACAAAAGCATCCTGCAAACATACCCAAAAAGAAGGGAAAATAGTGGGAGGGGAGAAAGTATATCTCCAAAATATCATCATCTGGTAGCTAGGCCACCAAATTTGCTTAAAAAATTTTATAGGCATTAATTATGCGCAGAAAGAAAGAAATGAACTCAAAAATTAGAAGGCAGTATAAAAACAAAATGCTTACTCCAGCAGCAGCAGCAATAGGCTTTCCAAGGCGGGTCAATTCTCCTTCTAGTTCAGAAATAGTTTTGTTTATTATAGATTGAAGACCGGGGATTCGAGACTTGATGACAGTTTCCAAATGCTGAACATTTAACCATGTCTTGTTTAGTGAAGATCTGAAATTGATTGCTAGACTGATCATACTTACTTTCTAACATACAGACAGCCACCAACAGGAAACTTGAAAAAAAAAAAAAAAAAGAGGTGAAAAAGAACAATCTGTAGAAGTTTTTTTTTTGTTTTCTCTTCTTTTAAATAAAAGAAAAGGAAATTACCAAGATTCTGAGTAATTTTTTTCCAGTTTGTCCAGTTTTCTGTTGGCAAAAGTACTAATAGAAAATATTGTTGTTCAATATTAGACAATTCCACTTATGAAAACTGAATTCAAAGGAAACAAGTGTATAAACCACAAAAAAATTCAATAAGTACATAAGTTGCAATATAAAAAAATCCTTCATACCTTAGAAAGCACCTCTCCTAGATGCTCAGAACCCATCCTGTTAGCAAGATGTCTGTATTCTGGGCTGTTTGTAAAATACTCCTGCTCTTTACGCCGAGCAGCAATCATATCAACACTTTTGTTAATATCAGCTTGAGAGCGATTGACAACGCCGATCCAAGGATACAGTAGTTTATATGACGTTCCTTCAAGGATCTAAGGAGGAAAGCATCATAATGAATTGAATACCACAGGTCAGGAATTATATTCGCAAAAGGCCTCAAAAATAAAATGTGCCATTCTTTGGCTATGCTTCTAAATTTTTGTCCTGTTTTTAGATGAACAAATTAATATGGTAGCATTGAAAGACAATCAACAGCAAAGATTTTTAACAGTTATTGTTCCCTTTACAAATCATATGACCATATGCTAAAAAGCCACAGTTGCACCTCCCAGTCATCAATTTTGGCCTTTCTGATTATCTCTGCACCCAAAGGTCCCCTAGTTCTGCTAGTCCAAAATCCTTTGGATTAAAAAGCGGCTCTTCATGACCTAGTGAAAACTGTCCCTTAAAATTTGTGAATACAAAATCATATCATCAACAGAACAGCAAAGACAATTGAATGCAATACTAAATAATACTAGAACTTCTGAAAACTATAAGAAGAATTACAAGCTAGTACTAAAAATGAAGCACAAATCTAACAAAAGCAGGTTTTTGACCCAATGATGCCACTCAAATAACAACAAAATGAAATTGCTATAATTCAGAAAATGGCGTTTACCATTTGGAATGAAATCATACAAAAACAGATGAATTAAAGAAGAACAATACTCAAATTGGCAGGCTTCATAATATGGTACACAATAGTAGACTCTAGAATAAATTCAGAAAATGTCATCGGATAACTTAACCTCGCACCAACAGAATGCAAACTTACCTCAACCGCATCAGTACCCTTGTCCATGAGATCAATTTTCATCAAAACTCCAAATGTCCTGTTCCCTGAAGTTTGATAACCAAAGAAACTCAAAACAATTGAAGGACTAAAAAAATTAAAAATCCACATGCTGCCCATGAAAGATTTTTTTTTTTCCCTGTTTCTTTGGTTGGCAAGTACAGCATACGGAGTAAAAAATAACAAAACGAGAGCAAGAAATGAGAATAAAAGCCAATCATACTACTGATCAAGTTCAATAAAATACTAGAAAATCAAATGCAAGTACAACCTCAATGCAACAAGTCAACTGCCTAATGAGAGGCATCATTGCAAGATGAGGCCCAACAAACCATCAGCAGGACAGTTCCACTCCACAGTTCACCCCTAGAAATGAAGATTCATCATTTTTCATTTTCCTCCCACAACATATCACATTTACCTTTGAACCAAATTTCTCTGACTATTTAGCCTTTTTTTCTGTAATATTTTAGTAACTCAACCAACACTGTCAAACATAGATGTGAATCATTCGGCAAGTACTTGAGTAACAGGTAAATACATATTATTTTCCATTCAAAAATTTTCTAAAATCCTACCTTTAGGATCAACTTCACATAATTGCATTGGATGTAGCAAGGTCCTGATTGGCGGGAGAAATTGCCAGAATAATGCAATTGGGCTGCGTTACAGGACATAAAAAATTTATTCATACATCTCACTAGGAAAACATATCCTTCCATAAACGGCAACTAACAAAAGTAAGTTAAAATAATTAGGAAAAAATAAAAGAACACTTTTGGCTGATAGAAGAACATATAATGCCATAATTTTATGAATTGATAATTTCCCCAAATAGCAGCTTTACTAAAATTGACATACTTATTAAACACTGAATTTGGCAAAAAAGCTCTGTCAAATTCTAAGCAACCATATTCTTTCAGTTAGCTAGAATTCTTTTATAAAGTTTCACATTCATGATAATAATTACCTTTTCAATATAGGACCTAACCATATTTTCAATGTCTTGCACAATGCTCTCACATTGACCCTCTGCAAACCCAATCAGCATCATATTCGTAAAAAATTCTTGCGCTAAACTAAATTCAGGAGTAGTGAAAATGTGGGAAAAAATAACCCACCAACAGCAAATTTAGTTAGTCCAGGAAGATCAATCAGTGTCAAGTTCACAACTGCAAAGTAAAAAAAAAATCATAAAAGGTATATCAATTAGCTTTAACAATCACAATGATTAATAGCCACCACATAATTTATGATAAGCAGTAGTATAACTTTACAGACTCACCATAAGGAGAAAATATACTTAAATGGATGGGAACAGCAGAGATTGCTTTTGTGCGACCAGTCTCTCGATCAATCTCATCAGAAATCTCCTTCCTCACAGCAGCTACATGCAAAGTACCAGTTAAAATAACATCCAAGGTGGAATAATCAAAATAAAGATCAAGTACTTGAACTAGCTTCACAAAATTAGCATCAGAACCAACCAGTAAGAGAGGTAATAGAAGGGTGGGTAAGGGAGCTCTTTTTCATAATACCAAAAAAAAAGAAGACGAAGAAGAAGAAGAAGAAGCCAGTACAAATAATAAAACAAATCACTTCTTTGCCAGAAAAAAAGAACATACCAAAGTCATCGAACCTCTTTCTCAGAAGGTGCATAAACTCTGCGTATTCTTTTCCTCCCTCAATCTTATGAAGCTACAAGACTAGAGGTCTACGAGTAACAATCCCTGCATAGAAGGTGTTACATTTTATCATGATGCTGCCAAACAAATTATGGATAACATCTGCCTTTGTGTGGCACAATGAAAAGAAGAAACAACTTAAATTACCTGACCCACGAGGCAAAAAGTCTTTTCCAACAACGCTTTCCAACACTGAAGACTTTCCAGAGCTCTATTATTCGGTTAAGAATTGTCAAGATTTATTAAACCGGTCCGGGTCCTCGAGAAGTATCAGTTATTAGTGATTATCACTGAATGCATCAATGGAAGGCATGAAAATTGTACCAGTAATACTTTCCATCCAGCTACATGTGTTCAAAGAATCATTTCAACACTACGAACAACTCTCCCATTAAATCCAACAAAATCCAGAATAGTCACCATAATAATGTACTTACTAGTTAAAAAGCCATCTCAAGATTACATGAACTATTATAAAAATTAAAATGATAGTGGCTACTTACAAGGCAAGGCAACCTAAATTTCTCACCGATCAAGAGAAAATGGCAAACTACTGGCCATCGTTTCAAACCACAATTTCAATGATCATCTAATAAGACATCAGTTTTTAGCATCAGTCACAGCCGAGAACAGAGAACAATGCTAATGCTAAGACGTGATCACATACATTTTTCTGAACGGTAGCCTTGGACGAACTAGTCAAGCATTTGTAGTCTACTTGTCATTATCAGTTAATACCCAAAACTTAAAAAGTTTTGCAACAAAAATAATAAAAGAGCCAATAAATTGTTATAAAGAGATAATCAATTCATTTACAAACAAGACAATAAGTGAATCAAATGTATAAAAACAAAAAATAAAATAGAAAACAAGACAATATCGTCAGCAATAATGAAGAGAAGTAATTATCAAAACGTACTGTAGTCAAACAAGACGCAAGCGAATTAAAGCAGAAAAACGAATCACAATCGAACAATAATCCTCCAAGATCATCTGAAATCTTGTGATGTCGATAGTAAATTGATATATTCGCAATGGTAACACAAAATCAAGAAAACCAAGCGTTGATGTTGATAGAAGAAGAAGAAGAAGAAATGGAGATCAGACCTGGCCACCAACGACAGCAATGGCAGGTAAGGAGTCCTAAAGAGTGGGCAACGCGCTTTCATCTCCGTGATTGCTGAGGGCCGTACACGCCCTCTGTATCTTGTTCACCAACGTTATCAAATTATCCATGTGCGCGCACCGTGTCTGATCGCTGAGGCGGTGGTGGTGGCGGTGACGGTGATGTGATTCGTATTATGAGTCGACTCGAGTGGCAAAACGGGGGTGTCGATTTGAGCTTTTGGTTTAGGAAATGAAAAGAGAAGAAACAGAGGGAGCGGTTTTGCATGTTAAATTTGGATTGGCGAAAGAACCGGGAAAATAGAATAGTTCGGTGTGACGAGGGGAGACCTCCTGGAAGTTCTCTAACGTACTAGTGTTGCTTCCTACATGGTTTAATGACCAAAATGCCCCTGATATGTATTAACCATGTTGCACACATAGCACTAGAGTTTTTAATGAAGCCCACCACAGTCCACAGGCCACAGCCCAGAGCAGTGATAATGAAGCATATTTTAAAAAGGAAGGAATCCTCGTCCACTCAGGTCCGTGGTCCACTTGACACTCAAATCAAACAATGAAGCATGTTCTTCTGAAATATTTGCTCAAAGTGGCATCTTCGTTATAACGAGATAAATCAAGGGTTGTTTCTCCGCCACATGTTCTTATTTGCCTATCTAATTTAAATATATCTACCACCACTCCCTGTCTATTTCTTCTCCAACTTTCCAGTTTCTCTTCCAATGACCAAAGCCAGCCAGCCAGCCTCACCTTTTTGTCTCTCCTTATCTGTTGTATTTCTCTTTGAAATGCAGACTGGAAAACTTCTTTTATGGATACAGTTGCAATGAAACCATCTCTTAATTCCCTCTGTTTCAACCACAGAATCAATCCTCTGTTCCCAACTCACTTGTCTTTGTTCAAATTCACTCATTTTAATAAACTGAGAAATTCTTCAGTCATCACTTTTTCCTTCAAAGCCCCTTCAAATTCCAAAAACCATGGACCAGATTTTAATAGTAGCGATAATAGTACACAGAGGTTTCCTTTAAACCCTTTGTCTGTTTTGGTCCCAATCTTACAGTCCATCAAAGGTTTAGCATCTTCACAAACTAAAAAATGGGTATCAGGTTCACAAGAGCATAACAGTCAGTTAGAGAGTATCCTTGATCAAAGTAGTAATAGTTACTTACCAAACGGAGCGTTTGGTGTGGCTTTGTTGAGCGTGACATCTACGGCTAGAGTTAAAATTAGTCCATTTGTGGCGACATTGGCTGCGAATCCTACGTTTGTTGCTGGTTTGTTTGCCTGGCTTATAGCGCAATCGATTAAAGTGTTTTTGAATTTCTTTGTCGAGAGAAAATGGGATTTTAGAATATTGTTTGCTTCTGGCGGAATGCCCTCTTCGCATTCGGCTTTGTGTACTGCTTTGACTACGACAGTGGCACTTTGTCATGGAGTAGCAGACTCGTTGTTCCCAGTTTGTTTGGGATTTAGTTCGATTGTCATCTATGATGCAATTGGTGTTAGACGGCATGCTGGGATGCAAGCAGAGGTGAGAAATGATTTTTCTCTCTTATGTTTGATGTTCTGCTATGATTTATAAAGGTGAATGGAGATTTTTGTTTTGGTTGGAAATATTTCTTGAGTTTTTATGTATATGAGAAAAAACTAGATGTATGAATATATTAGAGCAGTCTCCGAGGTGTTGATTATAGAACCGAGTTTCTAATAGAGTAACTATGACCCGTCCTATTTATATGGAAGTTGTCAGTACTGTTCCAATGCCATGCATGCTAGAATCGTTAGTTATGATAGCTTCAAATCATCCATGTTTTCATAATTCATCATCCTGAGTTTAGAATTGGATTCTTTATTGATTTGGACAATGATGCAATTGCAAGTGCCCCATGTTAAGATTAAAACGGTTTGATTGAATATTATACACCTGTGTATCTACAACTCAAATATAAACGAAAAGAGGGTATTTTAAACCTTCATTAGTTCACAAGGTACATAAATGTGCGTCAATTTAAGTAGGACCATAAACACATTAAATTGCTCAAGTCTAGAGCAGAGTATCACGGAAGTCTTTTAATATATATTCTGGAATGGATTTAAACATACGGTGATGGGCAAAGAGAAATCACATCCATACAATTCAAGAACCTACACTTCATAAAGTTTATATAGGAATCTAAAGTGACACGAGATCATATATTTCAGCAATGCACATCCTTGGAATATTTGACTAGTGAGTAATAAATATAAACTTTTCAGTCCCCTTAACCCTGCAACAAGTCTGAAGTTGTCCTGTTCAAGTTAACTTGTCTGAGTGAAGCTGTTGGATTTTGGTTTCATTTTGTTGGTTTTTACTGTTTTCATTGGTTCTTGTTTCAAGGAAGGAGGAATGAGTAAGAATGTCAAACCACAATGTAGTGGCTGGGGCTTTTTTTTTCCTCTTCGCACTTTATATCTTCCTTTCCGTAATATATCACCCAGTTTACCTTCTATTTCTAATTTTCTTTGTTATGGTATTTTATATGTCTAGTTTCATAGCCACTTGAATGTGCAGTAAGTACGGAAGGGTTATTTAAATGTGGTATTAGAGACATAAATTAGTGAGACTTCTGATTTCTCAATCTTTTATGGTATCTAAAGATACCCTCTCTAGCCTCAAATTGCGGTGATGAGTTACTCTGATAAATTTTCAACTGTTTTCTAATATTTAATAAATTATCTAAGATCATTTGCTTTTATTTGGTTGAAATGTGTACTGTACCCTTCAAATCTATTCTGAATTATTTCCTTTTTGCAACCATGAAATAGGTTCTGAATATGATCGTTGAGGATTTGTTTCAAGGCCATCCAATAAGTCAAAGAAAGCTCAAAGAACTTCTCGGCCACACTCCATCTCAGGTTTTTGCTGGAGCTGTGCTTGGTATTTTGGTGGCTTTTATAGCTGTCAGGGTTGCTTAGTTGGAACCTGAACATGCTTCTGCGGGCAATTCTTTTGTCAGATTTTCAGTACATGGTTATACTCTTGGTCGAACGGGCTTGCCTCTTTTGCATGGCCTGCTGAGTTATTGTATTCTGTGAACATTAAATGACCTGAAGGTGGTAGAATTTCAAAAACGAAAAACAATTTTTTGGCCCCGGAAATCTTTTTCTTGATCCCCTCTTTGAAAAACAATTGTAATGCTCGAAAGCTTAGTACAGATTTGTTCTTCAGTGATCCATCGATCCAAACCCTTCCCAATCTCCCTCGTGACGGATTTAACTTCCGGGTCTGTCTCTGCATTATAAGAATCCAAAAATCCCCGGGACCATTTCTTTGTGTGTTGCCAATACTCCTTCCCATGTTTTCTACCAGATCTAACAGAACCATCACTGCCTTCTATGACTGTCTTGGACTGTTGTGGATCCTTATCTTGTATTTTCTCCTTCAAATCACTGTTTGCCAAGGAAGTGGGAGCATTATCAAGGTTTGGGGACCCTGTTGGATTTTGAATAAAGTTCTCTTCATCTTTCTTCAGAAGATACGAAATACCAGTATTTACAGCAAAAAGTGTCCTCCGCTGTTTGAGAAAGTCATCAAGGAACTCAAGAGTTTCCTCCAATGGCGGCCCTATCCAGCATGGTATGATTTTTGCTGGCGGGATATATACACTGATACCATCTATAGAGCAAAAGACTATTAGCATTGGTGTTGTAAAACATATGAAATTCTATGTGGCGTATAACCTCATTGTTAAGCAGTTAACCATTGCATATATCATACACGGTGACAGATAGTGGAACCATTTAGACATAGTCTCACTACCAGTTTTTAATAGCTCATGCTGGGAGGAACAATTATAGAAATTGCCTGTATAAAATCAAATTCATATGTGTAAATTGAAAAAAAAAAAAAAAAGAAAAAAGAAAAAAGAAAAAAGGAAAAAGAGGAGGATCATTGACATAGTTATAGAATAAAGAACTACCTGCTCCATAATCAAGATTTTCAATGTTTGAATGGAGATATTCATGCAATTGTGATAATTTGTCATTCTCTTTCTCCAATTTCTTCTCAAGGCCCAGAAAGAATCCAAGTTTATCTTCAGCATCCATCAAATAAAATGGATCACGCCCTGCCAACTCATTATCACGGACTTCGAAAACAATTTCTCTAAGCCTGTCATCTTCCATCCACTCAAATACACTATCATCTCCACTGAAGGCAAGCTGTGTAATATCGGTGCATGTATCCAACTGTTGGTTTACTTTCTCTCTTGCCACCATGAAATTATCTCTAAGGCCAAGTCCTATCTTCTTAACCATTGGTTCCATTTCATGAAAATTCTTTTCTATCCAGTTTTCCATCTTCACAGATGGCCCAGTCTTTGTACCCCCACCAATGTCTTCATGATCTGAGGAAATTGAGGACTTTTGACAATCCTCCTCTTGATCTACTTCATCAGCATAATCAGGATCATGTTTTTTGGCAGGAACATACTCCCCATGCTTCAGAGTTGAATCTTCACAAGCATCAGGAGTAGGCTTAGATTCAGATGTTCCACCAACCACAGTAGGTTCAAAATTGTCCACATCTAATATCTGGCTTATATTTCTATCATTCTCTATATTGCTTGGTTGTCTTGAATCAATGCTACTATCTTGCAAAGTTTTAACTAGGGATTGACGAAGCTCTGGTTTGTTATGCAGTTCAGAAAGAAACTCCCTAGCTTCTTTCACTGACCTTATGATCCTTGGTTTTGTTTTTATAGAATTAGTCTCCAACATACATGATTCACTCTGAAGAGTATCAGATGATTGAACATAATCTTTTGTGACAGCTAAGCATGAAGTACTGTCCCTATCCTGGTTTTTTCTTGGAGAATCTCTTGAAATCTCTATGCTTGAAGCATTGGAAGCTGGCACAATCTCATTCTTAAAAGAAGCTATCCTGCCAGCAAATTCAGTATCCTCACTTTTTGCTTCAACTGAAGCTGTTGTCACTACATTTTCCTCAGTGCCTCGTCATTGTTCTAAACCTCCACTGGAAGGATTATTCACAAATTCTTCATTATGTTGTTTGACAACTTCTACCTCATCAGACAATTCATCATCCATATCCTGCTCTTCTTCTTCATCATTATCAACCTGGGATAGTTCACCAACCTCAATTTCATGGGCCCTCCTGGCCATTTGTCTAATTTCCTTGATTTTATCATCAAAATCACTAGATATGCTAGTTTGTGAACTAGAAGAATTCTCCAATGTTACGGAAGCCTTTGCTTTTATTATGTTCTTCATAAGTCCTTCCCTATCTATCTTAGGCCTTTCAAAGGTCACCACTGGTTCTGTAATTTCTTGAACTACTTCCACTCTTCCTTCTCTAACACCTCCTTCTCCTTTCTTGACTTTATCTTTCTCGTCATCATTTCCTTCTCCAATGCAGTATAATGCACCTCCTTCTTTCCAAAAGAAATTAATTTTCTTGCCACCCAACATATAGTTTAACCACAGAACACTAGGCTCCCAACTCTAGACAGTTTAAAAATAAAGTCTGGCCAAACAATAACAGCACAAATATTACCAATAAAACCAGAACCCTCACCTGAAACAACAAACTGAGCCACTGAACTATTGCTTGCAATCACATCTTCTCCACTCTCCATCTCTCTAGCCAAACTCTTAGCATACATAGTTCTACAATTCACTTTATTCAAGTCGTGACTTCTTTTCATGATTTCGTCTTCATTAACCGAAACTTTCTTCACATTCCCTTCTGAATCTCGAAAAACCGTAAAAATGGGACCTGACCCATTACCCCATTAATCAACATCCTTCTTGTTACTGATCAATCCAATTCTCCAATTTACTTAACAAAACAAATTCACCTAAAGGTTTTAACTTTGATTCCTTAGCACTACTAGTTTCAACTAAACCACGATTAACAAACTCATAACTAAAAGCACTATCTTCTACACCACCATAAGTTAAATTCTCACTAGAACTCGGGTATAAAAAAATGGGATTCTTTTGATGCACCTGTTGATCATCAATGAGCTTTTTTTCTGAGCGAGTTGCCACGTCGCGTCGGTTGACCAAAACGAGCCGAAATCCGCAGACTTCTGGAGTTAGAGAAGAGTAGATAGAATGGAAATGGGCGTTTCTTGAGAAACTTGGAGGTGGGCGTGTTGAATATATATGGGTGTTTGTTCTTGCTCGTTTTGATAGAAAATTTGGGAGTGAAGCGAGAGAAACTCGATAAAATTGGAGGATTTGTCGGGATGGGAGGAGTTAGGACCTCCATGGATGACGAAGACTTCCGAGTTTTTGGGGAGGTTTTATGTACGTTAAGCAAGTCACTGCCAAAAGCCTAAAACCTTTGGATGCAATGAAGAAGGCAGGAGTGGCAATTCGCCAATTCTGTTCACACGTGTTGTATTCCTGCCTACAGACATAAATTCATATTTAACCAGATTATTAAGCTAATCAAAAACAGACTATTAAATAATTAATAGATTTATAATTAAAAAATAAGTCATAATCCTATTAATTGTTTAACGTATTAATATTTATTTTACATAAATTATAAATAATTTAATATAATATAATTTTCTCAAATAATTAATCAACATGTTATTTTAGAACCAAAATTGACTTTAAATTCGATCAGCATTCAGCCATGACTCAATATACAACATTTCAAGGAGATCATATAACTATAATAGCAATTTCTGCAATGAAGAAGGAAGCTTATTCACAATTTCTAATACCTTCAGCCTCGAGCATCCATACATATTTTAGAGATCCTCAGTTATTTCTGCATCTGCTAATAATATTACAACAAATTTCAGCATGTTGGCATGTGTTCACATGTCATACAACAGTGCCTAACTACAGAGATTAGGTATGCAGGCACCACCTTCCGAGTTCTGCTGTTCTTTCCATATCCGTCCTGTAACTCGCAGCTTCAACTCTTTTCTGTCTCCTCCAGAGAAGAACAAAGCCATATTCCGCTGTATAATTAGTCCATCATGGCTGTCTCTAACCTTTTTGTGGCCATCTCTTATGCTTCGTGGGGTGCCTTCCCAGATTAGTTTCCTTCCATTTCCCCCAACTTCCAAACTGTATGTGTAATTCCGGGCTTCTGCCTCATCACCCATGAAACGGAGGAATGCCATGTACACTGGAGCCATACCAAGCTGGAAAGCTTCAAAATGGAGACAAAAGTACTGGCCAAAACAGTGGAAAACCTGAAGAACAAACATCAGAGAGAGAATTTAACAATCCCAAAAACTGAAGTAATCAGAATCACAATTACGTGTGAGAATCAGAGAGACAGAGAGAAGGAATTATATGATAATGATATATCAAATAAAAAAGAAAAGTTCCACAAGGATAAGATAGTAATCAAGAAGAAGGAATAATATGATAATGATAGATCGTATGAAAAAGAAAAGTTTCACGAGGACAAGATGGTAACCAAAAAAATCCCATCTTCCTGGTAACCACTGTACCAAACAACCAACCAGATTCAGGCAAATTACATTAGTTTCTAGTTATTTCTCTACCACTTAGAATTTCCAATTCTGAATTTTGTAGACTTACTTTGACAGTGTTGGAACAGTAGTATATGTTACTGACAACAGAAGCTAACACAACAGAGGAAAAGAGAGCGGAGAAGTAGAAGAAAAAGAGAGACCTTTGGTGATAATGATGTTACAACACAACCAAAGGCTAACTGTTGACAGATGGCATCATGCTCTCACAGCATTTGGTGCTGAGGTCCATACATTATTATTCACTAGCAAATTAGTAATACTATTAACAGAAATGAAGTGCTTATATAAACTTCATGGCCACCATGCGTGATCTACCTGATGCCAAAATTCCATGTCTTATCATGAGCTTACAGAAAAGCAACAAGGATTACATTTCTTTTAGTTCCATGCTATATTATAAATGATGATATTCCCAGTCTAAAGTAAATTAAAGAAGAGAAACGCATACATACAGTTAACATCCACGTGGCATTTTCTACTTCACGGGGATTAGACTTGACATAACGATGGTTGAAAGTGCACCCAGAATGCATGTCCACCTTGTGATCATCCCTAAGATGAGCAACAAGGAACGGGATATCACCAACAACAGAGCACTCTGATCCAGCATACGGACAATTGTATGGCCTGAAGTTACATATGGACTCATGTTTAAGTTTGCTGTAATAAGGGAAGATCTCTGGGCATCCGAGTGACATGTATTTGCAGGGCAGTTCAAGTGATTCGGCTACCTTCTCTAATGCTAGACACCTTATATCGCCAAGCTCCTGTCTACAAGTGGGGCACCGATTATGTACCCTTGTTTTACAGGTTGAACAGAGTGTATGCCCATTGTGGCACTGCAGAAACAGGAAATCAAGTAAAATAAGGGGGAAATCTGCCCTGATCTTTAGACTATTCTTTAAAAAATAAAGAAACAACCGTAAGATCTCAAAACTTATATAATTTGACAAACTTTCTTATACTCGGAAGGAAAATAATTGCAAGTATTAGACTTTCAAGAATGCCAATAGATAATCTACGGCTGATGCACATTCTTATACTAAGTTCAAAATAATTTTAAGTGTTTCCCATCGGCAAGTAGCCTTAAATGAGCACAGGTCAGGTTTGGGACACATTGACCAAAGAGGATTACCCACACTAAAGACTATGCAAAAGATAAGAAAATGATTCCAACTTTCACAAACCATCTAAGCAAATTTCCACAGATACGCAAAACTAAAGAGATTACCCACAAACAGAAAATTAACAATCCACAAACCATATGTTAATATGGAAGTCTATCGAACAAAATGAAGGAGCAAAATCATTACATGGTTGGAACAAAGCAATAATAAAGAGCATAGAGAAAATATCCAAGCATTCATTTCACTTGACTATCCTTCATGGTGGTGGCAGCATGGGGACTATCCTTTATGGTGGTGGTAGCATGGTGCTTTTCATGATCAACAAAGGGAATTTCACTAAAAAAAAAAGCTAGTTTGACAATATCATTGTTAGACAATGCTTCCTTCACTAACACAGGGTTGATTTGATCCTTATTTTCCAGTGGCTAAAAGAATGAGGCGCCATCAAATGTCCATTAAAAACCAGCATTAGGTTGAATACGCTTTAAAGAGGCATATCCCCATGTAATTCCAATAAGACCAAATAATCACAAATTAAGTCAAAAAAAAAAAAAAGACCCACACTTTCACAGATCCAAAAATCCAAACTTTTGCTAGAACCAATCAGTGGCTCTTGATATCTCCCATTAATGAATGTCCCTTTGCACAAATTCCAGCAACAGAAAATAAAATACGCCACTGAGCAACCAACCAATACAACTCCAAATTATCTGCGAGTTCTGAAACTTAACTATTAAAACAGGTTCAAAACCACAAACTCAAATAAGTCAACAATAATTACCCAATTCCAGATACTTAATATTAAATGACCAAACTGCATTACTACCATAAAAAAAATAATTAAAAAAATAAAAATCAAAAACAGGGCAAACATTATTATAAAAACAGATACACTGAGAGAAAAAATAAAGAACCCATCAACCAAATTGCAGCAAGTTACAAACCTGGTGAATTGGGGGGTACATTGAATTAGTACAAACCGGACATTCAAGAAGTTCATGGACACCGGTGGTGCCCGGATGAATAACTGAAGCGAGACTAGTGTTATTATTGCTGTTATTGTGAGGCTTTGAAATTGTTGAAATTGAAGGAAGCTGATGGTGATGATGATGGATCTCATCCTCATCGATCAAATCTGAGGATGGCACACATTCAATGTTATTCAATTCCATTCATACAACAAAAGAAAATATCAACTCTATGGCTATGCTGATGGGTATGAGTCTGTTGAGGTTGTTATATTGTCAAAATGCAAAAAGAGAACGAATTTATTGAAAAAAAAAAGTTGGTTTTGTTTGATGGGTACGGTTGTTTTATGCATAATTTTGAGTACTCGATGAGTTATTGAGTTTTATGGAAGAATGAACCCATAAAAAATGAAGAGAAACGATAGAGGATCGATTGAATCTGCGGAAAGGAATAACTATTTCTCAGAACAGGTGCCTTTCTTCTTCGTCAGTTTGTGACGGAAACAAAGGAAAAGACTAGTCAAAGTCACCGTCGAAATTATTTGAGTCAGTTGATGAAAATCGAACGGTTTCTGGCAAGAGATGGGAATTTGAAATATGAGCAAGGCTTTGATGGGGAGATTAGGTGCAATGAAAAAGGGGGTAACTTGTAATAACTGCGATTCACTTATTAATAATGCAGAATTTTTATTTTAACCATCATTTCTGTTGGTAGTTGTTAGCTGTTCCTGTTTCCAATTTTTTTTTTAAAAAAAAAACTTATCTATTTTCAGATAATAACATCTGTGTCCCACTTTTTTATGATATCTCGAGCAACGATATATTATGTCAATTTATAACAAATAAGTCACTGACTCATTAAAATAACTGAAATACCCTTGTGTGTCTAATGGCATTACCTATTCTGTCATTCTGTGATTTCTAACTTTCAATACTGTAAAAATAATTTGGTCATTTCACCGAGGCATAAAATTGAGGACTTATTTGTTATAAATTAATAAGCACTGTCCTTATTTAAGAAAATATGAAAACTGTATTATCTCCTCATTATAATTATTTTTTCCATAAGTGGATGTGGATAGGAGCAAAAGGGAGACACATTAGGATGTTTCTAGGGTGTATGTGGTCGTACATCATTGGTCTACATGAGCCATTATTGAAAAGAGGACACTCCTTGATATTTAAATATTATTATTATACATTTTTTCTGGGCTCCCACTGTCTTATTCTATCATTGATTTGTTACCCAATTTGAGACCTCGACAGCGTGGTGGAATTTCACTGTAGAAATTCCACTGTTCATTGTTTCCCCTATTTAGTGAATTTCCCATTTAGGCCAGAAGCCAAAATGCCAAATACAAAAGCCTCTTTACTCAATACAAAAGAGTAATCCAAAGTGTAGCATTTGACACGCACGTTGCTAAAGAGCTGTTGACAGACACTTTAATGTGATCTGTCCAGGTGTTAAAGTCTTCATCACTGCCACTGTTCCCAAACAAAAAGAAAATGTCCTTGGGGCTTCCAGAATATGGGATGGGATTTTGCCATCTGGGTCCCTGAAATTTGTCTATTCATTTCAAACAAGTCCCTAATTGAAGGCTTATTTAATACATATGAGCAAATACTATCTTCATCTAAGAAATCATAAAAACCGGGGACCTGTGGGATAAAATCATGAAACTTATTTGCTTTATTTTAGGTTACAAGGAAGACTTATAATAATAGGAAACTTGAGCTCAACGTTACTTAAATGTAAATAAGCTATTTAGTTAGTAATGGACAAGAATCCAACAATTCCTTGCTGCTTTTTCAACCTTCTTAAGAAGTAATGTCACTCTCTCTATAATAACTGACTTCTTTGATTCTGTTGCGTTCCATCTGTTGTGCCAGAAGTAACCAATCAAATAGTGGTTAGAATCTTCACCACCCCCCCCCCCCCCCCCAACCTTCTTTTTTTTTTTTTTTGGGTTTGTTTACCCACTTGATTTGAAACAAACCTGTGTTGACGTCTATTTTTGGGTCACCTGATGTCAACAGACGTTTTCCTTTTTCAAACTCTAGAACGCTTGTTTTCTGTGAACACTAACAAGATCAAGTGCTAGCATACGAACGAAAAACCTTCGATGCTTGACTTAAAAAAATATTTTTTTGTGAGAAAATATTTTTGCTGCATAACGACTCTCTTCCCGTTCTTACCTCATTACAAACGAAAACTTCCTCTTTATTGACTTCTTCTAACGATTAAATGAAATCACGTTTGTCTAATTATTCTTCCACTATCAGATAATTACGAAGTTGTAGATGGTTTTAATGTAGTAGATAGTTTTTTTTTTTTTTTACCGTGAGTGGGTCTACTTTGTGGGTGATTCTATTTTGCGAGTATCAATTATGACATCCTTTACGAAACAATCTGTTGAATATTTTCGGGTTTCTCAGAGATATGTTGTAGACGAAGACCATTAATTCTAAGAGATGACATACTCGAAACGTCATGCCGGGAGCTTGGTATATCGGGACATTCGGATACTTGGGATTCCTGGGGATGACAGGGTCATTTAGGAAACACTCAGCTTGGTTGCATGAATGATTATAAGACTAACAGATTCTAGTTCTTTCAACTGATAAGAGCAAGGTATCTGAAAAATATGCTGTACGGAAGCATTTTGGTCCTATACTCCTATTCTTACAGCTAGTTTATTTATTAGTTTGCCTTTTTTTTCCCGGGTTACCTGTGCCATGAACCTAGATCGAATCATTCGTGATAAACACGTACATAAAAGAGTCAAGAATCATTGCCAACAGCCACAACAAAGTTCTGATTTTATTATTTTGAGACTTGATCTAACATTCTTGTCTTGGCTGAAACACGCAGAACAAATTCCCCAGCCAAAATTGGTTTATGATTAGGCATCCTGTTGCCAGGCTACGGTACTATGTCATGCAGTACACAATTTGAATGGACAAATACCAGGTACACTGTTAAATACAGTTCAGAATTATAGAGAGAGCTAAGTCGTGGTTTTTACCACACAATTTTGAACTCTTTATTTATGCCCAAGAAATAGGATCTGTAACAAAATAAATAAATAAAGTACACTAACCACCATATCTTACAAAACTTGTGAACAAGCTACCTTTTCTTAATCATTCTATATCCAGGAAAGCCTAACAGCATCAAATAGCTTCCCAACTTCTTGGACTTGGATAGCAACAGTAATGCTCTTCAGACCCACGAAATCAGCTGCGAGATCGTATTGCATGGTTCATGTCTTTCTCGATAAAAGCAAAACTGTTCGTTTAAGAACAACGGTTCGGTTCTGACCCTAATCCCAGAGTCCCACCAGCAAACATTTAAACGCATTCTTGTTTCTGGACGATGATCTCCTCTCGTTTGTCTCTTCTGCCTCTCCTCCACTCCAACAGCTTCAGATCTTGAAGTTGAAGCCAACGCAGCAACCTGTAAAACAGCTTCATTGTGTTCCCTTACTTTTGCAAGTTTTGTGTGATTCAGCAACTGTTTATCAATTTTCCTCTTCCTTGATTCCTCTTTATCTCTTTCCCTTACATTCTTTATAGCTTGTTTAGCTAGTTGCTCTCCTAAATCAGACTCTAAATCAAGAAAGCTCTCATCCATTGGAGAGTTCACATTTTTAGGTGTCTCGCATGTTGGAGGCTTCTCATTGATAGGATTTCCTTTGTTGTCTCGGGCAACAATGACTCCATGAAATGGGCAAAGTTCCAAATCCCTCCTCTGACAAAGGCCTCTGTTCCTCAAAGGAGCACGTCATGGTTGGATTTCTACCCGCTCTTCTTTGTAAAGGGTTGCCTTAAGTTTCAATTCTGCTATCTTCTCGGAATAAAAGCATCGTAGTCTACCCTACCCCAGTTATTGTCAAGCTCCATGCCCCTCTGATTAATGAGAACATCCCTTTTTACATCTGAGAAACATTCATTCACTGGAGCTTCAGCCAAAAGCTTACTACCACTTTCATGGCCCAGTGATTCATTGCCATCAGACTTCTCATTACTGCCTTTGGGAGCTTTATCTCTGACCTCACTGGATGTTGATACCATGGCTACATTATTTTTGTGTTTACTGAATGCACTAGAACTCACATTCTTACTTGAACCAATTTTACCCTCTTCCCAAAAATCTTCTTCTAATTCTTCTCCTTTGTGATGTTTCTCATTGTTTACAAGAGCACAACCTGATTCTTCACATTTCTTCTTCACAGCTTGGAGACAATTTCGGATATCAATGAACTCTTTCCGTGTCGAATCTCTGAAGCTGCTGTCTCGCACTTCCACCCTTATAAGAACAGAAATCCATTCTTGGACAGAAACCAAATGCTTTGTCTCCAAAAGCTTGTACAGCTCCCTCAGTGCATCAAAAACTACTTTATTATCATTATTCTCATGAACCTTTTCTCCTTCTTTCAATGAATCAAGGCGAATCTGCCTCAATTCAGAAGAATGAAACTCCTCAAAATCTTCATCATCTACGGGATCAAGAACCATATTTTCCTCCCTGGCACAAATGATGTCTAAACACTCTCCAATTTCATTTATTGTTGACTGTATTTCTTCCTTTATTGAAGCAAAATTTTGCCTCAGCATTTCAAACTTCTTCCACAAAATCTCTTTCATCTTCATCTCTCTTTCCCATCTCTCCTGCTGAATCCGAGCTGCATTTGCTTGCATATTAGGAAACTGAAACCGGAGAGTTGTTTTAAGGTAATCAAACCCTAACCTAATCTGTCTGTAATGAACCCCAGAAGAAGCATTCCATTTCTCCAAAAATTCAACAGCCTTTGAATGCAAAACAGAAGAAATAGCTTAAGGAGCAGGGAGGGGTAAATTCCTTCCCAATCCAACACCTAAACTCAACAACTGATCCACATTCTCAACAAGAATGGTCCTAAAAAGCTTCAATGGCATGAAAAGTTCATCAATTATGAGAAGTGCGAGATATCGGACCTGCAACACCAATCACAAGATCATTTCTTAAACCCTAATATTTTTCCTTCTCATGATACAAAATCAAATCTAAATATCCCTATTTTATAAGAAAAACAAAATTTTATGCAAATTTTAATCCACAACCGGAATCAATATTTCAAAAAAATATATGAAGACCAAATTAAATAAATCAACAGAGTGTAATTGAAGGTAAACTAACAAAAATATAACTATGGAATCGAAATATGGAAGAACCTGAGAATGATCGCGTTTCATGAGGTCCACGAGTGTTTGGGCGGCGAGACGGAGCTCCGAATCCGAATAACGAACCACGGATTTAATGGCTTTGAGGAGACGTCGGTCCACCTCGCGTTCCGTTGAGTTCGTCGCCCGCTCTATCAACGCCCTCACCTTCCCGCCCTCCTCTTCCATTGTGCATGCTAATCAATCTACACAACAAGATTGACTGATGTTAATTTCAATTTCAAAAAATCCCTAATGTAGGCGAACGCGCTCTACATCCGCTATGTCGGTTATTTTTCAAAAGGTCCAAACATCATTATAGTAGTAGTTATTTTGCCAGTGCCCGTAATTAAACAGAACGGGTATAATCCATATGGGTAGCTTATCAGTTCGTTGATGTCAGTCTCGTAGTTTGGCAACATGCATGGAGCAGCCCGCAGAAGTACTACAAGGAGTGCATTTGTTGCCAGGCATTTCGTTTATGGTCCGGCCCACCGAACTTTCCCAACCTCGATCTCGTTGACCAGCCCTTGGGCCTGCAACAATTTTTGTCTTAAGCCCAGCTCACAGTTATTTTTCCAGTGATATTTCCAAAGGCAAATATTCTGGAGTGTTCAGTCTCACTGTTCATGAACCACCACAGCGCAGTTTTGGGAGAACAAACAGATCCCCTTCTCGTGACTATTAGTTAACTAAAGCCCAGATTATATAACCGAGTGGTTAAACTTCTGCATTTGACCTTCATGACATTCTACTACATTTGGTCTGACTTTTCACAATCACAATAAAAATAGTAAACCTCTGGTTGGAGATCTTTGATCATCGCCCATGGATTATAATATAAAAGAATTATCTGCCATGTGCAGTATCCATAAAATTTTAGTTTACTGGGAAGGTGCTTGGTAAACCTGGCTATTTCAATGATTGAGGCCATTTGGTCTATCATGTGCTTGTTAATAAGGATCGATGATGATCAGAACAAAAAGGCATCATGTTCTGTTTTGTCTGGCTTTCCACAAGCATGCTCTTACGAGTTATACATAAATCAAAGGAAACAAATTTCTTCTATTTTGCCTGTCTATTCAATTTTCTGCAGGTGCTCATCCCTGCGCATCTTCGCATGATCAATCATGCATCTTTTTCCGTCTCTCTCTCTCTCTCTCCACAAGAAAAGGTTCACCAACAATTGAACTTACACTGTGCACAGTGGCCATTTACAAAAAGGAAAGCGATAGCACAAAGCCTTGTTGTAAGCCATAATTACAGTCATTTGCACTTTTTATTCCGTGCTCACCAGCTATAGTGCAACTCCACTAAAGGAGACAATTCATTGCTCTTTTCTAAGCCCGCACCATTTCAACTTGAATATTATTTAACAATCTTTCATTCTCCACGCTGTTAGCTTCGCATAGGTGAGAGTTCGGGGTCCCCTGCCCACCTATTTTGACATTGCTGCCGCTGCTACCATGTGCTCCAGATGGGCATTTGGAAATAAGAATGCGGCAGTGACACGTGTTGTCTGTTATATCTTTGTTATTCAACCGTGGAGGTTGTAGTATTTGATTTGCAGTACTGCCGGTTGCCATTACAACACAAAGCCATTACATTAGCCATTCTCTACTCGAGACAAAATGAACTACTCCTATCAATGATTCCTGAATGTGCATGCACTCAAGCTCAAAGACTATGTGCAACAAATTAAGAAGGTAAAAGTCAGTAGTAGTTATGGCATTACTGGGAAAGTGGTGGGAACCACCGCCATGACCAAGGGCAATCAAACGTGGAGATCATGTTCTCAGATCTCTTTATCACAGTATGTGATGGCAGTTGACCTTTTGACTGTACAGCTATAGAATGCTAACTTGAACCGGGCACAAACCTCAAAAAAGAAGCTGATTAGCCCATGAATCACGCACCTCTCCAGATTGTCTTCAAGGGATTTCCCTTTTGCTTTTAGGTCTCAATTAAGGCATAGGATTTATGAATAGAGTTGGCAATTATTGCTGGTAAATCAACGAAATCCCTAAGCTTAGACTCCCCATCCCACTGCACGAGCTAGATTAGATGCATCCCCCTCAACTACCAAATTTCTACTGATTTTTTGTGAAGCTTTCTAAAAAGGAGAAAAGAGGGGTGACCCTCTACGCTGCACACCCTAACCAGACATCCCGTAATTTTTCACCATGTGAGGCCCAACCAGTTCAATCTTGGCAGGGGAGGGAATGTCAATGGCAAGCAACTACTTTGCCCAAAATATCTATTTTAATATTTGCTATGGCAATGCCTATGCTGAAAATTAATTTCAGACAAAAGCTGAAGTGCACAACTATTAAAATGTAATTAAAATTACATAAATAACAATGTAATTAACACCAACACATGCGAATGCTAATGCTAATTAAGTTTAATTTTACTCGTATTAATTTATTAATTCATTTTGCGAATAGATTCATACTTGATAATACAACAGAGAGAAACACGTGAACTAAAACTAGTCACCTACCCTCCTTGTTTTTTTTCATCTCTTTCCTCAGATTCATATCCAAGAAAGATTTTTTCAGAAAAAAATTAAAATAAAAAAGAAAAAGAAGACGCAGAATGACAGAGAAAACGATTTTTCACTTATGACTACAACCACGCGCATGCATACTCAAGCGCACCCGCGGGGAGCAAACCCGACCTGTGAACCCGCCAAATCATAGATAACCCTGAAGCCTTGTTGCTGGATATTCCCTATTATCGATAAACCACTCATGGTTCCTGCAAAAGCAAAGCAAAAAGTTCCGCCACCATCCACCGGTATCAGATAGTTGGTCGCCGGCAATGATACATCAGCACCTCTGAAATGCAACACCACAGTGGGTACCTTCACTTCCGTTTTTCCCGACAAATCGAAGCAGGTGTCAAACAACGAAAAGTCCGGAGCACGCTTTAGGGAAGACGCTCCGGCTCGGAAAGCATCACGAATTGCGATGTAGGCGGCGCGGGTCAAGCGGGTCACAGATGTGCCCGAGTCAATGATGACCCCACCGTTACCCGCCGGATCGAGTTTGAACAAAGAAGCGGTGATGCCAGGAACACGTGCACCGCCGACACTGATCCCAAGAAGCTCAACGTAGTAGAATGTATCAAGCTTAGGGTTAGCGAGTAAAGGAGTGAACCGGGCGGTTCGTGAAACGGCTCCGTTGCCGAAAACCATCGAGGACGGTTTAGCTGAAGTTGAGCGGTCAACTAAACAGTAGGAAAATTTCCGGTTGAACTGACGACCGGTTTGGGTAGGAAATGATAATCTGCCACGACCGAGTCCCAATAAACCCGCCGCACCAACAAAGAGGCCTTCATTGTCGTGTCCACAACCCAGCGCCACCCGTGCAACCCTGGTCCCACGAAACGTCAGCGTTTCAGTGGAAAAATCGCCTACTGTGAACGAACCGTCACCGTAAGAGACTTGGTAAAGACACGTCTGCTTCCCATTACAACCTGGAGAATCGAGCTTGCGGCACAAGGGAGATGCACACGACACAGTGGAAAATGAGCGGGACTTGCTCGGGTCGAAGACCGGGTCGGTTTGAGAATAACATTTTTTGCATGGAGCGCACTGGATCCAAACGACGTCGCTGCCAGTGTCTAAGACCATGTAGACATACCTGGGAGGAGTACCAACACCGAGGCGCGTGAAGTACTCACCGCTACCCTGCGCAAGTCCCGATATCACCGAGCTGCTAAAACCACCATTCCCCCGCACGCCAGAGCGATTACGTGGAGGCGCGCTCGCTGCAAATTCAGCAAGGGTGGTTAATGTTTTAACACGTAAAGAGTCGCGCTGGAGGCGGAGGTTGAAAAGGTATTCTGGGGTTTTGTTGAAGGATAGAGAATCCAAGTGATGTAACTGTAGAGAGACCGCATCCGGTACGGTGGTTTCCGGCACAGTTAAGGTAGTTTCGGTTTCAGACCCGGACCATGAGAGTGTGGATGGGTTAGGGAGAGAGTTGAGGACAAATGTCTGGTACTGCAGAGAGGCAAAGGCGGCGGGAAGAAAAAGATAGAGGACAAAAACGGTGAGGAAGGAAAAGAGAAGTATATTTCTTTCTCCTTCCATTGAAGAGTATAGCGAGAGACAGTGAGATAGAAGGGTGTGCAGGGTGAGAGAGTAATATATATAAATAATAATCGAGAGAAAGACAGATAGAGGTGTACAGCGGGAGCTAATAATCTAAAGTGGAGTTATCACGTACGTGCTGGTACACAGCAATTATAATGTTACTCTTTTTTGTTACCGTTAAATCTAGCGGAGGATGACAGAAAAATGTTGAAGGATTTGGTTAGCGATATAAATTGTTATCAACGCGTACGTACGCTTATGCCAACAGATGTTATCTTGAGACCCGGGGACGACTTGAGCCTGCTGGTTTTGGACTGGGAACAGAACAATTATTGCTTTATTTATAAACGACTATTAATGAACTTACTTTTTATTATAAATAATTATAGCTTGTGCATTGACAGTTCATCAATTAATTTACCATCATTTTCAATGATTCCAGAGAAAATTCTGTTCATTTCCCCTAGTTTCTAATGGTTTGGGTTTGGCTAAACATTCCCATGTTATCATTGTATTGACTGTGACTTAAAAAGTAGCCGTCCAAGATACATCAAAAGATATTTCATGCTTTACATTTTCGTTCTTGGGAGCTTCCTCTAACAGTGGGAACGGAACGCCCAACGTTTCCCCGTGACTCTTCGTCAGCTGCTGCCCTGCCCCTTCTCTTTTCTCGATTCTTATCTTGCCATCTCCCTCATTCTCATTTACCCTTTTATTATAATATATATATATATATATATATATATATTCACTGAAAGGAGGTACCCACAAAATATTTATTGCCACGGCTGTTTTGCTTTTGGACTCCTGGTGATTACTGAATATGACATACAGTACTAGCGTTGTATATTAATTGTACGCGCTTCATCGATGACCGTGAAGCATATTCGTACTACGCTTACAACTGGGGCAAGGAAAGTGATATTCGCATTTGTTTTGAATTGTTTGATCGAGATTTGTAAACGTGATGACCAATTCGCCAAAACTTTATTAAAAATGCCACATGCCTGTCGTAATCTTATTTTAGTGAAGATTATAGGCAAATGTTCTAGGTCCCATTATCATCATTGTTTGTTTGTTTTTTCGATGAACCGCGACGGCCAGTGACTCTTGCTATTTGGGTTTACTCGCACAAACTCTGTTAAGAGTGTCGATTGATGCATGAAAAAGGATACCTGGATAACAGGACCAAGTATGTGATTGCAGGCACCAGATTTGGTTTGATCTGCATGATTGACTGCCATTGCCTAAAGAAAACTTTGAGAATCATTAGACGTTCGAACAAGAAAAGATATTTGACAAATGGGTAATGTTGATTATGTAAAGAAAACATTGGTAATCGAAAGAAGTCGTGGAAATGGAAGACTAAGCAGCAAAGTGAATGTGTACTAATAATAGCCCACTGGATTTGGCTAGACAAGGGAGAGAAAATAAATGCCCAAGAGATCACAAAATCAGTAACAATTGTTGTTAGCAATGAATATAGACTATCTAATATCTTTCTCTTCAGCCTATCACATTTATTTTCTCTGTGCATGCTGTTGTTTAGGTGAGTTGGGTAGCGCATAAATGTGAAGTAGGATATGTAATAATTGAACTGCCATTAGCCATGCTTCTCTCAGCAATTGGCCAGATAAGACTGACAAATTTTTCACTATGATCAATGCTTTAACGACATCAATGTATGCATTTTTTGGTCATGGAAAATAATGATGTTTTCAACCAAACAAGAGACTGGATAATAGAAGCCCACGGGCTAGGGAACTTTAAATTGCGGGGAACACCTTCTACTTCATAGGAAAAAGGTCTCCTTGGATGGCGGGTTTAGCACAATTGCCCGCAGAGATGAGTACTATCTTGCTGTCTAACTAGTATTATAATTGAAGCCTGCTTTCTAAGCCGTGTGGGGTAAGTGCATGTCAAAAGCAGAAAAGAGCATAGAGAAAAAGAGGAATCATGAACCGAAAGAGCACTAGAATTAGGCATGCGGTCAATTAAGTTACTACACACTCAAGGCAAAACAGAATAGAAAAGTTGTACCAAAAGATAAAGGCCTTTAACCAAGTTAAAGCATTTAAACTAAGACCATTCTATGCCTGAAACTGTATAATGTTATTACCACTGCTAATACATAAACGAACTGAACAGCACCAATAACACATACAATATAAGGCAAGGAATTTGGTAATCTAACCTCACATCCTTAATGTTCAAACAACACCATCTCGCATCAAGGGGTACACTGAGTCTACTCAAAATTTTGATGTCATACAAACTAGCTTGTCATGGTAAATTGATGATGAAATTTGATATGAATGGTCTTTCAAGTGGGGAATCTATATATGAAGAAGATGCCATTTACAGTGTTCTCGTCAATAAAGTTATTAAAGCAAATGGGGCTACAGTGGGAGTGGAGAAAATGATTTAACCAACCAATCAATCCCGGGGATGAAACTAACTCATTCCAAATGCTACAGGAACAATAAGAAAATATCTGATTGAGGTGTGGACCCAGATAGTGCCATAAAGCATAGCAAACTGAGAATTAGATTGGGAAATTTGACTTTTGGAAAATTGGTCAATACTCAACATAACAAAAATTTGGTACTCACCAATCCCCATGCAAGGCACAGCTACACCTATGTCGGTTCCCATTCACTCTAATATATAAAGGCTAGAACTGATCGCTTACTTATACCTTGCAAAGGCAACAGGAAGTAGAAATTCGCAGCAGTTTGGATTTAAAAAGCCTATCCTGAAGCATTGGATGGACCAATTTTTGGATTTTGGAAGCTGAAACTAACTTTATGGTTACAAAGATTTAATTCAAGCATGAATTCGAGCCATCAAAAAGCCAAAATTCATTGAAAACAAACCAGGCAAGTTCGATTTTGAAGCAACATCTGGATGCTTATATAGGTACTAACGACCTTGACACTTGATAGCATTAAAATTATAACTCTTTCCACCAAAGATGCCCTTATTTCTCCCTGCACCAGTCCCCACTTTTCCCACCGGTTTTACAATCAAGCTGAACATCTGTAATCTGGATGTCCTTTGAAGCAGCCTTGCACATATCATAGACTGTTAGACCAGCAACGGTCACAGCTGTCATTGCTTCCATTTCAACACCAGTTTTCCCTGTTGACGCTGCTTCCCCTTCTATATCTACACTAAAATCCTTGGGATTCATTGTAAGATCAACCTGAACATGAGTCAGGGTGATATTGTGGCACAGTGGGATGAGGCTACTGGTATGCTTTGCCCCACCGATGCCTGCAATTTTTGCTACACTAAGGACATCTCCCTTGGCCAATTGGTTGGCTGAGACCAAATCAAAAACCTTCTTGCCCAGAATTACCTTACAACTAGCAATGGCAGTTCTTTTAGTACTTTCTTTTGGAAAGACATCCACCATTTGTGCTTCTCCAGTGCGGCCAACATGAGTCAGGCCAGCTGTGTTTTCAACTATTTTCTGAGATGTCAATGGAGATTGTTGAGCCATAAGATCATTGCTTACAGAACCAGAAAACCCGTCTGAAGCAGGTTCACCAAAGACTGATTCCATCTCCTGAGAGCAGAGTTAACATATAATTTCAAACCGTTTGTCTCTACAATGATCCAATGTTTTTCCTGTAGAGAGGCTCTTTTTATACTGGATACTGAACGCTGGATAAGCAATTACGTATTGTGTCTTGACATTAGATTTGACTCTAGCTCAAACTGAACCTATATGCATGAAAAGAAATACTAACTTGATACAATGGTATTTTATGCACAAACATTTCTTAATTTTTAGGTGGAAGCCGAAATCCTACAACTCTATCATTCACACTCGTGAATCAGAAAAGAGCTCTTCAAAATTCAGCACTGAGATTCGTTGTGCTATTGCTGCAGTTTTTTTTTTTAAGCAACAAAATGGCAGTGCCCCGCCGTTCTATGACCCGACATAACGTATGAGATTAGACATAACACAAAACTTAAGATAAATAAATTCTGTGAATCTACTTTAATACAACATACAATAGCGGCTCACCTTATTGAGATCTGCAATTGCGTTTGTAAGATCATGGCTACTGTTGCTACTAAAGAACCTTCTTGAGTGAGGAAATGCAGCTGCAAGTCGACGAAGAATCATGATGGCAGCTGCAAGGAAATTGAGTCATAAGCTAGTGATAGATTAATTGACTTCCTTTGAAGCAAATTTCGTTATCAACTGCGAATAAAGCAAAAACAAAGTCAATCATAGCTATATTACCTGGCCTATATTACCTTGTTCAATGGCGAGAAAGTAAGTATGAATTTAAATTTTGCTTTCAACACGGTTGTCGTTTAGGCATTTTCGCGAACACGTTAAGGTCGTTGAAGAGAGACGAGAACTTGAGATCACTTCATGCAATTTAAAAGAATAAAGAGATAAGCAAAGCAAGGTACGATTACAGAGTCAATGATAAATGAAATATTAAGAAGTGGTTGATGAAACAGTAGATTGATCTGAAGACTTCAGAGAGAGAGAGCTCTGAAAAGAGTTCTTCTGCCAACGAAGCAGTTCATGGTTTAGTGGGCCCAAGCTCTAACCGGATACTCAGAAACGGAATGAGTGCAATACGACGCCGTTAAGGGGATCATTTGGACAAACATAATTTCTGGCCCTCCCTTTAAAGTCTACTAATTCCGTTAAGAGACTGTTCGACTTAAGACATTTTACAACAACAGTATAATTACGAGAAGTTTAAAGATTTTAAATTTATCAGGCAAACAAAGACTCGGCACAACCGCACAGTGCAGACATCAGAATCACGAACAAGTTGCCATTAACTTACAAATTTAAATTCCTTTTCTTCCTCCAATTTGAAGTAATTCTATTCTTAAATATACACAAATTTACAAAGAACATCATCGAAGCCATGTGGCTTTGTTTGTGCAGAAGAAGCTCTCTTTTGGCAACCCTAGTCCCCGGTACTTTTACATGAACTGCAAGAGGATGAATGTAATTGTCAAAAACGCCAATATATGGCCCAAAAAATTTTAATAGATTCGCAAGGAGATCAAAGGAAAAAGCAAAATATACTTAACAAGAACGTAAATAAAACCAAAATATTCAAGACAACATAAACTTTACAAGAATGCATATACGAAGACACCTACTTAACAATGCTATCAGAACTACTTTTTGGCAAAATCGATAAGTTGCATGAATTCCCAGACTAACATTAGCACATTCTATATCCTCAAACCAACATTAATTAGCACAAGGAATGATTTCAAATTAGCACATAATTTCTTGCTAATTAAAATAGCACTTAAAATCAGATAACTCTAACATTTTAATACTTTTTTTTCTAAAAAATGGTTTTCAAGATGCACAAGTGCTTGTGCAATTTAGTGTTTATCGATCACAATTTGATAGAACTTTCTTTTTCCCTCCTTGCAATGTCAAGCAGCACAAAGATAGTCAGATACTCTCAATTTTACCAGTAATCTCAACAGACAAAAAGTTGACTAAAGCCTATGCCTCTATTGACAATTAAAATAGTGAAATTGTTACAAAACAGAATCACTGGTTCTCAAGTACAAGTGGGTAACTTGTTTGTAAACAATACCCTGCAAAGCAAAAATAGATGTTTAACAAACATCTTGACTGTCATACTGCAAAAAATCAAGTAGAGCACTATAGTTCAACACACCTTGGCAAACATCAAATTTCCACATTCACACCAACTAGCATTCATATTGGTCTTTATGCCCACATTTCAATACAATGACCTTTATATACCCTAGTGAACTACTCCCACTTGGCCTATAATTAACACCATCCTACAAAATCCAATGTGCTTACACAAGAAACACACACCAGTCGGCCATTTCAACTTTGCTTGCACACTTCCACTTTAGTTACACTTAATAATGACAACAATAAAAACATCACAAGCAAATACAAACCAAAAGCACCTAACAACAACAACCAAAAAAAAAAAAAGCAAAAACAATAGTGAACAACAAAGAATACCAAAACTCCAACAAAAAATTATGTTATTTGGTATTGAGATCGTGGTGAGGCACTCACTCCTTTTTTTGGCAAAGAATAGCAGCAATGAAGTCAAATTTTGAGAAACTCTGCAGCAATTCACAAGTAGAATTTGTGGAGATGAGTTAGATGTAGAAATTGCAGGGGATTCCATGTTTCCACTCTCCCACTCTTCAGTTGACGTCGTGGAGATTGAGTTCAATGGAGAAATTGTTTGAGATTCCTTGCTTCCACTCTCATTTTTAGTTGACATTGTGGAGATGAGTTCAATGGAGGAATTGCATGGATTTCATCTCTCCGCCTGTTTGGTTGACCCTGTGGAGATTAGTTTGCTAGGGAAATTGCATGGGATTCCTTGTTCCCGCTCTTCTCCTTTGCTCCCTCTTTTGCTAATTTCTTTTGTAGGGGAATTCTATCACTTTTTTCCCTTTGCCTTTTCCTCCCCCATTTGTGCCTTGAATCACTTCTTGCCCTCTGCCTTTTGCAGGAGATTCTTTATTCTTCATTTCTTTGTTTTTTCTTTATTTCTTTTTGCACATTACATCTATTCTCTCTCATATTCCCTTACCTCATCGTATTTGGTTGTTGTCATCCAGTAACCAAAGACCACCTTCAACCCTAATTGCATGTCGATTGGGCTTAAAGGTCTTGTTAATCAGCTTGGCTTGCTCCTTTTCCTCTCAAAAGCCAAGCCTAAAATTTGGGGTGTAACAATGCATACTATCCTTCAAAGGAAGAATTAACTAAATAATGTGCTTTTTTCCATGTGACTTTCAAAATTTCATGCTTTAAATTCATGTTAAAAGGAATTATACAAGCATATTTGATAAATTTATTGTCTTTTATCTCTAGCATCAATGCAGGGAATGTCAACATAAGAGATATATTCTCTGCCAAATGGGAAAAAAATTACTTGCAATCATGTTTCGTAATCCTTGGAACAAACCTTGAATCATATTTAAAGACAATAAAATTTTCCTTTATTTGAGACATTGTTATCGTCTACATACTATTTTTAAGCCCTTAGTATCGACTTAGCTTTTTTTTCTAGATTAATTTGTATATAAGCACAATATCAAAGCAAGTGGACCAAAAAAGTCAGCGTTCAAATCCTCCCCCACTTCCATTAATTAGATTGTAACACAACAGTTTGACCCAGTGTCTAGATTTAAACTAGAGTATTTATAAACCAAAAGATGCCAACTACAATCAACTTCTGGACCTCATATTTTCTCAATAGCCTACGTCCTTATATACTGCAACTTTCCACTCGATCAATTCCATCTTTAAAATTCTATTTCACTAACGTTGTAATTCACACGGTCTCAAAGTTTTGTAAATGAGGATAAAACAATTGGTAGACTATCAAAATTAGTGTTAATAAAAAAGAACTTAACAGGAAGCTGAAGAAATAGTGGTAGTTCAATAGCTTTGTTTCTCCAAACACAAAATTACACTTTTCCTCCATAAATCAAGTCACAACACATCTAGAGAACAAAGGCATCACCTCAGCTTCATTCTCTTCCAATGCACATAATCTTTTGAAATGACAGTTAAAACTCCCCATGTCTTCAAAGATGTTGTGTCTTCATCATAATCTTTCAAAAGTTGATATAAGTACCAATATCAAAGTACATAACATTGAAATGGCAGTATAGTAGGCAGGGATTATGTACAAAAGTGCCCACATAATATACTATATACACATATATACAGCACCAATTTTGACATGCTAGATGAGCAACGATTAGGATTTTACAACATCCAATTAAAATTTGTGCAATAGGACTTCTATGGAGTCCTCATTCAATAACAACAGATTGAAAATTGCAATGTATTATCTGAAAAGCCATCTTTGAAAATAAGTGATAGTCTCCTACGGGGATAATAACAACTTCAAGAAAAGAAAGTAATCCTTACTCAATATTTGTCATTAAACCTTTGGCTTCTTTCACAGCAGCACTTACAGCATAAAGAGTCATCTTCTTAACCTGTTAAATGAAAAATGAAAAACAGACATGAAGAATTAACCTATAACCCATGTGACAACCATGTTGAGATGGTCTACATTAAACATGCTTCCATCACATCTATAGGTACTATATTCTTTCCATTAATTGCAATGAACAAGGTGGTTAAGCTCCCAAAGACAGTTCCGACTAATTGGACTAAGATGCCAAATCTCAAGAACAAGATTTTTTTTTAATTGCATCTGTATGCTTATTAGCTCTGAATCTCTATGTACTATATTTCTTCCATTACTTGCAATGAACGAGTTGGCCAAGTTTCCCAAAGACAATCCTGACTAATTGGACTAGGATGCCAAATCACAAGAATGATTTTTTTTTTTTAACTGAATTTGTAAGCTCATTAGCTCCACAAGTCGCCCAAGTTCCACATAGAAAATTCCGACTAATAGGACTAAGAGGCCAATCTCAAGAACAAGATTTTTTTTCTTTTAACTGAATCTGTATGCTCATTAGCTCCAATGCACAATCTCTTAAAGGATTCCAATATGCATTAGCAAGACAGAGAAAAGATAATATGCACAAAACCTGTGGCCCTAAGCTTCAATGACTCAAAAATAATTTGTGATACTTGAAAAGCAAAATAAATGCTTATGAAGCATTAACACATGGCAAAATAAAATGAGTACCTCTAATTTATCTTCCTTGGCTCTATGGTTTTTTGGGAGTAACCGAAACTCTTCTGTCAACCGAATACATTCTCCAACATTTTCAGGTGATACAAAATCAAGTGCCACCTTTATGCAAGACTGAAAAAACAATTGGAAATAAAATCAGAAGAAAAACACCACAACAATACAGTGCAACTTGAAAGATCAATAGATTTCAGAATATGGAAAATAGCTCAAGTAAACATTGCTTCAGAAACAAGTTAATCCACCAAACATATAGTTTCCTCAATCAAACAAAATGTACAATGAATGATCGAAGAAAAACAATTCCCAAGAGCTTGCGGAAATTTTAAACAAAGATAAAAGTCATAAAAGCCATATATCTGCAAATAAAAATTCATATTTCTCAAGTCTAACTTCCTAAAATAAACAAGACTGTCAACAGTCGATCAATTACCTGTCTATTTCTCACTTGATGAGGACATCCTGCTGGAATAAAAATGGCCTCACCTAGGTGTTGCTCAAATGTCCATGGTTCTACATCTACATACAAATTAAACATTAACATTACTGCAGCAATATAATATTTATTAAAATACAGAACTGAACCAGGAAATCAACAAAAATTTTACGAAATTCCTCCTTTAGTTGTTTCTTGTGCCTCTCATTCAAGAAAAGTGTCTGATCATGAATAGGATGAATGACCTGAAACAGGACAATATAAGAAATGCTACTCTCTCATACAGTCAAGATACAGTTTAAAAATCACCAGCAAAGATACTCACAGAAGTAACAGGGATATTATTTATGTGACGAAATTCCCTTTTGTGATTTCTTAAATATTCTAATATCTTAGGCACATCCTGCCTACGAAAAATGTCCCAGACAGCACCACCATGGTCAACCTCTGATCTATCACTGTTTTCAAGTGAGTCCTTTGTTGAGTCTGTTTTTTCACTTTTAGAACATAGATCATTAACACCATTGTTGCCCGAAAAAGAAACCCCCATTCCATCTTTCTCATTAATAAGTTTCCCTGCCATCGTGTCACCAGATGATTGATTGTGTTCTTGATTAGTTACACTTGTATTGGCGACAACTTCAGTCTTGGCCTTGTCATCATTGACGTGACAAAATGAATCAGCTCCACTTGTTGCCTCATCTGGACCACCATACAAATCAATCAAGTCTTCAGCTGCATGTTTCTTCTGCATTGCCTTTACATGCTTCTGTTGCCAAGGAGCAATCTGTACTTTTGTTGTGTGTGTCAATACATTTACCTAAATCGATAATACAAAAAGATAAGCATCATAGTCCAGCACCATATGAAACAATAAAGAAACTCAATAAGGGAAAAGATATGTTTGCCATAATCAGACAAGGAAATTTGAAGTCTGGCCTAGGTCCTCTAACTAGATCAAATAAATTCTTCAACATAGATTACACCGAAGTCATAATTTGAATACATGTATATTTCTAAAAAACACTTCTAAGTTCCACATTTGCTCAAATCAAATACAACTCTTAACAGATATGAGAAGTTGAAAGAATCAAAAACAGAAAAGCAGAATCTTGAAGAAGATTATTAACTCCATCCCAACCACACAAGAACTTCAAACCAACATAAGGCAAAGGAGTAAAACATCTCATAAGACATGCATGGGCATAGTGTCATATTCACATATACAAGGCTGTGATAATGTAAAATCAGGCATGGAACATCACAGAAGCAACCACCAACATGTGCACAAGTGCATGGATTGTGTTTACTTGGTAATGACTGGGACCACGAAGTTAAGAAGTGATTTGCATGCTGTAAAAGTTGCAATATAAGAAAAGTATGGAGAAGCATGAACGCAAAATAAAGAAACAACCATGCACTCCAGTTCAGCAAAATTATAGGATTAATTCCAACTATTTTCTTTTCGATAATTAAAATATATGCTTTTTAGATGAATGAATAATGAAGCACAAATACGATAAAGCAAACAAAAATTGTGAAGCATAAGTCCTCTGGTATTGATGCCATTCTCTGTTTGCCCTCCTCATTAAATGCCAAACTGTATATGACATATCCCATTATAAAATTAAATTTGTATAAATAGATTAAACAACATCAAACCAAGGGACAAGAGAACAATAACACTAAAAAGAAATCATTGTAAAAGTCAATAATAGTTAAGATGAAAGACTTCTCTAATGTAAAAACAATACCGCATCTGACATATCACAATGTAGCTTTGTCACTGAATCACCTCTACCAAGCTCTTCAGAGAATCCATAAGCAATATATGTTTTAGGTCCCAAATCTGGCTTCAGTAGATCCTCAGGAAGCCTAGTTGCAAGGTTTAGAAGACCTAATTTTGGATCAGTATAGTCACGGTAAGGAAGGGCAGAAATAAACTCAGCACCATGCCTTGGCAAACGCTCCTCAAATAAGGTTGAAGCGGGCCAATCCTTCAATTTCAACATCTCCGGCCATCCACTTTTATGCATACGGCCTTGTGTGTATCCCGCAAAAAACTGGTGGATATTTATCTCAACCTACATAACAATAAGATTTAAATAAGCGAGATTTTCCTAGCTGCATGTCTAGGAGAAGATCAAGTAGACAAATTAAATAATTGACCTCACACCAATCTAAGCAATCAATGGCCTTCACATTCCTTGTCTCCTCTTTGAACTTAACATTGGAACCTGTTTCTCTGAAAGCCCTCCACATGACCATAGGTTCCCAACTAAGACCAGATGTCTTATCAAGAACATTCCGGACAATCACGGGTTCACCTTTCATCCAGTGCGTCTGAAAATGCCCAATGTCATGATCTGACAAGTCAAAAGCATTTGGGCTGTACAGATAGTTATCATGACTGTCTGCCCTGAAAGCTGCTTGCCTCACTTCAGGATTTATATTGCTGTTCCCTTCTAAACCAGTTGAAGAGCAAGAACAACAATCTTCAGAAAAATCAACATCCGGAGGCGTATAATGACTAATAACATCCTCTGCCCTCTCTACTAACTTGGTAACCCAATTTGCTCCCAAAGTGCGCCTTAACTCTAGTACTGTAGAACTGCAACCTCCACACTCTTTTGGAGGGCATGGAATACCACCATCAGCATTAGCTCTCCAATCAGAATAATGTGAGGATGTATCAGCTTTCAAATCATCAATAGAGGCCATTTGGCACCCCCACCCATGTTTTCCCATTTGTGAATTAGCAATGCTCTTTAAAAAGTGTTGATGGGTTGTTTCCACTTTATCACTACCGGTTTGCCTGCCTTCTCTTAGCTCTTGACAACAGGTGAGACAGAGATCATAAGCGCAATCAAGTTTGGGGCAGCTTCTGTACATATCAACAATGGAAGTATAGCAATTGTCGCTGTCATTTAAGAAATGCATACAGTTCAGAACCAAAAAATAAAAGTATGTGATTTCAAAATGCAATCATAATTCTTAGTGGCTGCAGACACAAAAATTTCCCTATCCGTCAGGAATATGATACATCCATTTATTAAATGAAACCATGCAAAAGGCAAAAGAAGAAAAACATCAACATGCAACAACATATGAAGATTGATACAGGCATTGATGACCAGTGAAAACATAATAAGCATGACAATAGTCATTCATAGTATTAATCGTGCAACCTTAGTAATTCTTGATAACAGTCAAAATGCATAGTAAATGACAATGGTCAAAATAGATGGGAAGTGCAACCTTTAGTAGTTCTTGACACACATCACTGTCTCTATGCCATGTCATCAATTAGAGCAGAGAACAGCACAGCACAAGAACATTCATCAAAGAACAAGTTGGCAACCTGCAAACTTATTTTTAATGGCCACTTACTTCACAGAAGCATCCACATTCCAAGGTGAATTCGATTCTAACAAACCTCCAGACTAGACTGCTGTTGGAATTTAGTTCAATGCTACCATATTGATGTCTATGCCTGATTGGCTAGCGGTCACAAAAGCCAATAGTTTATCCCATGAACAGAATCTTTCATTTTGACTTCCCAAGAATTCACTCTAAAAAGAAGAGGCAGTATAATAGGCAAGAGAACAAGAAAAGGTGAAGGAATGCAGACATACAAAGAAACTCAAGAATTCTTCAAAATTTTCAGGCATCAACAAAAAAAATTACAATCTCAAATATCAAATAGAACAGAGTTAAAGAAGATATTGTTGATAAATCACAATTCTAGCCATAAGCAAGATTACTCAATTTTTCAGACTGAGACATCTTAATGGTGGAGGCAGAAGGTTAGCAAAAGTAGTAGTGACACAGCATTATAATTCTTCTTCTCCCATGTCTAAACTACTATTAGTAGATTTTCATTGTCCTGATGTTGGACCATCCCCCCTCCCACAAGGCGAACCAAAGATAGCTAATAAAGTCAAAAAAGTACTACAAAACCAGAAGTGCTGCCAGTTGTTAAAATTTCATGTCTCAGTTTCAGCAAACCCATAATTCAAAATCATACCAGTATAGAACTTCCTCATGGTCCAGTTTAATTCTCATTATATCCTTTTCTGTCAATTGTAATAAAAATTCTCATGTATCAGTTTCCACCCCCTAAAGTTGCTTACGTGTTCCGCATTAGCAGCTGCAAATAATAAAAAATTGCATGTCTCAGTTTCCACTATCAAAGTTTGAAATCATACCAGTATAAACGTTCCTTTTTGTCCAGTTTAATCCTTGTTACATCCTTTTCTGTCAATTGTACACCTAGAAAGAAAAAACATTTAACAAAAACCTATGAGCGAACAAAAATAGATAGAAGAGGTACTGTACATATTTACTTCTACATCATGTAAGTTTACCTTGTATCCTGGCTTCAAAATCTAGTTCAGAGCTTAGCTCCCTATGAATATTCCTAACAACAGGAAGAGCATTATACAGCAAGTACTGCAGCTGCTGTAATTTGAAGCTGTTTTCTCCTTTACTGCAAGGCTGTGAGAAGAAGTTTGACAACAATCACTATACAAATGATAGTGGCATGAAAAACCAGAATAGAAATTATATCTTGCACAAAGAAAACCACAATACAGATTGCAGAATACTAAAATATTCATGAGAAACAGAAGACAAAAGGCACCTACCTTGACATCCAGAAATTCCCTCAAGCAAGCTTTGCAGTTGCAGTTGCCACAACAATAAGGACACGCATTCTGAATTTCCTCTCTTGTTTTTCGTGGGTACCTGTTTTATTTCAAACAAAGAATCCCCACATATCAACAGCGATCAGCTGAAACATACTCATCAGACAGGATTTGTAAAATGATAGCAGGCTATATGAGATTGACCAATTGTGGCATATCAAAGTTGCTTCAGATATATCCTCACCAGACAATACATTAAAAATTTTATCAACTTTCTTACCAGTTGGTAATGCAGTCATAACAGTAGCGCTTCCTGTTACATTTGGAACAGAAGATAACACCATTCTTGTCACTCCTCTGACATTGGTGACACATAAAACTCCGGTGAACCTTGTTTTCATTGGACTTATCCTGATCAGAAGTTGTTGAAATGGGAATTAATTCCATGTTGATCAGTTAACTACTTCTGAAACAGATGAATGATATATATTAAACGCAGACTCCAGATCCATATTCATGCACAGGTAACATTTGGACATCGTACTCGAGGCAGTGAAGTTGACAAAATGTATTATAGTAAAGGTTATATTGAATTTTGTAAAACATATGCTTTTGCATTAAAGCTTTCATTGAACAAGGTTAATAAGTATCCCAGAAAGTTCAAAAAAATTCTCAAGCTTATTAAATCTAACATCTGTACGTATAAGAAAATCTTGAAGCAGCAATTCCGAAGAGCAACTAAACTATTCTGTTCACAAATGTTAAAAAGTAGAAACGAAACAGATAATGAAACTAAAGAAAAATATCCATGTAATTTCATTCAAAGCAAGCATTAAAAAAAAAGTTTATTAGACTAATACTCCATTCAGGCTAGGTAAGCTTAAAGTACAAACTAGATCATAAAGCTTTTTATGCAAAACTCTATTTGCCAGATCATGTAAAATCCTTTAAACCCCATCACTCACTGCACCCTTGCAAGCCCTGTCATTTTCCTCTTTCTTATCACAAACACCCTTTTTTTCTGTAAAAGCCAATCTCATACATTAAAAGGATCTTATTTGTACAGTGCAATATCGGGAAAAAGAATTTTTATACCTTCTTCTTTTATCTCCATGGCATCAAAATCAAAGAAATCTATCAGTAACAAATATTGAAAGCACACCAGAAATAATCATTGATAAGACAGCAATTCCTTTTCAAATGACAGCGCAATATAGGTCACTTGAGCAATAAATAGTCTCCACTTGACAATAGCACCTTAAAAGAGATCCAGAAAACTAAAATAAAAAAAATAATCAGATGATTTAACCAAAGGATCCACATTCTGGGCTCAGCCTAAGACCTTCACAACAATATCACACCGTAGTCCTGCCACTAATCACAGCTGCAATCTCATTCTCACTTCTAACTCTCTTGGACATACGTCACTACCTCTGCCACAAAGTTCTATTCAGCTATGCTTCTGGCAATGGCAGTTTAGTACTATTTTGTATGTACAATTTGCAACCGAAAATGAACAAATTCATCCCACTTTGACCATTCTACAAAGTATATAGGATCCTCTCCAAATTTGTATCCAACTTTTGTATACCGATTAAGGTGAGACTCAAAACGCACTTTCATGCGGATGATGATGTAACAACGCATTCAATTAACTGCTTTGGTAATCCCGGGAAAAACAAACAGCGCGGCAATTTAACAAGATAAAAGATCCACAAAACTGGTAAATGTAAAATCCATGATGTATACCTTGTCCAAGATTTTATTCTCTGCAAGAGTACGATTCTTCACCACCTTACTGAATTTCTCCCGACCCTCGCCGCAAAAACTCATTCCAGAACCGGAATCCAATGGCTCCACGCTAAATTTGGGCGCTGACTTTCCAGATTTACCCTCACTTCTATCAACATCGATATCCGATTTCTCTATCTTCGAACCAAAAGACTGTTTCTTCTTCTCTTTACTCAAAATCTGACTCGGAACTGAATCGTCATCACTCGACTCCTCCTTCTCTGCCCTCTTCTCAGATCCGTTGAAGCCAGGATTCCCACCGCTTCCGATTTTCTCTCTGGAGGAACCGCTGCTTTCTTTTCTCTTCCTCTTGAGTTGTAACGAGTGTTTCTTGCACATCGACTTACCAGCCAATGCCGTTTCGTTGCACCGCCACTTTCCTGACCCTGCGCTTCTTCGACATCGGCGATCGGACGGTGAATCCATGCGGCTGGTTCTAGAATTAATTGGAATTTCGCGAGTTATATCAAGTGCGAATCGCGTCGATAACCTTACTTTTGGCTAAGATTTTGTTCGCATTTGCTTGGTCTATGGCTACAGGCTTCGATGACGAAAGCCCGAACGGCTACATGAAGATATCTGAACAATGCAAGGAAGTATGACAGTAATCCTATACGCGCTCGACTTTTTAAAAAATGTGGAAGACTCGCTTATTTATAGTGATGCGCGTCGTACAATAAACTTATTCCGCATGGGCTACCAGCCAGTGCAACGTTCAACTGTGGCCACGTCGAGTTAATTTAATTTAATTAATTAGAGAAAAAAATTACTAAAAATTCAATTAATTATGGAATTAACATTATAATTTCGTCTTATTCTTCTATGATAGCACTTTCATCTCAATATCAGAATGCTTTTGAAGTTAAATTGTAGTCAATTATTGTAACGTTTTGTGTTTATTCTTCGAAGACAAATCAGAGATACATGTGATCTGCCAAACGCGGCCTTGCAATGGCCATTAATGGCTTGGCTTTTGGCATAGTCATCCCATAAACCTCGTTAGTATCAATATCTTCGGGCCTTAATCCCTCCGGTGGGATCCAGTCAAAACAGTGAAAGAGCCGAGCCAAAGCCATTAGCACCAAAGTCACTCCAAGCGGCGCGCCGGGACACTTTCTCTTCCCAGCACCAAATGGCAGTATCTTGAAATCAGCCCCGTGGCTTATCTCAACTCGGCTTCCAACAGCCAGCCAATGTCTCTCAGGCCGAAACTCTTCAACGTCAGTCCATATCTTGGTGTTTCGGCCCAACCCGTGAGTGTTAATGAAAACACGTGTTTTGGCGGGAATGTAGTAGCCGTTAATTGTCGTGGCGCGTAAAGATTCGTGCGGGATGAGAAAGGGCCCAGCGGGATGCATGCGGAATGTTTCACGTACTACGCAGCGTAGGTAATTAAGGCGCGCCAGATCGGTTTCATTGACCATTCGATTTGGACCCACAACAGAATCAAGCTCTTCTTGGATTTTGCGGAGAACACGTGGGTGCTTGATCACCTCTGCCATTGCCCACTCGTTTGTCACAGCGGAAGTATCAGTTGCAGCCGCAATCATATCCTAAAACAGTAAAATGCCTTAAACACACATAAATATAACCCATTGTATCTGAACAGTCTCAACCAATAAAATTTTTAAATGATAAAAAATTATTAAAACTATAAAATAAAAAAATACCTGAATTAGAGCTTTAATTTCCACGTCATCCATGTGCTCTTTTCCATCCTCACCGGGCAAAGACAACAAGACGTCAACAAAATCCATCTCTCCACCATCTTCCTCTCTAATTTTTCTCTTCTCCTCGTTTGCTCTTCTGTGTTCATTGATAATGTTGGTGTGAAAACCATCAACTCTCTTCTCAACTTCCCTCATTTTGTTCTCACATCCACGAGGATCTATCCATCTCCAAATTGGCAGATAATCACCCAAATAAATCACACCCAGAAGTCTAAACAACTCGTGCGTTATGTGCATAAACTCCATGGCTTCCTCTGGGCCTGCAGATCCGCCTCCAAAATATTGCTTCCCTAACAACATCCTGGTCACATTGTTCATAGAAAACGCACCCAACACATTCCTCAAGTTCACGGGCTTCCCACTTTGGGTCCGGGCCCAAACATCCTGAACAAGATGTTGGGCTTCATCAGCGCGGTGTTTAGCAAATGATTCAAGCCTCTTGGTCGTTAGTAGATTTTCCATACAAATTCTTCGCATTCTCTTCCAATGTGGACCTAATGGCGCCAAGGCGACGTCCCCACACCCGTAGGCGAGATGGACGGCAGCAAGTGTCCGTGGCCGGGAGGCGAATACGTCATCTTGCCGGAGAAGTATCTCGCGTATGACATCCGGGTCATTGGTGGTAATGGCATCAATGCTGCCTAGTCGAAGGTAAACCAATGGCCCATATTTGTTGCACAGAGAAGCAAAATCCCTGTGAGGCAGTGGACTCAACTGAAGAAGGTTGCCAACTATGGGCCATTTTGGCGGGCCAGGAGGGAGCCCCTTCGTCTTCTGCAATCTCTTATGGGTTAGGAAACGGTGGATAATGTTGACAATGAGAGAGACAAAAAAGAAGACTGAAGCAAATGCGGCGAAGTCCATGAATACTCCTGATTCGTTGAGTTAACAAGGCAAATTTGTCTATTATGTTGTGAGGCGGCACAATATTTCCGCCCAAAGCCCTAACTTGGAGTCACAGTTTCCGTGACTTATTATGTGGGAAAACATAGCTACTTGCCCTTGTAAATCTGCATTTTATTCGTCCACGATCTTTGAATGCAGTGTTTAATCAATTATAAATACGAAAAAACAAAAAGAAAAATAAAATCCCTTTGCAAACTCGATTAGTTGGTGGAAAATGCTATTGTGTTATCGTCCTCAATAGTCTATTACTTGAAAGAAATGACTTTTGCATGTTTATCGTCCCAGCGGATTCATGGTAGATTGAGAATACAAGGGGCATGAGTCCCCCATCAAGCAAGATAATACGAAGTAAGACGTCAACATATCATTATCCACAACAATAATTATTCAATTCGATTTATGATGGAAGATCAGTTGTATTTATTAGTTCTAATTTTATTGGCATAGCTGCACCACAGGGTTCCGTGCTCAAGTGGTGAGGGCATTAAACTTTGAATACCGTAATTCGAGTTCAAATTTCAGTGGAACCGTTATTTGTGTCTTTTTTTATTAGCGGACGCTGTGTACTTGTCATCAACAGCTACCATCTGGCGGGTTTTAAAACCCCCCATCGCGCCATTCAAAACCCTAATTTACTAATTCGCTGTTAGGAATTTCGATATCTTTTAATTCTTTCCAGTTGCTGGAAGATGGAAGCAGTTAGTCAACAAAGAATCGGAGAAACAGTGGTTGAAATCCTCAAAAGCTCCGACATGGAGGTGATGACAGAGTTCAAGGTCCGAGTCGCGGCCGCGGATCGACTCGGAATCGACCTCTCAGATACCAATCACAGAAGATTTATCCGAAGCGTGGTGGAGTCATTCTTACTTTCTACCATCGAAACCACAGCCACGAGTGATGGTAAAGAAGCGGATTCAAATGTTCAAGAACAGACCAAAGAGCAACAAGGCAGAATCAAGAAAGAAATAAGCGATGACGGAGATTTGGTTATTTGCCAGGTTTGCCCAAATTGAGAAAAAGAAAAACAAGATTTCGTAGTCATTAATCTGCAATTTAGTTTTATAATTTCAGTTTGTCTTTGCACTCTCTACTTATTAATGTTTGTTCATTTTGATTTAGCTTCCAAAAAACAGCAGCGTGATGATTGAAAAATTTAGGGGGAAATCCGTAGTATCAATTAGGAAATATTACCAAAACAAGGGAAAGCAGATTCCATCCAGTAAAGGTGACTGTTCTGTTTGTTTTATAATCCCTTTGTTTTTTATTTTTTATCTGCTTTTCTTGTCCCGTTGTGGTCTTGATTTTATGTTGAATTGCAACTTTGTATCATTGTGAATTACCGTGACTCTTGATTATTAATGAGAAATAATTAATTTATGCAATTTTATTTAAATTGTGTCATTAGAAGCTTGTCGTTTCACATCTCATAGCATCTTATACTTTACGTACTTAGAGAATTGTGCTCATGCTACGATAGAGCTTTCATTTATGTGATATGGGTGAAATTGTCTCCTTATGTTATGTTTTTGATATGTAATCCCATATGTTGTTGCCGAGAAATTGTGTTAGCTTGGGTGGCTGGCTTAAGGTGCAACATATTAAATGGTCGACCTTAGATAATCCCGACTGATTTTTTCTCTCCCCCGCTCTCTTAGGTGCCCATGAACACATGCTCAATCAATCAGCCTTGCATCCACAGAGCAAGAAACCTCTGTGATAATGATATATTTTCTTGTTGTTGAGGTCTCTGGTTGTCTGTCTATAATGCACGTATCTTGATAGCGATGTTCTCTTGAACTTGTCACTTTTGTTCTTAGCTTTTCAGTGATTGGCGCCTATTGTCAATTATCTTGTTTTGACCACACTGTATTATTTTAATTCTGAAGGCTTTTGTTGCCGCTCCTCTACTTTTAGGAATTAGCTTGTCAACAGAACAATGGGCAGCCTTCCGGAAAAGTGTCCCTGCAATAGAGGAAGCTGTTATTAAGATGGAGTCCAGGTTAAGGTGAGATTATTGCATTGATAATCAAAGACATTGTTCCAACTAAGGACCATTCATTGGCAAAATATAAATTCAGTTGTGTTAAAAAGAGAAACTGAACAGTTGCACGGATTTAGGTTCTACAGGTTTTCCTTATATTAAAATGTAAAGGAGCATTCAAGTAAATACAAATGATGTTCTACTATGTAGTCAAGTTAGTACATGTCATATTTTTAAGGCTTTTTTTGATAATCACTTTTTGGTTATAAAGCAGGTAGCCAAATGATTCTGACTTCAACAATGTAATGAATATACTGTAGATCTGAAGTCAGTGAAGAACAAAATGAAGATGTAGCGAATTCAATGATTTCACCTCTTAAACTTTTGCCTACTGAGCCTGACCGTTTCAATGGGAAAAATTACATTTGCTGGGCACAGCAGATGGAATATTTCTTAAAGCAATTAAAGATTGCATATGTCCTCACCGACCCATGCCCTAGTGTTTCTCAATGCCTGCAAGCAAGCACTGAAGAAGTTGCTAAAGTCAAGGCTGCTGAAAGAAAGTGGGTGAATGACGATCACATATGTCGCCGCCACATTTTGAACTGTCTATCTGATCATCTTTATTACCGGTGCTCAAAAAAGACCAATAATGCCAAAGAACTATGGGAAGAGCTAAAATTAGTTTACCTTAATGAGGAATTTGGAACAAAGAGATGTCAAGTTAAAAAGTACATTGAATTTCAGATTCTTGATGAAAAACCAATACTTGAGCAAGTTCAAGAACTAAATAACATTGCTGATTCCATTGTTGCTGCTGGAATGTCTATTGATGAGACCTTTCATGTTAATGCCATCCTTTCCAAGCTTCCCTCGACTTGGAAGGACTTGTGCATTAAGTTGATGCATCAGGAATTTCTTACTTTCATGATGTTGATGGATTATATAAAGGTTGAGGAAGAATCTCGCAACCACGATAAGCAAGGGGAGCCTTCCAAGTTTGTAGACTTTCTTATGACTCAAAATTTTGGACCAAGAAAGATAGAGATGAGGAAGCCAGTGATGAGCTGGAAGAGGCGAGAACCAGAGATGGATGGCAAGACGGTAATCTGCTACAATTGTGGGAAGAAAGGGCACGTGGCCAAACATTGTCGCAACAAGAAGTTAGACAAGGCAAATAATGAGAGTCAGATTGGAGAAAATTCAACTATCCCTGCAGATATAGAGGTTAACAAGGTTGATAGCATTGCGGATTAGATACTGTGTGGTATACACCATCTTGTTGTAGCTGATCAACTCCAATTAGTGTTAACAGGTACGAAGCCTCATTGTATGATGTTTTTCCCCCGGGATGACGCCGGATTACTGAGCTGCTCGAGTTTTGAATTAGTGTACCTCCTGTATTGTAATAAACTTGCCTGAACACTTTCTTTCTCAGCAAGCAGGCTGGTGGATTTGATGTCTGTATAATCAAAGTATGTTCCTGCCGGAGGTAAACTATTCTAATCGAGAACTTGAATTATCTTGACAAGTTATCGACTTGGATGGTGTTTGCAGTTTGTTTTTGACTTGGGTTTGTACGTTTTTGTTTGTTGCTGAAGATTAGATCCTTCTCGCGGAGTTGCTACGGTTCAGGCCCTGAATGGCGGCCTAGCGCTTAGTATCGGCTCTAGCAGGACCCCTGATCGATTAATGAAAGTGATTTAAGATGAGTAGTAGCTCTTGCCTCTTGCTGCCTGGTAAATGGTGAATTAAAAGGATAATAAATTTTCTAATCCTGTTATTGACGACATTGAAATTCAGCTCTCTTTGAATCCCTAATTTCATTGCTCTGACTATTTTATTGTTGTACTTTTGTTGATTAACCATAAATCGGTACGAGCAAAATCTCAAAATAATTATTCATAATATAAGTTAAATTCGGCAAATAGATAAGTTGAACTTCAGAAAAAGAATGAACAAGGAACATGGTAAATAGATAATTGTAAAATAATTAGTCCAAATGCAAAGATTAATGTAAAATCAATCTAATTTATATACTAATTGAAAACCGTCTAAGTCTACCTGCAGCTTCAATAAATCATAGATGAATATGGCACGAGTTCAATTTCGCTAGTTGAAAGCAATGCCCAAGTGGGATTTTACCTCATTTTGCAATCATAACATTGTTGATCCTGTAAATAGTTCTAACCGGACAACGGCCTTGTCCGTAGCCAATTTCTCGGCCCATCATCATTACGAAAGAAAGACCTTCAGTTTTTACGCAGCGCAATGATGGCCGCTGTGGAATTCAGTTGTGGGCATATGCCGCAATGTCGAAGCACAAAATGAATTATAAATAACCAAACAATAATAACTATATTTTATGGTACAGCATGTTGAAATCAATTCCTACAAACTATATAAATCTGCCATGCCAATTGCTATCATGAAACATGCTTACCAAACATGTCTTCATGAATTGGTTCGATGTTCCTCGTGAAAACCTGAGTTGGTCAAACTCTTCAATTTACCCCAACATGTATACAAACCAAAAAGAGTGGCAGCTTCCCGTGACTACTACATCAATGCTATGAACAAATAAACCATGAAAGATTTCAAGCCCGAATCATGAAATTTGAAAATTCACGTAGAAAAGCCCAAAATTGGTAAATGGGACCACATAATTACATCAAATTTTGATGTGGGTATAACTGTATTGTACTGAAAGTTGAAAGCACCAAATTTGACCCTCAGATGGCAGGCTTTTTCCGCCATGTGTTATGGTATTGGTATACCACATGACACGCAATGTGGGTCTTTGAATACCAATCAAAAAAAAAAAAATCATTTCAACGTGATAGATGAAAAAAATAAAAAAATAAAAAAACAAAGATGGACCCAAGATGTGATCGAAAGAATAGGATTCGAGAAAAGGATATGGGAAATAAGTGACCCATAACGTTGGCTATGTGTTTCATCCTTTCTCCGTTTTTCATGTTATGTAAAGACCGGTGGATCTTTGCTTTATTATGACTTGTGTTTGAGGATTTGTGTTAGATCCCGAAAGGAGAGGAGGATAAATAGATTAAAAAAGGTTGAACCAGATGCAATAACTTTGAATCCATGGCTTCACTGGGTTATCTAATTTACCCCATCGGCGGCAGAAACACGTTTAGGCATCGATTTTGTCACACTCGTTGGCTCGTTTTCTTCAAACCTTTTATAAACAGCACATGTACCGCATGATTTTTGTCAATGCTATTTCATTGGTTCATTGAACATCTTCATACTTGCAACGCGAATAATATTGGACCACAGCATCATTTTTGTCTTGCTTTAAGTTAGGTTATTTTAGTTCATTGGTTTGCCTTTGACCTTCAAGTTCTTTTCTGCCAGTATGGGATAGGAGATACCTCAAATCCCCTTTATTGAAAGGAAAAAATTTAAAGGGATGGTTTAGATTTTAAGAACAGAATGGTTCTTTCCCACCTTTTCATGTGCATATAAAGGAGCTTCTTTGGTTTCTAAGATAGAAAAGAAAAAAGAAAAAAAAGAATCTGATTTGAGAATCTTACAGTATTGTTTGTTTGTTTGCCATAAAACAGATAGATTAACGGTGTTATTTATAACTATTGTCAATCACTCGAACCGTGGATTAAAAGTTATCACACCTTGTTGTCGAATATTACCCTAAACCAAGCCAAACTTAAAATCCATTTTCTTTGTTCGATAATCCAAATCCAACTGGGTTGTTAATACCTCAACAACCAAATGAAGATTCAACAATTTCTTTCGGCCAAACACAATCAATTATCTATTTTGATGCAAGAATTGGTCCCGTTGTTAAGGTCAAATGAAGCAACTCCATCCCTTCCCATATGAAAAACTGTATGCTAGTGCTACGACATTTTAAAAGAACAATCATTTATAAACATGCGACACTCTCCTAAATTTACATCCCATATCTGCACAACAGAAGTCATGAAATACATGATTGGAAAGGGCAATTGAAAAGAAATATGGATGGCTTTTACCATAATTAAAGGATTAACATATGCCATGCGAAGTCTTATCACCATTATTCCCTCTCTCAAAAATTTTGGCATACCGCTGCTGATTTACAACTGTTTCCCAGGTCATGTCGATCTTCATGCCGACCAAGGATCGGAAATTCATATCAAGAAACTGATGATTGCAAATTTGGTACAAGCTACCAACCAATTACACATTTAGTGATGAATCGATCAAAAACTTAGATATTGGACAAATTCCTATAATGAAAACTGATAAATAACTTGCCAAGAAGAAATGGAGAACTAACTGCATCAAATTCAACAACTTATCCCTGGGAGAACAAAGGCAGCAATGAGTTTTCAAGTGAGAATTTCAATGATGCACATTAATTAAAAAGAACAAAAAAGTGGGGCAATATGAATTTACAGAAGAAAAAAAAATATCAGTTTCTCAGTAACCAACAATGATAAGAGTTGGTTAAACTTACAAATTTAACTCATCTTGCAAAAATACTTCCTTACGACAGAATATGTATAACATAAACGATACAGAAAATTAGCTGCCCTACTTTGTCAATAAGTAGTTATTTTTCTACTACTAGCTGGCTCTGTTGTTATTTTCAGGAACCTTTTGCAGTATAACAAAACCGGTGGAGAAGCTTCTGAATTGGTTCTTCTCTACATTTTACGCCTATTCACTAAGTCAAATGCCATTCTTCTGCTGCCGTTGCTACCCAACTGATGATAATTGCTGCATTGAGTTATATTCTTAGGAAAATGCAGCAATCAACTTTTCTTTTGTCAGCTTCTCGGATCCCTGAGATTTGACTATAAACGTGTGAAACACAGTATCATTAGCTGCAGAAAGTTTTGACTCAACCACTGTGATCTGTGACTCTTTAAATGCTTGGATGACCCTTGATGCAGGATGTGAATCTAAAGGACAGCTCACTCTCACAATAACCTCATTATGGGCAGCTTCAACGTTGACATCAGGAGCTGGGTTCTGACTTTCCACATTTGGGACAGACTCCAACGCAGATGAGTCTCTTGAAGTGCTAATGAATTTCTCCCTCTCCGTTTCCATGACCTTTAGCTTCGCTTGAAGCTCATTAATGTAAGAAATAGCATCTCCCAACAACGAAGCTTTATCCATTTTGGAGATGTTCGGTACCACGGCTCTTAATGCATAGAACCTTTGGTTTAGCTTCTCACGCCGCTGCCTCTCAGCCTCCACGTGGTTGAGGGGCTCTTCTCTTCCATTCAAAGGCTTTCTTCCCCTTTTCCGAGGCCTTCTCCCATCAGCCACACTTGGACGCTCATCCCTGCATGAAGCCTCAACATCTGAATGCTCAGAATCAGCACTTAGAGGTCTGGAAATCGCAGTAGGCCTAGAAGTAGTCCCAGAAAAATCTATTTGCATTTGCACTGGCTTTTGTGACTGGTAGTGGTTAATCCGAAAATCTTCTCTAACCACATTAACAAGCTCTTGCAAATTATTAGCAGCAGTTTGTGAGCCAAATATTTCAGTTGAGTTCCCTTGTTTTACATCTTGAACATTCCCCCAACTAAAACCATGAACGCCATTTCTAATACTAGGAAATGAAGTCCTGCTTCCATTCGCATAAGCTTCCCATGATGGCCTCTCTTCCATCTTTCTGACAGCAAGTTTCTCCCTACTAAAATGCGGATGAACACGACCAGAGTTGCTCAACTCCTGGCCAAAAATCTTTGGAACTCCTTCCACTCTGTCCAAAATGCCCAAATTCGAAAACAGACCATTCTCATCTTTCTTCTCCCTCACAACTGGTAACACTGCAGCCATTGGCTTAACCCTAGTCGTGGAATGATTGGTAGAAAACATTGCCCTAACCGACTGCACCAATTCCAAGCTTTCAGGTACTAATCTAATAGACCCCAATTCAATAACCCCAACATCAGTGGGAATCAAAACAATGGTTTGAATCCCAGCAGATTTTGCAAGAAAAGACCTAACACAGTAATCGGAACCCAACTTCCACGCATCCGCTAACCACACATGCTTTCCCGATGCAAAGCTCTTGCCTGGGCCACCTTCTCCGCGTGGGAAGGAGAAATACATGGATGCCAGAAAGAGCATCTCAGTATCGGTAACCCTATCCAATCCTAAAGCATAATTATCCTCGTCTGATCCACCAAACAAAGTGTGCAGCTTTTGCAGAACTCTCTTTCTCATCTTCTGATGAGTCTCATCTTCAAGCCTAATACTAAGAATTCTCGTAGCTTCCGATTCTTCTCCTTCTTTTGGCTCCCGACAAGACCCATCTCCCCATCCTAAAACCCAATCACCTGACTTGGACCGTGAAATTTGCCAGAAGATAGCATAGTTCCAGCTAAAATTTGATGAGTTAGGTCGGTCCACGAGATCAGAAAGCTTATTTTGTAGATTTTCGTCGCTGCCAACAGTCATTAAGAGGTTCTCATTTGAAATTGAGCTCGATAGTAAGTAATCAAAAGCTCTTGTGCCCAAAACAGCAGCTACCATAGCCTTATCCTCATCATTCCACGGATTACTTCCCATGTTAACCTCTATTTTCATATCTAAAACTCAAAAATAAAGTTACCCAGATAGTGAAATGCTTAAAAATTAAATACCCAGATCAAATCTACTCTAAAGCCCCCAACGAAACAATAAAAAAAAAAAATTAGTTATTTAGTTTGACGCTAGAATTTAAAACGTTTAAAGAAATAAGAAAACCCCGCATGGCTATTATACATGAGAGTATATCCCTGTGATTTCAGATCTCACAAGCCATAAAAACTAAGTCATAAAGAAATCCCATAAAAGAAAAACTCTAAAAACAATCCAAAAAGAGAAGAAAAAAGCTGATACACACCGGTTACAGGAAGCAATTTAGAATCGTATAAGAGAACTATGGCAGCGGAGAAGTGCGAGTCTGGGAAGTTGTTAAGTTGTCCCAGAAAAGTAAGAGTTCAATTCGGGAATAAAATTTCTCGGAAAACAAAGGATCAGTTAAGAATTAACACCAAAGAAAAAAAGAGAATCCTTTTCCTTTTCTTGAAACAAAGTGAGAGCAATGCAAAGAAAGAAAGAGAAACGGGGAGGGCGTGAGAAAGAGATGAAGTTTGTTGTTTTATTCACGCTCTCTAAATCCTAACTACGGAAGTGGACCGTGGTTAAGGAGACATCAGAGTTAAAAAGTAACCATGGTTAACACGTAGAGTTAACATTAGTTGGAGGTTGAGGGGTAGCCCACAACGCTTTTGTGTCGCTTAGGTTTGTTTGAAATTGCTTACATAAATTTGAAATTTTGGGTTTCTTTTCACACGACACGTCTGAGCCTGAAGCTGAGTATGTGTTACTGTTAGTTACACGTCAACGTCGTCGTTTTATCATTTATCATGTGACTTTTAAAACCGAGTGTTCGATTCCCGGCAAGAATTTTATGATTTTAATGAAAAGCGAGACATCAATTTGCGTGATTCTCATGTCTTACAGTGCCACGCAATAAGTTAGAACGCGCGAATTACCTGTGACTCCACTTATGTTTTCTATTTATTTATCTCTCTCTCTCTCTTTTTTTTTTTTTTTTAAAAAAAAAAAAAATTTCAAAACAATCCCTTTCCCGAGACATATTACAAATGAATGATCATATCGCTTCTTTCACAAAAACACCTTCCGTCGCAACTTGTACCGTAACCGTACAGTACATTTGTAAGGTCTTCTAACTCCAAAGAAAATAAAAAGGTCAGTGTCACTTTTATATAATCTATTGCTACGTGTCATATAAAATAAAATATATTTAATAATAAATTTATAAATTTATTTAATAAATTATTTTTTTTAAATTAATAATAAATATTAAATTTATAATAAAAAATATTATATTAAATTTAAATTTTTATTCACGTATAAAATTTAAATATTTATACTTTATATTTTAATAAAAAATTATATATAAATATTTTTAAATATTATAAAAATAAACAATATCAGTTAAATAAATTCATATCTTATGATAAAAATATTACGTAATTTCATAAATAAAAATATCATATTAACAACGTAAAATAAAATAGGAACAAATAATATATATTTAAATTGACAGTAAATATTGGACCTGTAACACTAGTAAATGATAGCTCAATGTTAACAGTTAGATTTGCGTTCGTCCCTTCAGCTTCGTGATGTCCAGAGTTACACAAAAAGGAAATCCTCGGTGACAAACAAATTTTGACGAGGTTGAGGTTAGAAGGTTAATCAACCATTGCTTCGTAATATTTGTTCGGGGCTATAATACTGACACGTGGTCCCAAATTGAGTAGAATCTAAGCCACACAATAATTGAAAGTGATGCAAAGCCAAAATTAAAGTCTCATATTGGCCCAATTTTGTAAAATTAACCCTTCTTTAATAATAAATAAAATATATTTATCCTGATTTTTATTATTTAATTAAATTTTAAAATCATTATCAGTATTACTTCACTCTTTTTGTGATTGTGGGTCCACCCTGTCGATAATATTTGAATAAATTAACGGTTCAGATTTATAAACAATGATCAATGTGACTCAGAGTGAATTTTATCTTGAGCACGTAACATTGTGCATACTGTGAGTCTAGTCCCAAGCATTCAGTCGGCGCGTGACGGTCACCATTCAATGGTCCTTGAATTTATTTTACATCGGAAACAAAAAGCAATACACGTGGTTAATGCTGGCGTGAATAAGACTGTACAATGAGAATCATAAAGCTGGCCAGCTCCTCGACACGCGTTTTGGGCGGTGATATCACACCTCTGTAAATCATACACGTTTATCACCGCAACGACAGACACGTGGCTTGTCTTGCAGCACGTTCCATCATCTAATCCGTCCTCGATCAGATCGAAAAAGATATAAAAAAAAAAAATAGTAAATACAACCAATAAAATAACAAGTAAGCTCGTGAAGAGCACGTGATCGTAACGCTTACCAAGGGTGGGTCAGTGGGTTGTGTCGTATGCGGGAGAATAACGTGATGTGCATTTAAGATTAACGTGTTCGGCGTGTGCTCTGTATTTGATGGTTCCACGTTATTTTTGTCCACTCTGTTCTTTCTCCTTGTTTAAAATGCACAACATCTTAACGTACACGAGTTTTGAACTGTACTTACTGTAAAATGACCTTGGTCGCACACGTGAATATGAATATTAGCTAGCATGCCATGCTGTCACTCATACGCCGGACACCGCCCATTCAACGCACCGCCAGTAAGATTGTCTGTGTCGCCCGAAAGTCCACTTTTTGAGAAACATAATTTTCCCAGGGCCCAAATAGTAAACCATGCCCGGCATGAGTCATGACTTTCATGGCATTGATATTTTAAAATAGGTGGATAAAATTACACTGAAAAATAATATTTATATCAAATTAATACATTATGAATTTTAAAATAAATAAATTATAAAATATTATTATATTCTTAAAATTTAAAAAAATATTTATAAAATTTAAAATTTATTATACATTAATATAAAATTATATCTTTTTTATATTTAAAATATATTGAGCCCGTGTGTATTATCATTGAATTACAACTGTACTTGCAACAACTTTTAAAGAAATGAGTTAGTTGGGAAGGGTATCTTAGTAAAAATACAAGTGCTATAGGTGCGTGTTCGTCCCTCACCAAACAACAAACAACTACTTGTGGTATAGTTGGTTCGTCCATCTCTATCTACTATCCCAATATTTTGTTCGTCGGATATATACGAGATGTCGTTTCATTTTCAAAGCGTTTGCCGATTGTCAGTCGTTGGAGTGATAAAATATTAATTTAAATTCGGCCAGGGACGATTTTTTTTTCCAGGGTCTGAAAACGACATTAAACTTTATTATGGTTAATAACATGTGAAAAATAAGGACATGGTTCTAATCAACACAATATTAACTGCAAGTGGGAAGATGTCACCTTAAACTCTATTTCAAATACTCTTACAATTATACTTAAAATCAACGGTCAAGCATTTTATTAATTTTTTTATATTTATAATTACAAATCATGCAGCTTTAACTTTCCACCCACCAAATTTTGTCACAGGATTTATTCTTGGTACCTGTGGTGATGGCCGAAGAATTGCGGCCCGTATTCTCAAGCCCAATGCTCTATGAAATATGAATTGACATAACAAACAGTAGTCCTAAGAAGCACAATTTCTTTCGAATGGGCCCTGAAGAGAATATTTGAGGTTTGAACGAAGGAAAGCTGCAAAACTATTTCTTGTTGGTCCAAGACCCACTTCTGGCTTCTCGCTGGGAAACTTGAGTGTGGATTAGGCATTTATGCTCATGGCTATTGTCATTTTGAGCAGCAGATGACAAATCCCAGTTTCAGCCCAAACCGGAGTCAGTGTTTAAGGGCACATTCGACCTCTTGTTTAAAGCCTCAATAGCTAGTAAATAGTAATTGATGCGTCCCATTTCCAAACCTCGTTTTGAGGTACATCTGGCTAATAAAATATGTACTTCATAACGTTATCACAAATCGTTTGTAGCCAAAAGTTTCATATCATCTATGTTACTTCCTCTTTTGTAGTAATTTGAAGCTTTTCGTCTGTGGAATTCGAAGGCTTTTCAGAGTTTCATCTCACGAAGAATGCTTAGGGAAACAGTTATTACCCTTGAAGAGTTGGCTTTGTTCTTTAACAAATGACGCGGCCACAGGGCAATACGTTTATCGCTTAATCAGTTACCCAATTCGTAATTTCACTGTATTGCAATTTGCAAGTTAGAAAAGACACGTGTTGAAGCTGGTTAACTTGTCATGTACGTGCGCGGGAAATACCGGTACAGGCGAAAGAGAGAAGGATACACTGTCGTTTACTGCAGGAGTTAACAAGGAAGGATTGCCGCTGTTTGGCACTGTAATAACAGCATTAACTTTAGAGAAATTTATCACCGCGTCTACAGCCAGGGTTTTGATGCTAAAATTCGCATATGAAATTATACAAGTCATCACACATAGACACCCTCGGCCTACCAGCTAGCCATTTGCATTGTAAGAAAGAGAACCCGTTTTCCAGAAAGGGCACGTTGAATGGAAAAATCATGGCAACCACTTATGAAAGACTAAAGAGAGTGTCACATTCTGTGTAATAATTGCAAAGGCTTCTTACAACCCACCAACGTCTTATTTTCCAAGAACATGAATGGTGGGAGTAGCAGCTCTACTGTTTCCACTCTGTGGGATTCTCGGCCTATCCCACCATTCCAGTGTAGAGCCAAAGAACAAAGATAATCCAAGACCAATCATCCTTGCCACCTCCCTAAAACGCAATGAACGTGTTGTGCAGTGTCAGTCTTTTGTCCCTTCAGCATGTTTAGGTGTAACGACCTCCGGGTTTTGTTGTGTGTTAATATTTTAACTCTTTAATTTAAATATATTCGTTTAAGTAACTTTATATTCTGCCAGGTACATACGGGTCTATGCATGTATGCACGAAACAGGAGCAAAACAATATGTCCGAATCATCATTAGCGAGTACTTACTTTTACTGATATTTACAACTTAACCTCCATTTATATTTGATTACAGTGAAAGGGAAGTATTTTGGACAATGTATTTTCTTAAATTTGTCCTTCAATTAACAAGGGTAGGTGGAAGCTTGGGAGAGGTCCCAAGCGCCCTGATAAATTGGAAAGCAGCAATTATATATCCTTTGGAAGGCAGTGCCAGTGCCAGATGCTTCCAGAAATGAAGGTCGATCTATCTAATAATATACACATTTCGCTTTGCAGATAGGTTGTCTGGTATCAATGACATCGGGGCTTCAAGTGTCAACCAAACCCATCACAGCAAAAGCAAAGTCAAAGCCTCTCTTCCTCCATAACATGATTAAAGATAAAAGGCATAGAAGGATTGAAGAGACAAAACTACTAAACAGTAAAGCAATTACGTCTATATGACTTCATTGTGATGCCACAGAAGATAAGATCTTTTTGTTAGTGAGTGGTAGTTTCCCATTGGTGAAAACAGCAATAAACATCCTGTAATTGTTGTCATTCCAGAAAAGAAATAGTTTCTATTCATGCTTTATAATCAATTTCCTTTTCCTTTTTCCTTTTTCCCTTAACCATCCAAAACAAATTAATTCATTGATTAATCTGGCAGTTACTTGTCTTATCTTCCACTTTAAGGTCGGCCAATCGAGTGTTCCACTTTTAAATCTTAAACCTGCCAAATAATATCACCGGTGAGAGACAGCCAACTGTTTTATAATAGATCAAATTCTTCTACAGTCATCGACTAGCCCCAACTCACCGTTAAGCCTCTGCTGTGTACCCGCTCAGGCAAAACGAACAGCCCGAATGATCAGTCGGCAAATAGAGATGGAAATTCCCTCCAAGTTCAAATACACATGGGTTTCTCTTTTGTTTCTCGAAACTACGTACGTAGCGACCAAAATACTAATTGTTTTGCATGCTTTTTGGCGAATAATGAAGTTGATTAGAAGGCGCAGAGAGTTATTTGTAATCATACGCAGTCATTGTCTGTGCAGGCTGATGGCCGTGAAAAATGGCTTTCTCCTATGGCCAAGAAAAACCCAAATTAATTAATTAATTTAATAATAAAGAAGATAACAATGGACGTCTGTCTGTGGACAACACATTTGTTTTATTTTGTCAAAATCAATCCAGCTTTCGAGCTTCAAAATCCATCTAATATCATGCAAAGAAAAAAAAAAATTACACACCAGAAAGGAATAAAGTAATCACTAAATGCTCGTGCTAGCCTCCACCATCTGAACCATCTCACATTAAACTGTGACAATGAGTTGTTTTTGAAAGGGCAAATCCGTCATTGCCTGGCGATGTGCCGTTACTCTACTACTCTTGGTGAGAGACACATCTCTGTACTTTTCAACCGCACGCGCTTCTATCCCTCGTCCACAAATTCCTTTACAAAACGGTGCTTTTGTCAAGAACATGATGCTTAGATACTCGCCACGATGTAAAGTAGCGCGTGAGGTATGAAAGATCACTAGAATGCCATGCCATTGGCATTAGCATGGGTAGTTTAGTAATTTGACTCACCGTTGTAACGTGCAAGGACAAATATAAGTGTCTTGACATGCACTGGAAGCCACCGGTTGTTAATGTAAATGGAGCAACCACCTTGCGCTGAAGATGAATTGACCAACGGTACCGCCACCGAGATTCAACATAAATCCGGTTCACAACAAGGTGTCACGCGACATCCTGTTTATCGCGGCGTCCGCAAACGGCGGTGGGGCAAATGGGTGTCTGAAATTAGAGAGCCAAGAAAAAAGTCGCGCATTTGGCTGGGCTCGTTTCCCGTGCCGGAAATGGCAGCCAGGGCTTATGATGTTGCTGCTTACTGCTTGAAGGGATGTAAAGCACAGCTAAATTTTCCTGACGAGGTCGAGGACTTGCCACGGCCGTCCACTTGTACGGCTAGGGATATTCAGGAGGCAGCGGCTAAGGCAGCACATTCGGCACTTATTTCACAGAAAAAGAGTGATGTTTCGGATGGTGACGGAGACGGAGACGGTGACGGTGATGGCAATGGTGATGACTTCTGGGGTCAGATTGAATTGCCCGAGTTGATAAACGGTGGGTGGTCTTCTTGGGGATGGACGTTCAGTGGTGACGCCACGTGGATAGATGGAGATGTATCGCATGCATCACCGCAGCCGTCCATGGCATGTCTATAAGAGGTACGGTATCATGTTGTATGCCTCTCAGACATGTAAATCTCCGTATATTTAGGGGCTGGCTATATACCTGGGCAATAATGTTCAACATCTACTTCTGTTATATGTTCTTGTTCGGCCCGGATGATGATATCATCCGATAGGATATCATCATCCTAATTTTAGCAACTTTTCACTGCTGTTATATTTTTAAAAAAAATTATGCCTAAAATAGTCTAATTACATTTATATAATTATTTATTAATAAAATAATAAATTATTTATTAATAATGAATAAAAATTAAAAAATATAATTTTTTTTAATTAAATTAAAAAATTATTTATTATTTTATTAATTAAATAATTCAACTGTATCCAATGTTACCCGTCAAAATTCTTTCTATCTATGTTGTACTTTGGAAACTCACTGGGAACGTGGTGGCTAGCTGGCAATGTCATGGACCCACGGAGCATTATTGGATGTATATTAAGGCCACAATTCGAATGGCGCTGGCTGCCCTCTGTAACTCCAAGCGCTGACTGAAAACAAGATGGGGTGATAATCTACAGAACATGGAAAAGGGTGGTCCATGGGAACTTGTAATTTTCTGATGAATTTACATTGTATCACATATACAAACAAATAAAACGGACATCGATAGATATCCAAAGCTCAAATTCATAGCTCACGCCCACAATTTTCATTTGATTAGGCTTTTATAATCGAAGTATTTAACTTAGATTGTGTAAGGATTTTCTTGGAAAATTAAGGGGGGGGGGGGGTGAAAATAATTAATACTTAATGCAAGTAATGTAAATGAAATTGTGTCCGAAAGGACCGCTGAAATTCTCTCCATGTCCCATTTTTGGCTCTCTCAAAATATTTTGCTGGCTTGAATTTCAGCCTAATAAGCATAGAATGGCATGTTAGTATGTTTACGATGAACAACACTTCTGAAATTGTAGAAAACTCCAAACCCCTAATGTGTAAATGGGGAAGAACTGACAATTTGGTTGGACCACGGTGTTGGCTCCATTTATGTCATGACCTTGATTGATGAAATTTTTTCAATTGCAGTTATCGTTTTCATGCTTCGATCGAATTGTTTTAACGCTCTAAAGCTCCAAAGTGGCATTGGCTGTCTGTTAAGAGTGCTATCGTTGTCCCAGCTAAGAATAATAGCGGCACTTCAACAATTAATAGAAATGGGTCAACAGTTAATACCAATTCCTGAAAATATCCAACTCTGTTAACACAGAAACATCAAATGCCATCCGCATGCAACATCTTCTGCAACATTGCAGCTGAATGGCAACTGCCGGAGCTTTTTAGTTTCAGCTGCTGATTTTTTCTTCTCACTGAAAGAGTAAACTAATAAAATGTATGGACGATAAAATAGTAAATTGTGCCTCTTTCTGGCACTGTTATTACCGGACAAGAAGTTAAAAAGGGTGAATCCCAATGTAGAGGAAATTCAAGTACATCCAGTGGAAGGTGGGGTTTCGAAATTTAATGGATTTTGTCTGGCGTGCTTACTATCAGTCCTTAACAGCCGAAATGGAGTTATCATAAATATAATGCCACACGTCACAAAATTTAGGAAGAGGAATTGACGCGAGTCTCTGTTACTGACGATAGGGTTGTTCGTTATTTAATGAATCGAGGTAAAATGGTCTGTACGTATGCTCAATAGGTGTTGGGCATACTGCCCCCCTTCTTCAGAAGATATGCAGCATGAGAAAATGCTGGGTGCTCCTGTAGCCGTCCGTATCTGAAGCACGTTGGATACTTCACATACCCATGCATCAAATATTGTTGGCGACAGCACAGACTGTGTTATTGGCAGGTTTCGTCAGAATTTTCTTTCTCAAGTTAGGCTTTTATCAAATTCCGACACGAGTCGCAGAATCATCTGTCAAATGATGTGGATGACTTACGACGAGATTGAAGTGCATGCTTGAAAAGAAGTGGACGAAAGACGAAGTATGCAGGGTTTGACGGATGAGACTTAACCCAACTGTTGCCTGCTTCACTACCTTAGCCCAACAACAGTCGAAAAATTTGGACCAGCATAAGCTGGGCTTCTGTAGCCCAAAGAAAGGTTGTCTTGCAGCTTAGATCCAGACCACTCCTTGAAGGGTTTAGGCTCTAATCCCTCAAACATTTTAACATTTGAATCCTTTGAATTGGGTTGGCGTTGAGTTAGCCCACTATTTCAGCCAAGATTGAAGGGCATCAAGTAGATGTTCATCAGTAAGGATACACGTCTATGTACAAACTCTACCCAATTAACAGAAGTCACGCGTCCTAAAAGTTAATATTCCGTCAATAAACGGCACACCGTAAGTACCATCCTCGGTATTACTATTATTTTTACCGTCTAAAAACTCTCTCTCAACCCTCACGGACTTTTCCCTCTAAACCTAAAATTTCACTCTCTTCCTGCTTCGCTTCGCATACTCTCCGCTTATCCCTGGTAAGCATTTCTCTCTCTCTCTCTCTCTCTCTCTCTCTCTCTCTCTCTCTCTTCTTCAATTTAGCATTTGTTATTGTGTTCTTTAGTCTTATCGTTTAAAACCCTGAAACACTCATTCACAAGCCCTGGGGTGGTCGCACACACCTTAGAAATGGAGTGGAATCCTGAAACTCTCCAACACCTCTCGCAATGCTTCCACCACACACTGTCCCCTGCACCCGCACCGCGCCGTGCCGCCGAGGGATCTTTAGCCGAAATGGCCGACAGGCCTAACTTCGGACTCGTGGTTCTCCGACTTGTAGCTGAGCCGAGCGTCGACGATCAGATTCGTCAGGCTGCCGCTGTCAACTTCAAGAACCACCTCCGCTTCCGCTGGGCCCCACCTTTCGATCCTAATTCTGGTCCCACTCTTATCCCTATACTTGACCCCGAGAAGGAGCAAATCAAAGCTCTAATCGTGAATCTCATGCTCTCTTCCACGGCGAAGATCCAGAGCCAGCTCAGCGAAGCTTTAGCCGAAATTGGAAAGCACGATTTCCCCAAATCTTGGCCCACTTTACTACCCGAACTCGTCGTCAATCTCAAAAAGGCGTCCCAATCCAACGATTACGTCTCCGTCAATGGTATCCTGGGAACTGCCAATTCAATTTTCAAGAAATTCCGCTATCAATACAAAACTAATGATCTTTTACTGGATTTGAAATACTGTCTCGATAATTTTGCCGCTCCACTGTTAGAAATTTTCCTCAAAACTGCTGCATTAATTGATTCCACTGCGAGCTCTGGCGAGTCAGTTGCAAATCTCAAGCTGCTGTTTGAGTCACAGAGATTATGCTGTAGGATATTTTATTCCTTGAATTTTCAAGAATTGCCCGAGTTCTTTGAGGATCATATGAGTGAATGGATGGGCGAGTTTAAGAAATATCTAACAACAGATTATCCCGCACTTGAGAGCACTAGTGATGGTCTAGGGCTTGTTGATGAACTTAGGGCTGCAGTATGTGAGAATATTAGTCTTTATATGAAAATGAACGAGGAAGAGTTTCAGGGGTATTTGAATGATTTTGCTCTTGCTGCATGGACTTTACTAGGGAAGGTGTCACAGTCGTCAGGTCGTGACAGTTTGGCTGTTACTGCAATTAAGTTTTTGACTAATGTGAGTACGAGTGTACACCATGCTTTATTTTCAGGCGAAGGAGTGATAACACAGATTTGTCAGAATATTGTGATTCCAAATGTGAGGTTGAGAGATGAGGATGAAGAGCTTTTTGAGATGAATTATGTAGAGTTCATTAGGAGGGATATGGAGGGTAGTGATGTTGATACTAGGAGGAGGATTGCTTGTGAACTGCTTAAAGGAATTGCAACACATTATAGACAGATTGTAATGGAAACGGTTTCTGTTCAGATTCAGAATTTGTTGAGCTCATTTGGTGCTAATCCTATTGCAAATTGGAAGGATAAGGATTGCGCCATTTATTTAGTGGTCTCTCTTGCGATGAAGAAGGCTGGGGGTACTTCTGTTTCAACTGATCTTGTTGATGTTCAAAGCTTCTTTACGTCAGTTATCGTTCCAGAATTGCAAAGTCCAGATGTGAATGCATTTCCGATGCTGAAAGCAGGTGCTCTTAAATTTTTTACCATGTTTAGGAGTGAGATACCCAAGATCCATGCATTTCAATTGTTTCCCGAGTTGGTTCGGTTCCTTTGTGCAGAGTCGAATGTGGTACATTCTTATGCTGCAAGTTGCATAGAAAAACTCTTGCAGGTCAAGGATGAGGGAGGAAAATTGAGATATAATGCTGCAGATATAACTCCATATTTGTCAGCACTAATGACCAACCTTTTCAATGCTTTTAAATTTCCGGAGTCTGAGGAGAATCAGTACATAATGAAGTGTATAATGCGGGTTCTTGGAATTGCAGATATTGCTAGTGAAGTTGCTGCACCTTGCATTTCTGGCTTGACCTCGATTTTGAATGAGGTCTGCAAAAATCCAAAAAGTCCAATATTTAACCACTATCTGTTTGAGTCAGTAGCTGTTCTTGTCAGGAGGGCATGCCAGAGGGATCCTTCTCTCATAGCAGCTTTTGAAGCAAGCATTCTCCCTAGCCTCCAGATAATCTTGCAAAATGATGTGACTGAGTTCTTACCATATGCATTCCAGCTATTGGCTCAGCTTGTTGAGTTGAATAGGCCACCCATTAGCTCAAATTACATGCAGATTTTCAATCTTCTTCTGTCCCCTGATTCATGGAAAAGATCTTCAAATGTCCCAGCACTTGTTCGTCTGCTTCAGGCCTTCCTCCAGAAGGTACCCCATGAGATCACCCACGAAGGCAAGCTGACAGAGGTACTTGGGATATTCAACATGCTTGTCTCATCTCCTAGCACTGATGAACAAGGCTTCTATGTCCTCAACACTATTATTGAAAATCTTGAATACAGTGTCCTTGCTCCATTCGTGCCTCACATCTGGGGAGTCCTTTTCACTCGCCTCCAGAATAAGCGCACTGTAAAGTTTGTTAAGTCTCTTTTGATTTTTATGTCACTCTTTTTGGTCAAGCATGGTTCTGTAAACCTTGTTGATTCAATGAATGCTGTTCAGCCTGGTATAATTTTAGTGATCTTGGAGCAGATTTGGATTCCAAATCTTAAGATGATCACTGGAACCATTGAATGTAAGTTGACTGCTGTTGCTTCAACCAGACTTATCTGTGAATCTCCTGTGCTTTTGGATGCTTCTGCTGTTAAACTGTGGGGGAAGATGCTGGACAGCATTGTTACTCTTCTTTCTCGGCCCGAGGAGGACAGAGTTGAAGAGGAACCTGAAATGCCAGATATTGCAGAAAATATGGGTTATACAGCTACTTTTGTTAACCTCTACAATGCTGGGAAGAAAGAAGAGGATCCTCTAAAGGATATCAAGGATCCGAAGGAATTCTTGGTTGCATCTTTGGCCAGGATTTCTGCCATTTCCCCTGGGAGGTTCCCCCAGATCATCACTGAAAATCTTGAGCCAGCAAATCAATCAGCATTGCTTCAGATATGCAACACTTACAATTGCCCAATAGTTTGAGTAAGTAGTTTTCTCGTTGTTATTGTTTTATAATTGTTTCTGCGCGGTGAAGTCTGTTTAATTATTTCTTGCAGTTTAAAAGATATGTGAATTACAACTGTGAAACATGTATTACATGTTGCAGAATATAAAATCAATTTCTAAAAACCTATGTGGCTAAGGTTAACACAACTGGTGCGTGGAAGATTTTTCCTGATTTACTAGTAACATATCAGTTATTAGTAGTTATTAGTTTGTTATTACCTAATAGTTGGCTCCTAATAATTTCTTTGTTTAATGCTCACCTCAAACTATTTTGATAATTAGTACAAACCCTAAACCCCTCCTAATCTTTGATTAAATGGATAATCATACTTCATCCCATTAAACATTACAAATTATTAAAAAAAAGGAAAAAAAAGGTAAGAACATCTCTTTTTATCATGATCATATATCAACTTGTTAATGAACCCAAGCAAGTTCAAAAAGTGCGTTCTTTATTCTGTATTTCAGTATTTTTTCTTTATTCTGTATTTCATGTATTTTTCTGATTTTCATCTTCACATGACTGTAATGTTTCAAAATAGAAGTAATTTGGTATGGTTTTGGATGGTTTACAAACTAGATTGAAAGATTGCAATGTCCATGAAAGTGGCATTTTTAGGTTTGTCTTTACACTTTTGTAAAACTACCATGCAATTCAAATTTGCTGGACTGAAAGAATTATGATTGCCAGTGTTTCTAGTTACTAGAATATTATACCTGGATTCAAATCATCGATTGACTGGTGATACGAAGAATTATTTAGGTAGATTGATTCATAGTCCTTTACAGAGAATTTGTGCAAATCCTCAATTCTGCAAGTGATGGCACCTTAATATTTATGTTTTCTTTGTGATCCTGTCCTAGCTAAACGGCACAGCCCTTTGATTGTTTTCTTCATCATTATTTCTAATCAATTGTTTGTACAACTATTCAGGATCTTATGCTGGATGAAGACTTGTTTTTCTTTGGTGTCTGTTTCATGAAAGTTTTGGTCAGCTTGCACATGTGAGCAAAAGGTACTTCATCTAATGTGAATCAACAGTTAGAACAATTAATCTTTCCTTCATGCAATTTCTGAGAATTGTAATGGTGGGAGTTTGTTGTTGCAGTTTTTCATTAAGTTATATTATGCATGGTTAGCAGATGGTTGATCCACTATGGTGAATTGGATGCTGGGGTAAATCACCTCCATCCCATGTTCTTGTCACGGTTGGTTTCTCTTGTTCAATGTTCATTTTCTGGTAGTTGTAGATCTATGTTGTAATCAAAAGAGTAGGAGGTTAAACTCGCCCTGCTTTTTTCACTTCTTATATGTAAGCGTTATTGTGTCATTCATGGAAGCAGTTATGCTATTTTTGCTGATTTTGTAGTTATTTTTCTGCTGCAAGGTTTATTATCTCTTTAATGCTAATTATGGAGTTATTCTATGGTATTGTCTGGCTACCAGTACTTTGTGGAGTAAATAGCTAAAATACACGACATTATTGCCATTAAGAAATTTGGCTTGGTCCGATCTAACGTTCAATTTGTTATTCGGATGGATCTAAGACAGTTAATTATGAACGGTGCATCTATCCTCCGACACAAACCAAAACCCAATTGTCAAAATAGAAATATTGAGCATTATCAACTGTTCTTTAGTTTAATCTGGACGGAATCGGCTTTTCGGAGGTGCCATCTTTGATGATAGAGTATGAGGTGGGTTCTGTTTTTCATTTTTCAGAATTTATTTTATATGGAACAAGGTTTCTCTAGTGTCAATGTGTCAGGGACACGACACACGTCTTAACCTTCCCATTTCCAATGGCGTTGCTAAAGATTTTTATAACTTTTATGTATTTATTTCGTGATTATTTAATTTGAATCGTTTTTCTTATTTTATTACATCTCTTGAGTAATGTAATTCATAATCCGTATCGCGAAAGGATTCGAGGGAAGCGTACTGTCACCTACTATTTGCTCTGGCGTTCGAGAGTTTGCTCTGAAGTTGGTGATTGGGTTTCTTAGCCAAGGCTTAGGTGTTATCCACTCCTTGTTTTCCTAGGTAGCGATGGCAACCCTTGATACCGACTGGGTATGTTTGTGCTAACATCGTACTTATGACAGTTGCACGTAGTGTTTGAATTCTAAACGAAATTACTGCGGAAATATATGAATAGAAAACCACTATTTATTTAACCCATGTTTTCTATTGAATCCATCGTCAGAAACCAAACCAAATTTTCTAAATTAATTCACCCCACATGCCATTACATATCACTTGAAATCCGAATTCGATGGTGTCCGAGATAGGAAAACAAACAATTACATAACAAAAACACAACTACCATGGTTATAATATTGTCATAGCCATCTTGCGTGCGTGGACCTGCCATTACATGGCCCCCGAATTGTTGATACTTTTAATATTTTCTCGTATTGTTTGGTAACAAAGAAGTTGTAACCTGTAATAAAAATTCTAACTTGCTAATCATATTCATCCTAAAACACTAACCCACTGCGCCAGTGAATGGATGATAACTCCCTAAGCTGTTTGTTGTTTTTATCATGTTCATATATAGCCCATATGTACAGATAAAAAACTTCGTAGCACCCATACAGATGTTGTGGTGGGCTTTGCAAGACAGCCTTAACTGACTTCCACTAGAAGACCCCTTTTGACAATTGTTGGCTGCTTATCGATATTTCTTCAGTTTTTTTTATTTTTTATTTTTTTATATATTATATTTAATGCTAACAATAGTCCTTCCCTTTCGCAGATATTGGTACTGGGATAATCATGGTCATAATATTATGCTTTGATGCGACCCCACCGCTCCATTGGACGGTCCAGGCAAAACGGCATATCTGGGTCCCCTCAACACAACAACAACGACAAACCACGCACCCCACCCCACCCCAACCCAACCCCCTAAAGGTTATCACCTACCCTTTTGACACTTAAAAATTTGTAGTAATAATAGTGACCAATTATCTTCCCTCCATGCGACTCTCTACGCGCTAGTAATATTGGAATTTCACTATTCCATAATTCTCCAGTTTATTTATTTATTATTATTATTGTTAATGTACAATAATGCATTTTGTGTATAAAATAATGAAGAAAATCAAGATAACGAAAAAGATGAAAGAGGGGGTGGAGGTCCATTGGATCTAACGGCTCAAAAACTGTCGGACCAGGTCAAACGTAAATGAATAAAAACAAGTAGACGTACGGAAACCTAGGTATCAAATACACCAATTAACAGTTTAAGACATTGGTAGGCGTAAATAAAGTGGAGCAGGGGAAGCATCGGCCAGAACGCCCGAGAGGCGACGCAGTCTATCATGATTAGAGTTTTTTTTTTTTTTTATATATATAATTTATGTCATCGTATTTTATTAAACAAAGATTATGCAAATAGATATCAAAATACACATGCCTCAATGTGATTGGTCTGTATATTTAAAGAATTTTTAATTAATGGGCATCACTTTTTCTTGCGCCCTTTTACGGGTAAAGCAGTCAAGAGAGTTGCATGATGTTGAAAGGATAGCAAATAATTAAAAATAACACCTTAATCTGTCGACTTGTTCTTAACTTACATCTTTAATAAGAGTAAGTAATTTTATTTTTATTTAAAATTAAAATTTATTCTAAATAAAATTAATTTTTAAAATTTAAAATTAAAATTTATCATACATACTTAATAGGATATATTATTTTTCAGTTATGATTTGATTTTGATTCAAAAACAAGGTATCTTATTTATTAATTATATCAATTTTTTAATTTTTTTAACAAAATTTATATTATAAAATTTTAGTATTACAAGTATTCACTTAAATCATAAATTTAATTCGATTAAAAAATTTTTAAAAATAAAATTAATGATATTAAATTAAAAAAGTAATAAAATACATGAATAAAAAATTGAGTGAAAAAAAAAAGAAAAGAGAAATAAGTTACTAAATATAATTAATATATGACAAATTATTTTAAAAAATTGTATTATTACTTGAATTAATATACAGCATGAAAAAAAATATTTTTTATAATAATAAAATTATATATATAACAAAATTATATCGTGTGTGTATATATATATATATATATTTGTTATTTTGTTCGATAATTTTAAAATAAATATATGTACAACACGATTTTATTAAATTGTTATACCAATAATATGATAAATTAAATTAAATAAATATTCTTTCTATATAGTTTAATAGTTAAAGAGTATTTTTTTAGATAAATTACTTACTAGATCAATTATAAATATATTTTATATAAAATTTATATTTATATAAATTTTACAGTAAATTTTAATAGCATATATTATCTCTTAGATGAAAGTGTTTATTTAAAAATAATAAATTTAATTTTTATAATCTTAATAAAAAATTTTGAATGTTATTATTTTATTAATTAAAAATTTTATTATAAATTAGTTTAAATAAATGTTGCGAATAAAATGTACAACTAAAGTTTGTGATATAATTGTAAGAGAATTTGTATTTTATTACGAGACTTAGAGTTAAAATTTTTATACATGAAATAAACTTTTATTATTTTTAATTTGATTTTATTTTTTATTATGTAAAATTAGAATTGAACCAAAATAAATCGATTTTAATTCATAAATTGAATCAATGCATCCAATTTTATGAGATTTTGAATTTACCAGGAACTTACGGTTGGCCCCCAAATTTTAATTCTTAATTAAAAAGATTAATCTTAAAATAATAAGCCTTAAAGATTCGTTTTCACACTTCAATCTTGCATGTTGTTCGCACTCAACATTCCCACACACTCTCATCATCAATCAAACGGTCTTAATAGAGGGTAGTTTTGTTGCTGATTGATGGTTTAATTATCCACCCGCGAACTATGCTTTTCTTAATATTTGTGAAATAAAAAGGAATATTCTCATCCGTACGCTAATTTATTAATATATAATAAAATAAATGCTTTGAAATGATCGGCATGAAATAAATAAATTTGTGATCCGATGCTTTTGGAATTATCGCATTGTTTACATCGGAGTAAGTGGGCTCATGACACGTGGGCGAGAAAAGGACCATCTACGCGGTTAATCTTAATGATCTTGCGATTTGCTTTCCGTACGGTGATTTCGTGTTCCCAGGGTTGGCTAGTCGAGGGAGCACGAGAAAAAAAAAATTATTAATTAATAATTATTAAAAAAAAATCAGATCTTAATTATTCTTAAAAACGTAATTACGAAATTAATTTTTTTAAAAAATAATGAAAATATAATCTTATTATTTCCGACATTGTCTTATTTGTCAGAATTTGAACCAATTTATAAACGAGGTGAAGACAGGATAAATTAATATATTTTTTGAATTTTTAATTAAATTTTATTTATTAAAAAATAAAATTTAAATTTATTGATTTAATTTTTAAAAATGAAAAATATACAAAAATCAAAAAAGGATTTTAATCTATTATTTAAATGCATGCACAGCTTCGAATGAAATGCTTAAAGCAAGATTATTAATTAACCAAAGAAGAGTAATTAAAAAAATAAATAAATTTGTTTATTGCAGAGAAAAATCGTAAAAAGAGAGCAGAGAGAGAGAGAGAGAGAGAAACCGGACAGTACGAGAAAGATGCAAAATGTCTGGCAGAAAGCTGTCTTGGGGATGTGGTAACGTCTGATTCAGGTATTGAACGATAACAACGACAACAAAGAAACCAAACTACTTTTAACAGGTGTTTTCTATTTCCACATTGAAAAAAAAAAAAAATAACAGTATTCTTGAGCCTGGAAATAAGCCGAGTGAGAAGACAAGAGCGGCACGAGTGGTTTTGTAACTGATATAATCACAGTCGGCTACACTTGGTCTACTTCTAATTATGGATACTTACGATAAATAACCCTCGTGTCTGGTTTTCTCTGCCTTTCCTTTTTCTCTCCTCCCTGCGTTTTCTTTTTTTCTTCTTCCTTAATGCAGTAGCTCCAAGTACTTCAAGGGTTCTCCTTTTTTTTTTTTTTTTTTTATTTTTGGTCCTTGAGCTTTTCTCAATTGAAGCAGTATCAGTGGTTATATCGTTGCTTTGGTTATCTCTTTGATGGCTCATGTTGAGGCTAATCTCAGGGGCTCTTCGATTTCTCACGCCGATACAGGTGAGACGATGGTTTGATTTTGTTCTAAAATATTTTCGTTTGTTTCCCCATAAATTTAGAAAAATATATTAATGGGGGGTTTTTTTTTAATTGTACTGGATTGTGAGAAAACGAGAAAGTAGATGCTCTGTTTGGTTGTTGAGAAAAGAGTGGAAAATTAGGGAGAATGACAATTCTAAATCGTATGTGCTTCTTTGGTAAGCCACAGCTGAGTGCATCAGTTGTTCTTGGTTCAGTTGAAGTAAAGCTGTGGTTTTTGGGTCTTAAATTATGACGAATCTGTAATTTATAGTTGTCATTTTTTCCTTCGTTTCCTTGGCAACTGGAAAACCAGGAGCTAAAAACATTTTTTTTTTCTTTTCTCCTTCCCCTTTCTTTGAGTTTTGAGTTATGCTTTGAGTTTGACAGGTTCGGGAAATGATGATCTGTACACGGAGTTATGGAAGGCGTGTGCAGGGCCATTAGTGGATGTTCCTCGCTTTGGAGAGAGAGTTTTTTATTTTCCTCAGGGTCACATAGAACAAGTATGCCTTTCATTAAATTTGCTAAATTTTCCTTCTCCTTTTTTGGTTTTCACAGTACATCGACTCCTTGCTTTTACTTTAAACTTTTTATTTTTAATTTGCATCTCACCATGACTTCTCCAGTTAGAAGCATCAACAAATCAGGAACTGACTCTTCCGAAACCTCTTTTCGATCTTCCTTCTAAAATCCTTTGTCGCGTTGTTAACATCCAATTACTGGTATTATTTTTTTCATCTTGTCTTTAATATTTATTTCTGTTTTTATCTCCATGTTGATTTTATGAATTGCTTTAATTTCTACTTTATAAAAAATTCAATTTACAGGCAGAACAAGAGACAGATGAAGTTTATGCTCAGATCACTTTGCACCCTGAAGTGAATGTGAGTACATGTTTTTGGGGTTCGTCCTTATTGCGTTAACCTTGCTCAACTACTCAGTTTGAAGAGATGAATGAATTCAATATTGTTTTTTCGTTTTTGTCATCCTCAATTTTATTTGCTACAACCAAATGGGCCTAACAAGATTGAATCTTTACCAAATGAGTCCAAGTAAATGTTATTCATACGTGATAGTCTGAACATTACAGCAAAGTGAACCTAGAAGTCCTGATGCTCGCCCACTTGAGGCTCCAAAGCGAACTGTACATTCATTTTGTAAGATTTTAACTGCTTCGGATACAAGCACCCATGGGGGATTCTCTGTCTCCTATAAGCATGCAACAGAATGCTTGCCTCCTCTGGTAATTGTTCTAATTTTATTACTTTTGTTTTATTGGGACATATATACAATTAATCTAACCAAAAAAAAAAAAAAATTAAGCACTGATTTTTATTCATGGCAGGACATGACCCAAACAACCCCAATTCAGGAACTGGCCGCCAAAGATCTTCACGGTGATGAGTGGCGATTCAGGCATATCTTTAGAGGTGAATTTTCCATGAATGCTTTTTGCACTTTTATTACTATCCTGATATCAGAGGCAACAAGTTAGCACTTGGAGTTAGAAGTGTTGAACTGTAGATAAATCTGTTTTTTATATTTTCTACTACATGTGTTGCTCCTTCAAAATTTGTGTAATCAGGTCAACCACGCAGACATTTGCTTACAAGTGGGTGGAGTACATTTGTCACTTCCAAAAGACTGGTTGCAGGAGATGCTTTTGTGTTTCTGAGGTAGTTGTTTCGAATTTTTTTGACTTGTTATGTTATTTGGGTTCAGGTCCATGAATGTTGTGGTTTCTTAGATGCCATATTCCAATGATATGTTCTGTAGAGGTGATAATGGGGAATTGCGAGTGGGGGTTCGGAGACTTGCTTGTCAACAGAGCACCATGCCTTCATCTGTGATATCCGGCCAGAGCATGCATTTAGGAGTGCTTGCTACTGCAGCTCATGCTGTTAAAACTCAAACCCTCTTTGTTGTGTACTACAAGCCAAGGTTCTTGTTGCATACACATATCTTCCTTATTTACCTGATCATCCTGTTGATTGCATCTTATACTGCCTTTTTGCTTTGTGCTCATCAGCATGAGCCAGTTCATTGTTGGGTTGAATAAGTATCTGGAAGCTGCTAATAATGGGTTTTCTGTTGGTGTGCGTTCGAAGATGAGATTTGAGGGAGAAGACTTGCGTGAGAAAAGGTATTTCTATATTTTTCTAATTGTAAGGTGCTAGATTTTGGTTAGAGAGCGAGTCCTTAATTCTTTTTGTGTACTGTTTAATCAGTTTCACAGGCACCATAGTTGGGGTTGGAGATATTTCTGTGCAGTGGCCTGGTTCTAAATGGCGGTCATTGAAGGTTAAATATAGTTTTGATTTGCTCATTTGAATGCTGACTTATTTATTTTCTTGTTTTTGATTTTGGCTTTTCTGACCATTTCTCCTTTTAGATTCAATGGGATGAGCCAGCTACGATTCATAGGCCAGAGAGGGTTTCTCCATGGGAGATAGAGCCTTTTGAAGCTTCTACACCCTTTAATCTTGCTCAACCAGCAGTAAAGAGCAAGAAGCCTAGATCCGTTGACATTCCAGCTTCCGGTAGGAGAAACTTCTCCCTTGAATTTTTCTAAATGTTCTTTTCGGTAAACTTTTTTGAACTTGTATGCATTAATTTGAACATAGAAATTACTACAAATTTGTTACCTTCAGCTTTCTGATATCGGGGATCAACCTGGTCCCATGAGTTAACTCAATTAGGTAGTGCTGCTGAAGTTCAAAGCAGTGAAAGCCAAGTTGTCTGGCCCCTGAGGCAGAAAAAAATTGATAAAAATCTTGTCAATAACAGTAACAACTGTAAAACAAGGATCGCTCCTGAAGGTATCTGGCCATCTTCTCCTCATTCAAATGTCTCTCTAAACCTTTTTACAGATTCAACAGATGGCAACAAAATTGTGGCAGCACGGTCCATTCTGTCTAGTTTTGCCTCTTCAGGTCCATTGAGGATAGGTAATGGCCTGATGCACGACCGGGAAGAAAAAGGAAAAAAGTCTCAGACTCCCATGGGTTGCCGGTTGTTTGGAGTTGACCTGAAACTCAACTCTAATGATGCTGCTCCTTTAGGGAAGGAAGTTGCAGATCCAACTATTGATTCCAGTTGCATCAAAGGAAGTGCCATCAAAGAACCTACTCCAGCTGCATCTAATTCTGATAAGGCTCAGAATCAGAATGTTTCGATGTCCTCAAATGAAATGAAGCAAGTGACAACGGAGGCATCACAAAAAGAGACACAGAACAAGCACGGTTCAACTGCTTCCACGAGAACTTGCACGAAAGTAAAATTTCAAGTTTGTTCTGTCTCCTCCATGGATTGTTCTACTCGAGGTACTAGCTTTTGATTGACATGTTTGTTGGATTTTGAGAAGGTTCAAATGCAAGGAAATGCTGTTGGCCGCGCTGTGAACTTGACTGTGTTGAAAGGGTATGATGATCTTATTGATGAATTGGAGAAGATGTTTGAGATCCAAGGACAGCTTCGCCCACGTGACAAATGGACTGTGGTTTTCAATGATGAGGAGGATGATATGATGCTTGCAGGAGATGATCCATGGCCGTGAGTGATGTCCAATCTGTTCATAACTACACTATGTTTTGCCCATTGATCAATGCTGGTATTTTAAATCTTTCTCCTCTCTTATAAATTTGCAGGGAATTCTGCAAGTTGGTAAGGAAGATCTTCATATATTCAAGTGAAGAATTGAAGAAGATGACCGCAAGATGCAAGCTTCCCACATCATCTATTGAGGATGACTGGATTGTTATAAGCTTGGATTCGGAGGATAGGTCGGACATATGATAGTTCAAAACACTTTCTATTTACATAACTTTTTTAATCATATGTTCCTTTTCTAGTGGTGTTGGTAGTTTAAATTGCTCAGGTTTCTTGGACATTTGCTTAAGGGGAGTAATAGAGTGAATTAATTGGACTAGGTTTTGTTGGAAGAGTTAGTAACCTCTTGCTGTAAAAAGAATCGGAGCAACTCTTTCAGGTTTTAGTAAAATAATGTGTATACCTTGCTTGTGGGATGTTGTGGTTTAATGTAGAGCAGCTTGTAAAAATTATATACTTGCTACTTTTCAGTCTTTCTTTTAAGTGGAAAGTTGTTGCCCATAGTTTTCGCTAGGTTCATTCTGTATGCCTGCCTGCAACTGCAAGAATGTCTACGAATAGCATGCCCTTAATTTCTTACCTTGATGTACCCTTTTTAATGTAAATTCTATTCTCGAACAAGATTATGATTTTATAATTTTTGTAAGTTATTGCAAATTTAGAGAAACCAGAACAAGAGTAAAGGAAATGGGGTGGTGGAAAAGAAGTAGGGGATGGTGACTACGAAGAGAAATGAAAGTGTTAGGCTGGATTGATGATTGACTCTCTCGATTAGCTTTCTAAGTTTGTCTATAAAATGGAAGCAAGAGTTGCTTTTAAGGAGATTACTTGTTCTAAAGGGGGTAGAGTAGTTGTCAATTGAAGGATAGAAAACAGTTGTGCATGCATTAACATAAACGGTTGTGTTTCTGCACGAACCATTCTCATATGGTAAACAAGCTAAATGGAAAGAGAGCAGTGAGTTGTATGATATTAAGTAAACATGATGAATTGGACATAATTTATAAAAGTTTATGCACTGTAATGCAGGATAATACCATGCCACTTTATAGAGCAATATTGATATGCTATGCATTATCTATCTTGTAATGTAATACCACATTCTTTGTAAGCGTTGACGGCGTTGTTATTTCTGGCGGGGAAAGTTCTGATAGCACTTGGGGCGACGAGGGGTCAAGCCCTATTACGTGTTCTTTGCAACAAGCACGCGATAATTTCATTACAGTTTGCCTTGTAAATTGCGGGCTCGCAGTTGGCTCATTACTCGTGTAAGAGTTTTCTACCTTGTAACAAACACATTATTATGAAAAATGGCGAACCCATTGCAAAATGAAAGGAAGAGGGACGAGTCCAAATGTGTATTGAACTGGTTTCTTATTTTTTGTGACTTAAGATGATATATTTTAAGCACTTGATGAACGATACTTCATCAAATGGATCCGTGGCGCAATGGTAGCGCCTCTGACTCCAGTTTAGAAGGTTGCGTGTACGATTCACGTCGGGTTCAGTTCCTGAATTGCCGTTTTAAGAATATTTAGGCCCGAACTCATTTCACGGGCTTGTTCATAGGCTAAATACTAGGTTATTAGTAAGTTGACCACCCTAATATGGTATTGCTTCAAGGAGTTTCTCTCCTGAAAATTAGATCAAATTTACTTCATGCAAATATGCTCTATTGCTTTTTTCAGGCCAACTCGATTAGAAAAATGAGCTCAATGATCATAGTTGTTGCAATGCATTGTAACATCTCATATTGAGAGTTTGATGTTGGTTCAAGGGATGAAATCATAGAACATTGAGTTGTCGACAGACGCCTGTTTCATTGACATCCATGCTTTTCCCAAACTGAGTGATTGACGAGCTTAGTCCCTACTCCACTCCACTCCACTCCACTCCATTCTATTCTATTCCATACGCTCGTCCTAGTGTCTGCCTTGCCCTTTCCTTCATGTGAAATGCAGCAAAGCAACTTCCTACTCCCGTGCACGTGTACCAGCTCTTTGAATCTTGATGATTACGATCTCTGCTGCTGGCTTTGTTCACTGCTTTTAATTAATGTTCCTTCGACTTATTGAAGCAGACAAATGATTTTCACTCACATAATTTTCCTTTTCCAATTGATTTAGACATTTGCCTATAAAAAGACAAAGCATTAGTTATAATGTTGGATTATCAAACAGCGAGGTAGACCCAATTCAAAATGAACTGTAATTTTCTTTTCCTGCAATCCTTTTGGCTATTCATCAAACAAAGCGGTGCAGCACTCATTAGCAATTTCCCCCGGAGGATCCCTAAGCACGTGGGAGAAACAGGCGGCTGGCTCAAATTAACTGAGCAATAAACCTAGCTTTTTCTTTTTCCTTTTCTTCCAATATTTCAATTAGAAAGCTGGATGCTCTCTCATTTACAAAGAAGATTTGTATAACGAACATCGCTTTGCTTTACATGTAATTACCACATTCTTTTGTCACCATCTTTGTTCGTTAATCACACAAACATTGCACAATGGACAAACCATTAGAGACGAATGGGTTTCAAAAGAGCCTCAAGTCAACGGAGAGATGGAAGAAAATGGATCTTCTTTGCGGCAACCGACTCTCTTTATGCTTGCTTTGTCCTGAGCTGAAAATGACACCATGTTTTTCTCCTTTTCCCTTCTTGACTTTTGCACTTGGACAGACGCCGGTGCCTGCAGCTAACCCAGCTGTATCCATTTCTCTCAATCATCATCATTTGCGTTTCCACACAATGCTCCTTGGATTATACAGATATGGCCGGTCAACATGATAGATTATGAGTACAACCACTGTGTTTTAATTAAAAATTAAAATTATAATATCTAAATTATTTGATAAATACGTAATTTATATAATCATTAAAAAATAAATGAAAAAATTACTAGAGCGTTGTTTTCAAGAATGGAAAATCTAAAATACTCGTGGGATGAGTAAAATTCCCAGACAACGTTGACCAGCTGCACTCCATTAGAGTTCTGGTGCCAACAAGGAAAGACTTGTTCGAAACGGCAACAGTTGGATCAAGTAAAGTCCAACAAGTCCATTCCTCAAAACAGAGACATCACATTGACAAACGGGCGTACTGGTCACGGCATCCAATGCTCCCCCGATCAAATCAGGTGTGCACATAACCACCGTACTGCCAACACACAGCCCTTTTCATTGGTCCAAATGTTTCAAAAATCTATTCGATTTTGCCACGTTTTAGATTTGAATCAAAGCAAACCAATGGCACTTTTGGTAAAGCTTCGACGTAGGAAGCAGAATAGCCTGTCATTCCTTCACCCGTTAAAAGGGGTGACATTATATTTGCTGCTTTTTAGTTTTAGTGCTTTCACAATCCTATTCTTTAGTTCAATTTAAAATTGGAGGGTAGGTTTAGTTGGTATCTTGAAGATCATACCGACAAGTTGCATGCCATGCTTTTCCCTTTTCAATTTTATAGTTGATTATTGCTATAAAATTGAATAATTAAAATATTTTAAGTGCAACAGTACAAATAAAATTATATAAATTATTCATCCCACTTTAAACCAAAAAAAAAAAAAAAAATTGAACAGATTATTCGATTTTAATATTATTAGTTACCCGCTATTGTAAAATTAAAAAAATCTTAAATAAAACGGTTTTAATAAAATTATACAGATTATTCATCCCACCTTGCATAGATTATCCAAATGAAATTATTATTAGTGAAATTAATCATGGGGTGATGTCTTGTTAATAGAAAAGTTTACTCATAGCATGGTCGTGATGTAGTAAAGGAACTTGGAATTCACTCATAATCATAGGCCTGCACGCATTTAGGTCTCCTTTATTATGTGGGTGGCCTTTAATTATTTTGGACGGTTTAGATGCAGCTAAGCTCCTTAGTCATTTGTGAAAATCCAACCACAAATCTTCAGTCTCTTTATGACGTGGCAAATTTTTATTGGGTGTACTTTGGATCCCCATTGAAGTGATATGCTATCGACTTTTTAATAACTTTTCTCTTCTAGTTAAAACAGTGGCGGGTAATGAGCAAGGGGCCTGGCTTTTTCTCGAGAGAGGACTTTCCATCTAGGTCCTTTACTGTCCATATTGTCTCCAATCTACATATAGCACGGAGAGACAGTACAGAGAGAAAGGAGAGAGAGAAATCATGGGTTCTGAAGCAGTCGGCGAAGAGATCAGATTACCCCTAAAGTTACCACTGTTTTCCGTACCAGCAAATATGCATTCGCCTGAGAGACCTGGAATGCCAACCTCACCACTTCACACTTCAGCCTCGGTTCCATTTCGCTGGGAAGAAGAGCCTGGCAAGCCCAAACCATGCACCGCTCTTGCCACTATTTCATACCCTAAAAGTGATTTTTCTCAGAAGTGCTTAGAACTGCCTCCGAGACTCTTGTTAATGGAAGCAAATATGACCAAACTGTCCTCACCCACCACTGTTCTTGAAGGTCCTTATGTGGGTAGGTCTTCTAGGTTTCAGACTTCTTCGTTTAGAGTGGGTAGTGAGTGTTATGGGTCTTTTCGGAGAAGCTTAAGTCCTGAGAGAGATGATCATGAAGAGCTTGGTGCTTTGGTACTCAGCAAGAAAGTGCATAATAATGACAAAGGGCTTTTTGGTTCTTGGAGGAAGAAGAGTCTGAAGAGTATTAAAGAGGTTGGTGGGGGTAGTTATGTCTTTCCATCTTCTGTGGATAGAGAAAGTGAATGCAGCAGAGAAGGGGAAGGGAGGACTAGCAGCACAAGTAATGAGATAACAACGATAAGGAGGGCAAGAAGCTTTGCTACTGTCTCTCGGGCTAGACGTGACTTCTGGGTAAGTTTTTCAACTCTTTTTTCGTTTCTTTCAATCATTTTCTTTGGATAAATTTTCCTCATCCGTGTTTCTGAGTGCTACCTGCTAGTTAGGCCTAGTTAGTACTTCTTTTATGCAGTTTTAACCATTGGATTGTCAGTGGTAATAGAACAACGAAAAGATATTTAATTAAAAAAAAATCCAAAGCCATAATAGAGTTTCACAGGTAGAACTGCTTTCATTTCTTGCTGGGAAGTTGGATTGAAGATTTATAGCAGAGGTCCCCAGTTGTACCAAAATCGGCAGCGACTATGTACAGAACGGGTTAGGTTAGGGAGCACGGATGTTTGCTTACCGTATTAGTCTCTTGATATCAATTAAAAGTTCGAAATTTGTGGGCGTCTGCTTTATTGCGGGGTACTTGATTTCTTCATTTTTAGTTGTCATTTGTGTGTGTAACCCAATTGGTAAAGATGTTTCAACAGTTCATTTGCTTCTCCTTTATGGCTTTAAATTTATTATCGTCGCCATCAAAGACTGTTCAAGGCAACAAAATTTCCGGCAACTTTTTCTTTCTTCCGGAAAATATTCTTCCTATTCTTATAATTTCTGTGTAGTTTTTAGCGGTCGAAGAAATGGAGGAGTAGAAGTTAATGTGGTATTGATAATGCAGGCGACTTTGTACGGGGGATTGAAGCAAGTGGTTGTTCCATGGAGGAGCAGGAAGGCAAAGAAAGATGCTCTTCTCAGTTAAGACTTCTCTTTGGGCGCCCGGAACATTTGCCAGTTAATCAATTACCCGTACTACATTCGTCTTGTTGCAGTGTGATAATTTTTTTCTGGTGAAATGAAAATGACCTGTCAAATGCAAAATAGTATAGCCCACCAATACTTGCTCCTTCTCCAGCTGGATTACGCGGCGTTATTGTGTGGGCCTAGAGGAATACAACTCTTTTATCTGTGGCATGTAAATAAATCTCAGTTGGCCACCGTAGCACGGCGAAGGGAACATGTGCAAGGCTGGAAGCGATTCTGCCTAAAGCTAAAGGCTGAGGAAATGTTACGATCTAACTGTTACAATGTAGCGTCTTCTAAGTTTAAAACCTCACCTGTTTGCTACACTATACTATTTTAGTGCATTAATGTACCCACGGAACTTTTTATGCCTTTGTAATTTGGTTTTCTTATTGGGTCATATTTCTTTCTGGATAAGATTATAGATTGTGTAGTTGCGACGATGCAAAAACAACATTGTCACAACACTGGAGACATAAGAAAGCAACCATTAACTGCTATAGTGAATGAATCCAAGAACATGAACACAACTCAAATGATGGGCATCTGTCTCGAAGGAGAACAAAGATAAGGCCAAACAGATTTACTTGCTTGATTCCTACAATCGACAGAGCCAAGTTCCGGATTGACCAGATTGGCTCAACTTTTTTGTGGACACTCTAAATGTTCCACCAGTACTATAACTTCCTATAGCTGTCTACATTGTGCTAACTAAATCAATCATGAAAACAATTAACACCTTACCAAAGAGGGGCGGGATCAACAAAATGGAACATAAATGAAAATTTTGTTATAGTAAGGAAACCAGTGAATTTCCCAAGTATAACTCAAAATGCATGGGTTTCAATGACCCTCAGATGATTAAAATTAACAGAACGCCAAATATTCATGGGCTGCAAAAAACTTGATGATGTTAAATATGCAATAATTTTTCCCGTTCCACAATTAGAAGTCAGGCTTATTTCATTGGTGATACGAACCAGGAAAAAAAAAAAAAAAAGAGAAACCCTAAGCAAAAGGGGCTGGAGAGAAAAGAATGCCAAGGTCTTCAATGCAATCCAAAAAATCATATCACCCCTATTTTTTCCCAGTCACACCTGCAACCACCTGCAATGACACAAGACTTAAGTGTTTAAAAGAGTAGAACGTAAACTACTGATACACAAAGGTGCAAAAATTACTGTGAGAATACGGCAAGGGTATGAATGACATTTGTGATAACAGACTTCACCCTTTCCAATGTCACAGGCAAAATTAAATAATATCATTACTTTCTTATCTTGCCATTTCAGCACTTAGATGAACCAAGTAGGCAATCCATTTAGACATAACAATTTTATCCATTTCATTTCAATGAATTTTTCTTTTCCTTACAAAAATGAGATACAAAACTTGAGGCGGGACGAAAAAAATAACCTGAATTAAATATAATATATCAATGAAGATTGCAGAGATTCCATGATTAGAGTAATAACAGGCTATATGTGAATCACATTAAGATTAAAAATAATTCACTTAAGCCAGCAAGGGAAATTGCATAAATTTATGCTGCAAACTACTGAAGCATCCACAATTTTTTCCATGAATCAGAAAACATAAAAATCAAAATTTGAAGATCAATACTTACATCACTTAAAGCAAGTTGGGGGACTTGTTTGGAGGATTCAAGGGAGTCCAGAACGGGCCTTACAACAGTGGGAAGGAAGAGCCCTGAGATTTTCACAACAGTTACATAGTTACCATGATTCATGAAGATCAGTAATTATTTCCTCAAAAAAGCTTAAAATGATTCTGGGCCATATTTAGAGAGCCCTTATAGAAAAAGTACTCTGAAAGCACTCAAAATTTTATATGGGATCTTTTACATAAAACAAAAGAATTATGCATTGAGCACTTAAAGTGACTCCTGCTCAAACTTTTCAGGGCAATAGAAGTGGAGGACATAAATGCAATGGCTTAATCATAAACGTCAAAAATGCTGAGAAAGCTGGACAAGAATGCAGCATGTTCACATTTCATCTTATATTTTGTATATCTCATTCTCATATCTCATGCATGCATATATATAGTGCACATCTACATTTCTGTTTGTTCAAATTGAATGATACAGTTTTGTAGAATCTTTCGACACCTCCTCTTCAGCCACATTCTGCTATTGCTAGTATTTACAGAAAGCTTTTGTGTTTCTAAGCGAGACAAGAAAGTGTTGCTTTTAAACAACATTGAAAGTATTGTCTGAATTCCAAAAAAAGGTCTCAAATTTGTGAAACTACCCCCAACAAAAATGATAAAATGATAACCCCATCAATATAGAACAGCTAGTAAGATGATAAAACAAAACCACATCGATTTTTATAGAACACCAAGAGACATGAAAACCAGGGTATTCAACAAGATAATTCAAACCAATGCGGAAACAAAAAAAATCCAAAAACCTATAGGAGACCGACTTTAAATTCGCGCCAATTTAACTTGCGTTCACCGAAGATATTAATCGATCAACAGATAAAAAAACTGGAAAATCGAGATATCGATTAGGGATTAGAGAGAGATGGGGCATACCAGAACGAGCGATTAGGCAAGAAGCTGCTACCACTGGCTCTTGTGCAACGAACATCCTCAGCTTCTCCATCGCCGGCATCTTTTTCCGTGTCTACTATTACCCAATAATACTTTGTGTTTTGCACGAGTCTCTGCAAAGTGTAACAACGGGTAACAACGGGTCGTGTACGGTTCGCGAATGTTTAGTGAAAAGATTTTACCTCTTTTTTTTTTTTTAATTTATTTATTTAAGAAATAGACCATCACCTACCAGTTTAAGTTACTGTTATACATAACTTCATTCATGGAAAATTCTGTTAACATTGGGTAAGCTACCAGAGTATAACCCTATTACTAACCATCCAAAAACAAATCAGGAAAATGTTCAAACACAAATCTTAATCCCTCAGATATAGAATTCAGACTAAAGCTAAATATAATACATATATCATCAAAGAGAAATTTAATGAGATTGCAGTGGGATGACATGCTCAACAAATATACACACATGAACAGCTCATCAAATCGTTTTTACATTGAAGTACATAGAAAGCTAAAAGGAAAAGAAAAGCAAGCACATACATACGAACACTAAATCTAATTTACATACATATCTTTGATTCCAACACTACTCTTTTGTAAATCAATCTGCACACGAAGTAGGGATTCAGTTGGTGTTGTTACCCAGCCTAGAATGGTAACATCCATCCCACCGTCCATCCCAACAACAAACCGGCACCAACAAGACCCAACCCCAATGCGAAAGCAACCGCATACTTGGACATGTAAGGTTTTGGTCGGACTTGCTTGGCTCGTCTACCTCTTGCAGCCTTGTGCCAACTCTTACGCAGTTTCCTACCTTTGTAAGGCATCCATGGGAGGGCCACAGGGAAGAGAGTGGAGATTGGCTGGTCACTATTCTTGATCTGAAAGTAAAGGGCTTCTAGCTGCAGCATTTGGAACCACTGCTTATATGCAAAAAGTTGCGAGGCTTGTCTGAAGAAGAGCTTGAGGATGTGCTCCTTCTCAGCGTAGGCTTGCTTTGCTGCTGTTTCAGCTTCCCTTGCACGTGTTTGAGAATGTCGGAGTGCCTCTAATAGCTGAGCCTTGCAAGGATCATTCTCGGCAACTTGTGGTATTTCTGCCGTGCCCTTGTGGGTTGAACTAACATTCGAGAAGAATAATGCAGTTAAATGCTAATATTCCCAGAGGTTTTATTTGGCAACAGATCTTAATATTCATGTGAGACCCCTATGAGAATGGAATATTTCCTATTCAAAATGATGTTCATTAAGAAGTGAAACTATTCCTACATAAACTTTTGAGCAATAAACCATCAGAAAATATGACATAACAAATACCTGTATGATTCATCACAACCACAAGTCGTTTTCGCTTCTTCAACTGAAGCTCTTCCAGAATCAGACGAGCTCTGTGGATGAACAATTGGACTGGAAATCATATAATCAGTTCGAGATTTCCAATCCAAAGATGATGTTTCATTACTATCAGAACACCAAGACCGAGCATAAGGGTATCCCCTAGTGTGCTTCTTCTGCGGAGGAGGAAGGTCACAATTCTGCATGTAGTTGAGTGACTTCTGGGCAACCAAGGAGGGCAAATCATCTTTATCTGTTGTGCGCCACCAGGGCTCCGTCTTTGCACCCCCAATCCAGGGAGATCCGGGATCTATACAGGGATTGTTCGGTTTTTTGGAAGTCGGGCATCCTACAGAATCCATTTCAATAAATTCGAAGTTTTCCCTAGTATCCACAAGTTCAAGAAATTCTTGGCTTGTCTTGCAATCTAACACCTCTAAATCTAGTTTTCTATCATCAGGACCTTCCTTCATACAAATGGTGGAGATGTTGTAATGCCCATCAAGAGAAACCTCACTGTTTTTATTGCCATCAACAATAGTGCCAACACTGCCATCTGATGGGGGATCCCCACTGACCATAGAAGGTGAATTTTCAATGCCAGCTCTCAAGGCTTCCATCTCAGCCTCCAGGTCATTTAGCTGCTCAAATGTTAAACACTTTTGGTAACCATAGTTACGTTGCAGCTGAAGCCACCATCTCATATCAGCAGGTAGATCAGAATACGAATGATTCCTGTTTAGAGGCATAAATCCTGCAGCAGGATGATCTGGTGGATCAGCTACACCTGCAGATCCTGCATCAACCTGTTTGGATGATGAAGATGAAGATTGGCAGCAGGCTAACTTGGGAGCTCTTTTGGCATCTTCTTGGACAAAGCAACGATTAGCTGTCCTCTGCCACACAGCCCTCGCTTCAGCTGCTGCCATTACACTCTGGAGACATTTATCTGTCAAAAAACAATTTCTCATATGTTGACAGACTTGAAGATGGTCAGCCTAAATAAGTAGCAGAAACAACTGAGCTAGTGATTCTAGTAAACTGAACACGATCAAACTAAAACACAAGTTAAAATGGATTCTTGTTGGCTAAACAAGAAGTAAAAGTTCCAAATTTCCATTGGAGTGCGTCCCCCCCCTCCCCCCGCAACAAAAGAAATAACAAAGAAATAAAAAAGGAAAGCAACTACAACAAAATATTAGCCAAAAAATGGCATATCTGAGCTTTTGGATAGAAAAATATACGCCAGTAAACTGCAAACAAACAGTTGAAAGTGGGAAGAAACTATTGTGTGTTGTAGACGAAAATGCCATCAAAGTCTTTTGAGCAACCTACATAAATAAGAGTTTTATAGGAAACAAGAATCCAATTATAAATCCATACAATTACAAGACACCCATGTGCTAAGGTGCAAAGCGTAGTACAAAAATAAGAAAAACAATCTGCACGCTTTAACATATGATGAGATTTTTTGTTTCCAGTTAATACCTCTCTTTGCTTTGCTTTTATAAGGCAAAATTCAAGCAAAATATACTTATAAAAGCAACAGAGTATTTAAAAATGCTGAACCTAAACAACATTTATCAGCCATACAAGAGTATTTTGCTTGCAAATTCAATAATCAAAGTCAATCACCCTTTGATTACGATTAATGTAGTCTCAATCACACTTTATAATCAACCCCTAGAAGCAGCTCTTTCACTTCTGCAAGAAAGCAGACTAGCACCTTCTCAAGGAAATAACCAACACAAGCAAAATACAGATGAACCAAGACCACTTTCATCAATGATCAAACTAGAAACAAAGCACACTCCATATCATCGTTCAAAAATTGTAAAAGAGGCCTGCTATAAAGTCCATGAGATTACATTCAATATGAATCAAGTACCGGAGCCTTCTATCCAACACTAAAATTTTCCCCTAAAATAGCAAAATTCAGCACATCTTATCGCAACAAAAGCATATCCAACGTAATTGACATGATAACTAATATAAATTAACCAGAAAAATTGAAAGGAGACCGAATTTAAGCACCCATCAAGACAGACCACATAAAACCGATCAGATGACACATGCAGCAAACGCGATGACATTTATCAACTCCACAGCATAACCCAGCAAGAAAGCATAAACGAAGAGCAAATGAATATAGAAAGAATGAAACCTTCAAAAAGTGAGGAGAGAGAGAAAGAGAAGGAACAGTGAAAACAGAATTGAGAAGAAAAGAGATCGATTTGAGAAGCAAATGGGATATTTGCGTAGTTCCAATTAAAGAGAAATCATCTATGAAACGAAACCATTTAATTCCAGGTCAGAAATGACCAAACAAACGAATCTAAGAGCACGCGAGTAGTGAAGGACGGTGTCAGTTTATGCATTTCCTTTCTGTTGTTCTGTTATCGTCATTCTCTCCTGTCCTTTTACACGATTTTCAGGATTTTACCATTTTCATTTTTCCCACAGAAAATTATCTACAGTAGAGCAACAAATGCGGTGTCGTATCAACTCCAACTTGTCCTTTTCATAAGTTTGTCAGTATGGCCAACAGTAAGGAAGAGACCCGAGATTTTAATGGCTGGCTGTTTAGAACGATCTCGACGGCACACGTAGACGGTGGTCCGGCCTCTTTAAAGGAAAAGGCCGTCTTTCTTGAATAAGTCGGGCCAGGTAAGCAACTATCGGGTTGTATCCGTATCATCATTTCGTTTCAGTATTATTCTAGGCAATCTGCGATCAAGATTCCATGTTGAACAGGAATATATAAATCAAATAAATAAATGCTTGGTTTTCAGAATCTTGACCAGTTGAGATGATCCCAGGGTACCACTTTTAATTTTGAAGTCATCAGAATTGGTGAGGGAAATCCAACAACCGAAAAGAAGAAAAGAAAAGGTTTAAGGTAATTACCAAGGCCTCGTTATAAGCATTCTGTGTGTGCCCATTGTTAATGGTTTCCTTTTCTTGTAAGATCCTCATTTGCTTTAGATAGCAAAATTGTGAAAATCACGTGTCATTTGCTTTGGAGTTAGGCGAAACAGTGTACGCGGAAATATTTAAGGGAAAGCTCTAGCGTCTAGAGAGAGACCACCAATGTCGATTTGATATTTGATCTTGTGATTTCTCTTTTGACTTTATAGTAGTTTGCAATCTGCACTCATGCAGTGACACCAGTTGGCTGTGGGTGGACGATGCAGAAGAGGTCACGTGACACGAGGTTATCGTATGTACTTGCGCCTTTGTTTCTGAAGTGCCCCCGGAATTAGCGCTTTCTACTAGTTGTAATTTGCGAATTGGGCCTGCTTCAGGCAGCGTGGCTTTCTAATTCCAGCTGGGAACCGCCCAATCCCAGTTCCAAGAATAGAAATGATTGCCGCGGCTGTTGGAATTGGATGATATGCCAATCTATTATGGTCAGCGTAAAAAGGATGTTTGGCTTGAAAAATTGCAGTGGTTTCCACTTTTTAGCCGTGGTATTGCGTCAAAGAGTAGCAAATATTATTAGCCTGCTATTGCATTCCCGCGGCTGGGTTCCATCCCCTGAAACGAAGATTACATTGTAAAGAATCACATATTAAATCCACTATTCCTCAGAATTCAATCAGAATTTTGTTATTTCAACCCCGTCTGGGCTATATAACATGTCACAAACAGAGAAAAAAGAATTTGCAAGTACAGTACGATACTTCTTTTCAAGCGATTACATGTGCACACTTAACCGGACAATTTATAAATCCAGTAAATGAAAATTGGAGAACAAATATGTTGTTTTAGGGACATACACACATGCAATGAATTTCAACTAAAGCATTATACAAAACTTGGAGTGAGAACCTCTGCCGTTCTTGCCCGCATGGCAAATAATAAAAGCCTCAAAATTCTCATCCCACTGTTTCTCTGTTCTTCAAAAGAACTAGGCCATATAACTTGTATTCTTCTTGAAATATGGTACACGTGCCATCAAGTGTAGTAAGGGGGACGAAAATTATGCTGTTGGATTTTGCTTTAAGGGTTTTTGCTTCCAGCAGAAAACTTAGAGTGAGGAACATGGTTTATTGAAGAACGGAGCTTGAGGTTCATTCTCCTTCCATCAAGAAAACCATCAAAAAGCTGTATCTTTTCCAGGCTTCCATTCAAATCAGCTCGAAAATGAATGGCCAGGGAAGCAAATCTGTATGGATAGCTGATCATAACAGATACATTGGTTTTGTGGGAAATGTGAAAAATGACACAAGGCTTGCAGTATCAATCAATTTCACATAAATATTTCACATGTCATGGGTTCTGCAAGATCCCCCATGAGCTCAATAATAAAAACATACTAAACCTCTTCACAGCCTATGCCGATAATTCTCGAGTTGAACCAGCTTGACAGAGCCATCTCCACCACACGTTAGAAAACCATGTGAAACAACTTGTATATCTGTTACAGCAGCCTGTGACATTCATTTATAATATTGATTCAGTGCAAACACAATTAAAAAGTACTTTCTGTCAACAAAGCCAAAGTCTATCTTTACTTCTAATCAATAGTAGACTAAACATAGAAGGCAAGCACCAAAGCAAGAACAACAATTACCCGAACAACTCCACCAAAGCCCATGTGCCTATCATGCAATTTTGACCAGTGATAAACCAATTGGGCTGCTTTGGCATCCCAAAGTTTTACATCTCCGTCTTTGCTTCCTGTTAAGAACAAACTCGTATTCGGGATGGTGGATATTCTTGTGACACTCCCTTCAAGGAGATCATTTGATTTGAAAAAATAAAAAGAAGAAGAAGAAGAAGAAGAAAGATTAAAATGACCACCAGATATGCTGCAGTTATAATTGTCACAGGGAGAAATTGTCTATACCTAAGTGAGCCTTTGGTATATACCAAAGCATCCCATTCTGGTCTCTGGGCTTATTCCCAAACTCTGTTTGCGTATCAGCATTTGAAGATGTGTTGGTACTTTGTTCACCATTATCCAAGTGCTTGTGCCTTTTAGTTCTGCCAGTTGCTATGTACCGAAAGTCATGGATTCCAACGTCACCACCTTTACCACCAGTCACAATAAGGGGAGAAACAGATCCACTTCCGATATCATTATCAAACACAGAAATAGAGTGCGCACCACCTTACATGAAAAGGCAAAAACTTGTTATAATAACAGGTTGGAGAGATTGCTGACATGAAGAACAACTTTTTAATCAATCAATCTTAATCTATCAACAAAAAACACAGAGAGACAAAAACCTTCATGACAAATGATGGAAGCTCGGGAACTGGTAGGTGGAGCCAATGTGTCCCATACGACTACATTGACACCATTAGAGCTATGCCCAGCTGCTGCAATGACTGACCCACTTGAAGTAATATAAGCGACATCCCTGCAACCAACATAGCAGATGATTAATAATAACTATTTAGAGCACAAAGGAACTATATTTCAACTTGTTGACAGTTAAAAATTCCTAATTTTAGTCTCTTAGTGAATCTTAGGACTACAATGGCATTTGGGAAAAAGAAAGCTGAGATAACCATACCAGTGCAGTCAAGGAAAGTATTAGATTGCACAAACCATGTGTTTAGCCAAAAATGGCCTGAAATGTTCATTAATTAAAGCATTTCAATTATTCTGATGTTTTGCAACCAGCCAACCCTTATAAGCTCAATGCATCATGAGATGAAGCAAGCAAACAGTCACCTTATAGGGAAGAAACTAAACATAATTTTGAGGAAGCACTTTTCATCATGTGATGAATTTATCTTTTCTTTTACAAAATTAATGCAAGAATTTTAGAATTTGTGATGAATTTACCAGTTCCAAAAACAGATATTAAAGATAAGGCAACAATTGGAATTTCCTCCAAAGGTATGAAAGAAAAAGAAACATACAATGCATGGCCATTAAAGCAGAGAGATGATTCCATTGGATGTACATTGCTCCTTCCTCCCACCTCCAGCTGCCATGTGCATACAGTCCCATCCAGAGCTGCACTCGCAAATCGTTGTCCACAGTGGTCAAACTGCAACGCAGATATTGATGCAAGAGCATATGGGGGAGGAACATTTGCAGCAGGCAGCACACCATAAGTTGCAGTAGCTTTATCCTTACCAAACTGCACTTGATAAATTTCAAGTAAGCCATAATCCTATAGATTTACAGCGTAAGATAGCAATACAAATCATAGCTTGCACTTCTGAACATTTATTACATGCCCATCGTTGTTCTATAGTTAAATGATTTCTGGAGATCTCTCAGCAACACTGTTGCATGTCATAAATAAGGAAAGAAGAAAAAATAGAAGCATGGAAAAGCTCAGTAGTTGGTAAAAGACTACAGGTAACAATCCTACAATAAAATATGTACTTCTAAGCTTAATTTGTAAGCCAGGAGAACATGTACGAGGAGTGAAGTTTTGAAGACAGGCCAAAAGGAAAGCAACCAAATGAGGAGATTTAACTGGCAAATTTTTTTTTTTTTAAAGGTCAAATTCCATACCTCCCACAAGTAAATGTGTGTGTTGCTAGAACCAACAAGGAAGAAAGGCCTTGAGGGATGACTCGAAAAAGCACTTGTACTTATATTTTCCACTGTAGCTGGTGGATCGACATACTCCTCAAAATCATCTTGAACTTCCCAGCCTAGGCTAGAGGCTCCAATACCAGCATAACCAGGAACCCCAAATGCTCCGCCACCAGTCAAATCTCTCCTGGGTCTTACTAAAGAACCCACACCAATGGTTGCACCACCCAATCCAAGGTGTGCCCCTTTCTTGCTTCCAAGACCAACACCAGGAGAAACAACAGTTGGAACTGGAGTTGATTCCGAACCAGCCCAACCATTTTGTGGCCAATCAGCATCTGACCAGATATATTCTGACTCATCTCCGAAAGGGATCCCATCTTCCCAGTTGAAAAAAACTATTCCCTGAATTACATAGAATTTGATATTGAATACCCTAGATTGGATAATTCACAAGATGATTCATTAAAACATTGTAAAAGCACATAGGAATAGGAATGGGAACAAAAAGATCAATTCCCAAGATAATTCATCATTACACATGAGTCAAAGTTGACCTTAAGATTGTACAAATTAAAAAGGATCATGGGACTTGCTAGAAATTTCTCCTCAAGGCAATTGGTCAAAAATTGGTTTTCAAACGTTGCTTTAACAAGAATTCATTCCTTAAGCAAATGGAAACCTGTTTTGAAGCCCATTCTACATGCAATGAAAACAAGCTCAAACATAGTTGTGTTAATAATTTTTTACAGAAAGTCCAGTTTTCCATCTTTTGAAGGTTTTCTTCTTGCTAAAAAATCACTTGAACTATTTTTTTTAAAACACTTTAACATTATTTGGCTCCAGGAATAACTTTATTAGGTCTTTTCTCCCAGTAAATCTACCATACTTTCATGAGAATGTCAATGCCATCTGAGACATCAATGTCCAGTATAAAGTGGAAGAATAAATGTCAATGATGAAAAACATTTGATCAAAGATTCACAAGTATCATCTACCAAAATGCAACCGGATAGTGAGAGAGGCCAAGAAAAAACATATATCATGTCACATGAACAAGTTTTTCCGAACAAGAAGTGACAAAAATTGCATGCACATGCACATTTCTTGAAGAGTTTACCAGAAAAAAAGGCAGCAAATTTTTGTTGTGCATACATTAATTTATATCACAGTACAATTTAGTAAAGCTCAAACAACTTTCCTTTTTTACTGCCAGGCAAGTAAAACAAAATTATTAAAATTCATCTCTTCTTTAGCCTTTATATGTTCAAACATGCATGCGCATTTGCGAATTCACTATGAGAATTGAGAGACAGTTAACAATTAGAACATGGAAGTATAAAAGAGACACCAGCACAGGTCTTTGCAAGTCACACAAGATGCATGTAAAATTGGAAGTGGCATAAGAGCCTTCCAATTCTGCAGAGCACAAGCAGGAATTTTGTATGCAAAGACTAACCTTTCGATTGCTGGTTATTGCACCCTGTCTTTGATCAATGGAGTTGACACACATTGCCTGCTCAAATAAAAACATCTAGTTACAGTCACATATGATGGAAAGCTTTGAAAATATCTTTCTTGATTGAAACACTAGCGTCACTCATTTTGAGGCCAGATCCTTCAATTAAGGTTATGATTTCTCCTATCAACAGAAAATGCAATAACAAGGTAAGAAAAATTACCTCAAAGAGTTCTCCATTTCTCTTACATATTTCTTTAGGGGCTTGAAATAATGTAGCCTCATTCCGAGAAACACCTTTACCAGGTGATCCAACTTCAACACCTGAAGTACTTCCGAACTTACCTTCACTATTACAGGACTTTTTAGTTTCATGTTTCATCTTGACAACTTCATTTATGTTACTCCATTCTTTAGAAGGTTTACAATTGATATAAAATCGCCAATTTAACTCTTCTTGTACAAATCCTTCACATATTATATTAGGATCAGCACAAATATTCCATAATAATTCAGATATGGCTACTTCATCTTTGTTATTCATATTGTCCATACTCACAACACCCTGATTTAATTGTTGATAGAGGGTTTGAAATTGAGATGGACTAAATTCTTTTAACCATCTACTAGTAGGAATGTCAAGTCCATTCTCTACTTTATGCTGTAGGAATAATGCCAATTGTTTCACATGATAAGAAGATATATGTAACAATGTGGAGCTCAGAAACTTATCCAAGATCAAAGAGAGCAGCTTCATATGTTCCGTTAAACTGATGCTACCAGATTCAAGATTTGTCAAACTAGAGGTCCAGGAAGAAAGGTTGCCACACAAAAAACCAGAAAACTGATTCTCATCCAGTTTAATGGACATCAAATTGAGCTTATGTTTCATGAACCTGGACATGTGCTGCCACAAGCAAGTCCCCATGATTTTCCATCTTTCATCTTCTGGAATTGAATCCATAATATCTCTACTTTCATCATCACCATCTTTAGAAACCCGAAGATCCCCTTCTATCTTGTCAACAGAAGTATTGTAGGTTACCAAATCTGAAATTTGGTGAAAAATTTTCTTCAGATTCTTCACATCGACTTCATAAGGAGTCTGTCCGATGGTAGAAGTGATCAGGAGAGGTTGAACCATCAGAAGAAGACCTCTTGAATTTCTCTGAAGCCAAACAGAGGCAAATTGCACATAATATTCATATATATCAAGAAGAAAAAGAGGTGTTGTGACAAGATCTTCAATGAAGGAGCCAGAAAAAATCCTTATAGCAGATCTTAAACTCCACAATGAGAATATGACGCATTGAAAATAATACCCCTGAGCATTCAAACACATAGATTTAACTTCATGATACACATCATTTTCAATACAAGGAGATTCCAAATGGGTGTAACTAATGCTAGAGGCAGCAATAAACCGTGACAGAAGGATGGAGATATCTTCAGCAGCCTTCAAAAGTGGCTTATGCTGACAAAAATATAAGAGGAAGTTGTCAACTATATTGGTCTCGTTTTGTGATTGTCCTTGACCAATATATCCACGTAATATGTCATATCCAATAAACAATAACCCATTGTTGCATAATAACACTAAAATCTGTAGAATGACCCAAAAAAAAAAAAATCAGTCCATCTTATACAACTGACATGAGAGGCCATCGCACTAGCATCATAGTCTATAAACTTCTTACCTTCTCAGTTATAGAGGAAGAATCCAATGAAAATCTCTGCTCACATTGTGCAAGCCCAGGGTAGAACTTCTGTTGAAAATTTTCTAGTAATTTCTCGTATTGATTAATATCAGAATCCATTGAGCATGTACAAGTCCTATCAAATCCCAGATCAGGCCAACTAGGATGGTCCCTTAACAATTTTGAGAAATACTGGAGAGCCAAATCCAGCTTAGCACTGGATTCCAGATGCAAAGCCACGTCACCTAATAGCCAGTTAGAGGAACCAGTAGCGGCAGAAGGCTTTAGAATTTCAGGTAGAATTTGAGAATGTCCAACATCTGCTAGACTCCCTTGATCTGTACCCCCAGTGGTACTGGGAGAAGATGAAAGGCACTCCAAAGCTTCAAGCTTACAAACAAAAAATAGAAGGGCAATCACAGTTTCTTATCTAAGATATAATGTCACCATATGCACGGAGACCAATCTAAATAGCCATCAATAAGAAAATTGAACTGTGTAAAAGCTACAAAGGGAAGCCATAAGGAGTTAAAAGAGAAAAAAAATAGAGGAGTTTTAGCTACAAGATGCAACAAAAAATATGGAATTTGAGGATAGACTTGACTTTTGATTTTTTTTAAAAAATATTCAACATACTAAAAATAGACGTGCTCAAACAAAATATTGTAAGACCATTCAGCAGCACATTACCCAAACAAAAATATCATCAATGACAAATTCAACTTACAGGAAGCCCACATCTGTTTAAGGCAGTAGCTCTCATCAAAGTTGCCCAACTGCCAAGGATTGCAGAATTTTTCTCCCCTATTGCATTCCTCATGCTATTTTTGTTTGCAAGTGTGAGGCAGTACAAGCCAATGCTGGGATCCGTAAAAGCAACATTATTGGATGAAAGAGCAAACTTGTTGATTGCAGTGGTCGATTGGAAACCAAGCATGGTGAGAAAAGACTGAGAATAATTCCCTAATTCCCACTGCAATAACAAATAAATGCTAATTATAATTTCTGAGACATTAGAAACTGGTATGAAATCACACGTGCAGCTATAATCAAGAAAAACTTGAAAAAGTAAAAAGTGAAACTCAGAAATAGGCCAAAAAAAAAAATTTCAGGAACCTCCAGAAGGCTAGCGAGCCAGTAGTCTCCCCTCTCAATTGCAGATGGAAGTGCAAACTTTGTAATAAGATTATGCTCCAATGGTCCACCATGCTTCTCAACAAGCCGACAAATTACTAGTGCGAGCTGTTCATCCCCAAGGTTTTTTGCACACACGGTGACTGCAGAAGCAGCGTCACCTCCAAGCAGAAAGAAAGCAATAGCTAGCTCTAATTGATGTCTCCCCATTAAGACATATGCATTTTTCAAAGCTGCTGCCTTATTTTTCTCCTCCTGAAAACAATAATCAATGCAACTACTGGATGAAAATCAACCACTGACTTTTGCTCAACATGTTAACATCATCAAATGTGCAGTAAACAATATGTATGAAGGCCAGAAACTAGGAAACTGTTAGACTAACTTCAATCTTATTAAGTTGTTTTTATAATAATAATAATAATTATTAATATTATTCTCATTCTTGTCATTATTATGTTTAGTCTCATTAAGGTAGGATTTCTTGTTGCAGCAGTATTGGAGTTCCTAGTTTGTTTTGATTTCTAGTTTTATCCTATATGAGCACATGTTTTAATCAATCACAATTAATACAATAATTTATTTTCTCTAACTAAAACAATTGAAGAAAATAATACTGAAAATGTTACCAGGAAAAAGAACCATTAAAACCTTTTTCCCAAAAAGATCTTTGTTAATTTTTTTGCTTTATATTGTTTGTTACAGTTGTCAGCGACTAAATCAAAAAACATAACTTCACACAATACCTGAAAATTGCGTGAAAGAAATCCCACCAAAGGTTTGTCCCTCTCATCCTTGCTAATTTTGAAAAGGCCAGCCAAAACTTGAATTCTATTCAACGCTATATATAAAAGAGCACAATCCTTAGGATCTTTCTTCTTCAGGTATTGCAATCTTGCCAATTTCTCCATCTAATAAAAAACCAACAACAACAGCATCAAATGATTGGAATTCAAAGTAAAGTTGTTTCTTTTATTTGTTTTGATTAGGGAGTCGAAATAGGACAATCAAAGGAGTATAAATTGCATATATCACCCACTAGAGTACCCCAGATGCAGATGGAATACATCACAATAGACAAACAAAAATGATAAAGAAAAATTGAGAAAAAGGTAGAAAAAAAACAATTGTGTTATGCCCATAGAATGGAATAAAGAATTTTCAAGACAACTTGTTAGTCAATCAATTTTTCTCACTTGCAGCACCAGCTGTTCACAGCTTGATTATAAAATGCACATAGAAAGACATGCAATCACAAAAATCCCATATATAAACTGCAATGGAACTGGATGAACAGATAGATAATAAACTACAACTAATGCAGAAAGTCTTAGATGGTGAGCTTACTGCAAAGAAAGCAAGTTAATTTAAACCTACTTGAAGGTGGAAAATTCAAATTGAATCACTATGTTTGAATAATGCAAGGTGCTCGAGAAGGCTATACCTCTTCAATGGATTACCCTATCCCCCAAGTTATAAACATAAATAAAAGCTTTAACTTCCATTTCACCCAAAAGCCACATTACACCCCAGAAATGTAATATAAAGAACTTCTGGAGTGTCAGATAAACAAATGAAAATTACCAAATGGACAGTAAATCAAATACAACACCGATTAATGAAAACTTATAACAGAATTTATAAACCAAGTTCCCCAGAAAGTGGATCAAATCAGAAATGGACACAGTCATGTTACAAATAATTGAAATACAGAAGTAAAAGGAAAAGGAAAAAGAGAGTAACAGCTCTGAATATTACCCTTGTACGCAACTGTGTCACATTAGTGAACCAAAATCCAACACCCAAAGCCCGCATTTCTGGCCAAGATGGTTCATTAGGTAAAACAGAGCCGAACAAAGCTTCTTGACAGTCAGAGTGGAAAGCCCATCCTATGAGCCTGGAGTCAACAGCTAACTCTTCCACAGATGGCAATTTACGAAACCTTCGAAAGAAGTGTAGTTGCTGAAACCTTAATGCCACCCAAAACCTACAAAGAAATAATTAAAAGAATATATACACATATCAGCAAGAGAACAGTGTAACTTGAGTTTATGAAAGAGGTTGATGTTTGAGAACAATGCATCTGTTAACTTACAAAACTAACTAAAAAAGAAACATAATCAGAAAATAATCGTATACTGTACAGGCACACAGACAAGAACGAAGAACGTTATTGGATAAAACAACAAGATGAAATCAATTCAACGGATGCACCACAATTGAATATTTTAGTTAACTACTCTCATGTACATCTCTTACATGTACCAGTTGCAGGACTCCAGTTTTGAAGTTACAATTTTATCTTGTAATGCTATAATTTGATAACTTAGGGCCTTTCAATTTTACATGAGACAGATTTAAAAAATCGTCTACATAGGACACTAAGATAACCTGCTTTTAGAGTAGAGCAGATTCATATGCAAACTATTATGGCTGAAAGGTAAGTCAAGAAAGAATGAAAGATACAATTCTCAATGATGAACAGCTGTATTTGCTGCATGAGAATCACTGCAAAATATTGGGGTTTTCTTCTTTAGCGATAACTTCTATTTTGCTAGTGCAAACATGCCATGAAGGCTTGTATCTTCTACATAAATTTCATGTACTTTGTCACCCATCTGAGGCACATTTTGTTCAGAGTGATGCTATTGGAACCCCTCTAAAATCCTTTTGAAATCCCTCTTCTGTAAAATTATAAATAAAGAAGAGGGTTTTAAAAAGGACTTTAGAGGGTTCCAATAGCATCACTCTTTTTGATTAATTAATCTAATTTATAGCAAGGGCAAAAACATTGAAAAAATTTACACAACATATGCACATACTACATCTGTGCTAAGTAAGATTGAAGACTCAACTCCAAACTTAATAGCTTAAACAATAGCCCTACCGCAAAATCTGAATCATTAGGTAAGAACACCTTCTAATAACTGTTATAAAAGCCCAGGCAGGAAACAGAAATGCAATAAATCAAATTTTGAAAGTACCTTTGCCCCGGTTCATCAAGATTTTCATGGGCTGAAGCAGACTGCTTATTATCAAATTCGTTCAGTAGATCTATAACTGCAAGAATTTCCATCTTCTCTACATTGGTTATACCAGCTAGCTCATACAGATTCTCAAGTGACTCAAAAAAGTCACCGAGTTTCAATTGGGGTGATGAGCTAGATATAAAATTAGAGGCATCCACATTGTAAGCAAATTGGCTAAATCCTCTATCAAACTGCAAAGAAGATGTCGTTAAGGTATTAACCCCACTCCATTGCAATCCATTATCACTTGAACCTTTTGAGGGAAGCCCTTCAAGGTATGTTGACAGGAGGACATGTGGAACCATATGGCTAGACTGTGCATTGCAACATCTCTTCTCAGACAGATTATTAGAAGTAAGATTTTCAACAAGATGCCTCATAGACACATAAGCTCGTTTCCAATTGCCTAAACACATTAGAAATGACATTGTTTTAGCAATATACCATCATCTTGAATCAGGCTATTTTAACGAATAGCTTCCTGTAATGAAAGCGAAGAATATCTTCAACTTACCAAAAAAGAATAAGTGGATAACTTCTACCATTTTCAGAAGTTAAAAAGAAGCAAAAAAAAGGAGGATGAAGAAGAAGAAGATCAGAAAAGAAAAGAAAGTTTCCTGTAAAACAACACCAATGCTTCCAATAAGTGAAAAAAAGTGCAATGACAAAATCTTTTATGGTGCACATAGCTTACATGCCCTCTGTAACATTTAAGATGAAAATTATACTTAGCACTGCCGTAACTCAGCCAAACAACTAAAAGTCGAGGATGTTAATGAAGAACAGTTTTACTAAAATGAATGTGCTACCAGCTCATATACCTGAATATATATTCATAAGCAGTGCCTCAGGATGATAAACAGGCAAAGAACCTCTTAACTTCTCAGATATTTCCAGCATGCTCCAAAAACCAAGCATGACACCTGAGGCACAATTCAGTTGATTACTTGCTACAATCTGATCATTTTTCACATCAATATTCAGAGTAGCAGCAAACTTGCATTCTTGACCTTGATCTTCAGCAAATGACTTGAGACCACCATCATCACAATCAGTGAATATGGAAGAAAGAATGTTTTTACTGGCCTGATGTTTTCTATCTATAAGAAACAACCACCGACCATATAGACTAAGGTAGCTCTCATGAACAACAATAGCCGTGGCCCTGCGACCACAAAAGAAGTCACGAGTAGCAGGAGAAGTACGAGAAAATGCAAGGCAAAACCAATTTTGCATTTTCAAAGAACTTTTAGGATTCAACAAAGTACGACCACCACAACGCCTTTGAGCATATATTTGCAGCTCATTCTGCAAAGAAACACCAAGAAAGAACTGGCCATTTTCTAAAGTAAACCAATTTACACCTAGCACATTTCTGTCAAAGGATAATTCATCCTCCAAAATGAAGCTCCCTAATCCTGTAAAGCACACAGACTCCCAAATGCAAAGAGTGCTAACATATGAATTACTCGCAGCAGAAACGGTTGCAATCTTCTGACCACAATCTGTCAAACAGATAGCATAAATTGGACCTTGATGAGCAACAAACATTCCCACAAGCTCCCATGGCATGCAACAGGTTGATGGCCTGCCAAGTTTACTTCTCCACAATTTCAAACTACCATCAGAAAACCCTGTAGCCATAGTATATGCAGGAATGTTACTGCACAGATCATTGTCACAAACCAACTTTTGCTGCATAGGCACCAAACTACTTGGACAAGCCACAGCAAAACTCGTAACAGGATTATGGGTTTGAGGCTCAGGAAATTGGGATGAACAAGGATTGACACCAATGCAATATCTTTTACCACAAAATGTAGTTTCAAACTTCCACATGCTGCATTTAACAGTATTATTATCATCAATATTACATACACGGCAGCTTTCCAAAAAATCAAAACAGTGCATCGTGATTTCCCATGACAAAGCCTCAAACCCTTTCATCCAAACCCCCAAAAGCATAAATTTATTATACATAATAGTTTTATCATTGCAAGATGGCAAAGGTATGGAAAAGATATTAGTGGGACCATCCTCATAAGGACCATGACCAGTAAAAGGTATAGTGCATATACAGTGACACACTACATCATCCGCTTCAGTTTCAGAAATCTTTACCATAAAACAATCAATTCCTCCAAGATGACCCATAAGAAGAACCATGTCTTCATCCAGTATTGAAGGTGCCCACCTCATGCTCGTGTACTTAGAACACAAATTTAAAGTTCCAAGCTTTCCACGAAGCTTCCATGAGGGAGTCAATGTTGGAAGGGCCAAAAAGCAGTTCGAAATTGTAGAAAGTGACCAGAACAACAGCAACCCATTAGAATCCAGTGAAACAGCCAATTCAACTTCAGAGACACAAGGATGTATTGCAACTTGTAAGATCTTTCCAGTGTGACCATCTAAATTCAAAGTCCTACTCGCAGAACATGACAAGAAGTTCCCTTTTTCAGATTTATCAGGAGCAGCGTCGTCTAAACCTTTGGATGCTTGAGCATGTAGTAAGGACCAGACCAAGGAATTACAATGCGATAAATGAATCAAAGAGCAAATAATTGGAGGGCCAGATGCACAATTTCTTGAGATAATAACTTTATTAAGAAGTAAGTTTCCCTGAGAACTTGAAAAACCAGTATTTTGAAGATGTTGAAGCTCCAAATTTTGTTTCTTCCATAATGTGGCACGGGGAAACCTCAAAGGGAAGACGTCGTCAAGACAATGAATGGCCCACAAGGTAACCAAACTTCCAGGACCAAACCCAACTAACCACTCACATTTGCCATTCCTTCCACGCTCATGTTCCCTTGTAGAAATATATTGGTTTGCTCCTTCACTGGTTTTAAACAAACCTCTTATTTCATTCGCCCATGTTAAAAATACATCCACACCCAGAGCTCCATTCAAGGTGTGATTTATCTCAATTACAGCAGCAACACAAAAAGATCGCCTCATTGTTTTATGATCATCAATGTCCTTGCCAGCTTTTCTAGCCCTCCCATTATCCATCTCGCTCCATAATCTTACAGTTCCATCTAAGCAGCAAGTTAGCAGTACATGCCTCCATGGCCGTTTTATATCTCCCAGTGAATGCCTTCCAGTTGATGGTCTCCATTGAATCACTGTAATGGGCTGAGGATGTGACAGCTCAACTTTTGCATAATCAGACTTTCCATCACTATAACAAACAAAAACGCATTTTCCCGCCTTCTTAGGTCCTAAAAAGTCTGGTTCACTCATGCAAGTTGCAGTTGCTGAAGGTCCCTCAATAGACCAGGTTGCAGAAACCAGATTCTGAGGCTGATTCTCTTTAAACTTCCAAGCTATTTCCCACAACTTGTTCTTCTTTTTCCACAAAACAGTCTCGATTCCACCAGCAATGATCCCATCGCCAGATCCTGTCCATTTGATTGCCTCCACCTTTGTACCTTGTACAAGAAATGCATTCTGGCTCCAACAAAAAGAACCTGAATATGAGTTAATAAAAAAGAATTTAAATACAAAAACAAAAATCATTAATAAGTCAATTTCTTTATGAATATCACCCAGGTGCAAACATCTGTATTTGTATTAGCAGATATTTTGATTATTCTTTCATGCATCCAACTTAATACACATGCTGCGAGAAGAACCATACTCTCTACGCCAACAAAAAGAGTGAAAAGAGATGCCATAATAAGAATTATGATAAATGCAACATGTTTACACATCAAAATTCTCAAACCATACTCAGCAACAGATTCAATTCCAATGCACACAGGTGTCCCGACCATATTGCACATCAATTCAAGGCACGAGTTAACTTACAAGGCAACTATCTTATTCAACTGTTTCAGTTTCCAAAAATGGAAAATAATCACCGGAATTATTTCTCGCGCTAAATAATCAAACTTACGGGTTGCTTCTCGTAAAAAAATGCAAAGAGAAATACATCTGTTGCAAGGCCAAGTTCGAGAAGTAGTTTGAGTGTACTGATATTAGAAGTCTTTAAGACAATTAAATACCTATCGAGTTCACCGAGTCGTGAGCAAAGACACATATACAATTCTCTGATGCAGCAGCCAGTTCACCATTTGAAGGAGTCACTGGAGACCAAGAGACGGAGGTTACCGGCAACGAATTGTTGGTGAGCTCGAAACTTTGTCGGAAGATTGGACCGATTAAGGTTTCTTCTTGGGAGAGGGGAGAAGGGAAATGAGAGATCACCAGAAGAGACGATGCCCCGTACGCCACCCATGAGTAACCCGCAAAATCCGGTATCCAGTCGATGGTGGATTGGGATCGGGTCGGGGCTGAAGGGATGTATTCGGATCTGAGAAGAGAGAGTGGAAGATGGTCGGTGGGATCGATGCATGGCTTTGCGTTCTGTAGACTAGGGCTTGATTCTGCTTCCGGCATTTGTCTAATTGATATCTGGGCGCCGATCAGAGTGAGAGGGAGCCAAATTTGAAGTAGAGCAGCTCCGTATCATATATATATACGTACAGTGTGATTACTTTTTTCTTGGTGCTTACCGCAGCGAAGAAGATGATTATTTCAAATCACTAAAATGACCTAAAAGTAAATATTTAATCAAATAAGACCCAACATGTAAAATATTTGAAACTTGACCCAAGAAAAAAGAAAACTGAAACATTCTTTGCCAGTTGAAGTACCCAAAAAACCCTTCGGCCCTCTCCAACGGCTACTGTTGTTCAAAAACTAGTGGGGGCTAAAAATGATCAACAAATTCAAGAATTGAAGATTGGATATGTCAAGAATCTGGAAACTTGCCATGAATATCTCAGATTTATCAAAAATCATGAATGATAGTTGAACACGCTTAAGTTATGAATCCGCGAGTTGCAGTCGAGATTCTTGAATTCTTGATACGTTGTTAGTTTCTACATCATTGAATCTCATTTATCGGGAAGCTCCGCATGCAATCGGGATTCTTGAATCTTGATCTGACATCAGCTTACCTGCCATTTGTTTCTAGGGTTTTGGTAATCTGTGGTTTTTTAAAGTTTTGTGATCGATGGAAGGGAAGAAATGGCTCTGGCAAAACTAGAAATATTCTTGAGGGACTTACAGAGGGAGATATCAAACGCTTGCTTAGCAAGCAAAGTTCTTCCGACGAAGATCAAATTCTGAGGAGGTGAGAGGGTTCCCATTTATATCCCGCCACCGACTAATGTTTCTGTCCATTTTCCCGCTCTATAAGCGTTAATGGCATTCAAGTCCTTTTCAACGGTTAATTTTCAAATTTCCACTTGCGTCGGTTGGTTTAATGAGATCTTAGAAAATCGGATCATTCAATCAAATCTGTCCGAAAAACCAAACTTTTCTGCCCTATAACAGTACACAATATATGTCATAAATATATTTGATTCACCTTGTAACAATAATATATTCGGAGGAGATAATAAATAAAATTTATAATTATGTTTCCCTTTGCATGTCTGACCAAAGTATTCAATAGCAGTAGAAATCCATGAACTTAGCACAGGATAGTCTAACTTGGTTATCCTCTAGAACAATGGGGGCGTCGTCTTCCATTATTTACTGTTACTTTGTCTTGTTTTCTTCAACATCTTTTCTTTTATGCACATCAGGTCAGCCTGCAATTCCATGCGTACAGAATTCCAACAAGGAACTCAAAAAGTTTTAACTAGCAAACAGAGTTAGGCATCGGCGGCTTCATGTCTCTTCAGCTTATTCAGTCAGAAGACAATTCATATCTTCTGCCCTGTTCCTGTTTCTTTTCTCGCTCTGTGTCATATATAATATTCGTACCCGACGTGTCAAGATAAAGATCAAGAAATTTACCACACGGCTGCCAATGGATTAGCCAGGGACTTCTACGGGAAATTTCTGAATGAGCCTCCGATTTGGAGAAACGGCTCGTCATTTTTGTATTTAGTTCCGTAGAAATTGTCACTTTTGACAACCGTTACGTTAGGTCTATTTCAATAAGATATAACAGAAGACCAAGGAAGAATTACAAACGTAAACAGACTGCAGTCCCATAAAGTCATAATAATCAGCTTTACCATGCAGGAATTATTCAATCCCAACGATTTCGATTAAGATGAGGTGTCATTTTGATTTTTTTATAACGTTGTATGAAAATTATGTCACCTTTGGCAGGCTTAGAGTCTAAACACAGTGTTGATACATAGAATTTGAAAGTTTTGATTATTATAATATTATATAACAATTTTGAATTAATAAATCGTGCTATTCCACGTAATTTTTACAACTTAAATCTATTTTTTGATGAATTTTTTTAATTTTTTTAGAATTTTTTTTTTTTTTTATAAAAATTGAATCTAAGATTGATGAATTCAGAAATTAATCAACAGACTATAATTTTTAATTTCTTTTAGCGAATTTAAAACTAAATAATAACAACAACAACAACCACAACCCACCGGTTCGGATGAACTAATAAACTATTTGACGGTGGATTTGTCTCCCTTTACAAGATCCAGTCACATTCAACAGGAAATTTGACAGGATCATAGGCCAGACTTCCATCATCAACGGAGAAATCATCGTAAGCGAATATAGAGTCATTGACGGGGGAAACGGGAACGGCAGCCTGCTGACGAACATTCATAAGAATGCCCAGCAACTTATTTCTTTGTTCTTGCAACTCCCTAGCTCGACTTTCTGTGCATTCCAACTGAGCTTTGAGTTCTTCAACCATCTTATGCAAGTGGAAAGTCGCCCCGGCGCTGCCATAAACGGGATCTCTCAGCCTCGCTGTTCCTTCGTAGACGATTGCTGTAACAGCATCTTCCCGTTTTGTCTCTTCCACCATCTGACATTAGATCATAACACGCCAAAATAAGAGCTTAATTACATACACAAGTTATATATAAAACATTATTTCAGAAAGAAGTGCTAGATTCATAAGCCAATCTGCCCCACCTTAATCATTTTGATGACGTTGCTAGCACCAAACACCTTGTGCACGCAGGCAAATTTCTCCATTTCATCCTGTGGGAAATATGGTGCAAGTACGCAATTACTGTCGCATCTTCGACGTAGGATCTTACAAGCCGCACAAGGCTGATGGGTCCTCATTCTCGACGCCATTTGGGAAGCCATTTTTGAGGACTGCAGTGGCCGCAATAAAACGTACATATAATAGGACGAGAAGCGAAGTTGCATAGAACATGACGGGCATCGGTTGTTTTGTTCGTTTGCTGAATTTCAAAAGTTTAACTGCAATAGAGTTTGGGTGGTGCACTTGAGGACAGTTTAGGATGATCAAAATGTTGAAATTGAGTTAGCTCGCTGTTAGGACAGTGGACCCAATACAGTAACCCAGTGGATTTTTCCAAGCAAGCTATTGACATTTGACGACGAAGTTGGTCACTGTCAAGAAAAAGTCCCACCAGGAATGGAAAAATATCTTTAACTACTAGTCTAGTCGGCATTTTGTATTCCCTTACGCTAAACTATTATTAACTCCGTAGAAATCGGAGTAACTCATTTCTTATGTAACAAATCTTGGAACAAGTTGAAGCCACGTTTTCTACGAAGGTTATGTTTCCGACTTCGCGTTGATCTTGTGGTAGAAAAGTGTTGGACGATAAACATTTTCAATTCCCACGTGGTTCCATGTTGGATGCAAGTGTTTTGACTGAAATTAAACCGACAATCTGTGATCAAGGTTCCTTAGACCAGCTTCTAAGCATTTGATAATCCACAAATGTAATAGTGCATATGGCTCAGGCGTTTCCTTTTCGTACGAGGCCACCTACTATATTGTTGCCATATTCTGTCATCTGTGTTGCCAATCTGTCATCTGTAATAGTCCATATTAAAACATTTGATAATTCTTAATTTTCTTGTCATAATTCTTAACCTTTTATTGTATTTTTTAAATTTCTCAGGCATAACCTATAAATTGTTAATAAAAAAAGATTAAAAAAATTTATACACCATAACCTACACTTGTCTTGCATTCCATCTGTTAAAAGGTTTGCAACTGGGGCAGATTATAAAATCTGTGCGGGTGGAATCCAAAGCAATATTAAATTATTCAGATCCAGCGCAACTACAATTGTGAATACTCCAATTAACTGTTTTGAGGAAATTTCAAATGGCAGCATTATTTTCTCAAAGAAACAAGCAAATTATCAAGGCAAAAGAGATGGAGAAAAGGACAAAAAGAGAGAGAGGATTCGAGAGAAACGTGAAGGATTCACCAAATTCAAAACCATGTTCTTTACCCAATCCTCTATGAGACAAAGAGAGGATTCTGCCGAGAAGAAAGCACGAGTAAAAGATAATCTTAATTGAGTTTCAAGTTCTAAAACCAAATCCAGATCGCCTCTTCCTAACTTCCTTCTTCATTCCCCGTGAGTTGGAATCAAGAAGGTTTTCAAGCGATTTTCCCTTTCTATTCCTAGCCCTTCCCGCTTCTTTCAAGAGATCAGCAAGCCTTTTCTTCTCGTCATCGACATCTGGATTTGCTGTTCCAAGCTTTTCTTCTCTCACCTTAAGGATGTACTCCAATATCTCAATTGCATCTTCCACCCTGTAATAGACAAAACAATTCTCTGTTCACAAAGCAGCCTCAAAAATCAAGTACACTGCAGTTTTGACTTGGAAATCAATCAGAAAACTTGTATATTAGAACTTAGAAATTATATATTGGTCACTGTAGAAATGACCCATAACATTAAAAAAAATTCATCAGTCCAAGAAAACCCGTACGAAGAAATGCACAATCCTTCCGTACCATGCCACAACAAAAATGCTGGAAGCAAATGGCCAAACGGTTAACCTAATTATCAATATGGACTAGTCTATCACAGTCACCTGTTACGTGGATATCATGGTATAAAAAACCTCCAGTGATACAATCAAAAGAGGGATTGTAATGAATTTTGTGTGTGTTTAACGTTGCAAATGCCTTCTTTGTATGACAATCGGCCCAAGCAAGATGATATATGCAAGTCAATCTTGACTAAGATAAAACCTTGTGCGACATAAAACCAAACAGCTCCAGCAGAGAACATGGATAACAGCAAACAAATAGTGCAACGAACCAGCAAAAATTCAATGGTTTACAAAAGTGCACTCACCTCCCCAAGGCATCATAAGTTGCCGCAAGATTGCTGTATACGCCAAGAGTGTCCAAGTGACATGAACCGCACTCCTGCTCCAATACCACCCTAGCTTCTTCAAACAGTTCAGTGGCCTCATTTATCTTGTACAGCTGCAGACAAGCCAACCCCATCTGGTTCAACACGATTCCAAAGAATGCTGATTTGCTCTCCCCACTGGCCCGAAGTTTCACTACAGCACTCTCAAAAGAGCTTCGAGCGTCCCCATACCTTCCAACCATAAAGAACATAACACCCATCTGTGCCTCTATTCCTGCAATTGTGCTGCGGTGCACAGGGGTGTCTCCCAATAATTTCACTGCCTTCTGCAAGAGCTTTAATGCCTCCTCGTGTTCATTTAAGGCTTCATAGATTGCTGAGATTTCTGTCAAGCCATTGGCAATCTCCTCAGATGCAGTTCCAGGAACTGGTTTAGCATATACCCTTAAGGCATTCTCACAGTAGGATTTGGACTCCCTAAGTTTGCCTATCTTGTAATATAGATCAGCAAGGCGAATAAAGACTGATGCTACAGAAAGGTGAGTGTCACCCCTGGTAGCTTTGAAGACTGTAAGGGCTTTCTGGTAAGAAAAAATGGCCTCATCAAAGCGGCAAAGGGACATATAAATGTTACCAATGCTAACATCAATAGAAGCAACCTTGTTCTCTTGACCATTAGCAATCATTACCACGCTAGCTAGAACAAGGAGCTCAAGGGCAGATTCATAGTTCCCCTTTGCCTCGTAAACAAGAGCCATAAGCCTACGATCAGCTGCTTCTTCAAGGGAGGCCGATTGACCATGCTCCCTGTGGATTTCAAGGATCTTCTTACACAGGTTTTCTGCCTCATCAAATTGCATTGCCTGAATATGGACCTCAGCTAAGTACCTGCCATTTTCACAGTTAATTGATAGGGAGTAGAGTTTAGTTCCAGGGTTTACACGGACTTGTCGCCAACATTAACGAGTACTCTATGATAACATGATTCGTACGGACAGACTTAAAACTCTAGGATCTCGATAAGAAAAATTCAACTAGGAGAATTAATAATTACGGTTGTTAAATAGTGAAGAAAATTTTGAATAGTTGATCTGAAGAACGACATGGTAGTTTCCCTCTCCAAACAACATGTAAGCGCGCTGCCCAAACCCGAAACATGTGGACACCTAACCCAAGACGGCCACAGCATTTCAAAAATGCGCACATTAGCTTACCGCCAATACCTTAAACTAACATGCATTGCGGGTCGTTAAAGGATCAAACGGAAAGGAAAAGATGATCAACGAACGGCAGACAGGGAACTCACCTGCAGGTCTCAGCAACCCTTGGATCCGAATCCCCGAGAGCCTCGATTTGGATATTCAATCCCGACTCGTAACACCAAACGGACCTGTCCAATAAACCCATCGAGGAATACGTATCCCCAAGCTGCATATAGCCCGAAAACTTGGCAAGAGCATGATCCGACCCGTCACCAACATCGGGAACCTCAATGGACCGCTCCAATACCGGAACCGCCTCCTCAAACCGACCCAAACTGCAATAAATCGCCGCCACCACGTGCAAGCTCATGACCAACTCCAGACCCTGACCAGAACACCTCTCAAACGATTTAGATGCCCGAATTGCGTAATCCAGGGCCTTGTTCGCATTATCACCTGAACTGATTGTGTCTCGGGCCAACTTGAGTAGAAACGGACCCAGATCCGGATTGTCCAGAGATGATTCATCGATGGTGACCTTTTCGGGAGTTCGTTTATTTGGTTTGCCCCCTGAATTCGACGGGGACGGAGACGGGAACCGTTTTATAAGAGGAGATGGGGTTCTAATTCTGTTGGTGACTCCATTTTGAAATTCGGGTACGAGAACGTGTGACGGAGTCCTACTAGGCGGGGTTTTTACAGAAAAAAGACCCGGCATTGTCGCGAATTGAATATTTCGAAATCAATTTCCGGGTTCTGTTCAGTGGAACGAATAAATCAAAAACCAAAGAAATAAAGAAGAGGAAGTGGGTTAAATTTGATGATGATGATGGTACTGGTGGTGGTGGGAAAAAGTTGCTTGCAAGAAACGTCTCATAATCAAGGAATTTGAGTACTTCAATTTGATAACAATTTTTAAAAAGAAAAAGGGAACGAACAGAGATACGAAATCCATTGATGATATATAAACGTTAATGACTGAGCTGTATCAATATGTATTATTGAAGACAGGAGAGGGAAGACTCTGCTTCTTTTTCAAATATTCCTATTCTTCTTCAATCTGTCACCAACCGGACACTCCTTTCCTTCCTTCCTAATGCTTCTCCAGCGGTTCTGCTACCGTGACTGGCCCACTTCTTCTTTCACTTTATCCGCCATTACTTTTCTCTCCAAGGAATTTCTATTTGTCGGGATAAAATTCACACGTGTAACATGATTGTCGACTGTGTCGCTTCCTGTAATTTTATTGAAGTAATAACATTACAGTCCCTTAATTTTATTTTAAATACAAATTTTAGTTTATCTATTTATAAGTCTGCAATTCTTTATCATTAAATTATTTTTTTTTCTCACATTGTCTAATTCAAATTTAATTATTTCAATAAAATAAGGCATAGAGAACAATCGCAAAATGCAGCATATTCGAGTACTCTTCTAATTTCCTCTGCCTGAAAGTTGCTTCGTCTACTTCTCACTCACAAACCAACCCTCTGAAACAAATTTCAATCGCACAACAAGCTATCCCATGCGCTAGTCTGTCCGATCATTTTTGTAAGTTTCATTCTACTTACCGTTCTAGTAACTTTATTTTTAAAATTTCTCCTGACTTTCTTCAGTTTTCGGGCTACCAAATGAAAAACGTAGCCTGATAATTTCTTCTGTGTTGATAATAAGTGGTCCATATGAGATTGTGTGTTGTGGATTCATTTCGATGAACGGGATTATTTTCTATTTTGTGGATTTACAGCTGTATTCTGTTTGGAATTGGAGTAACGTGTTTATGCACACAAGACGTTTGATGAAATGCCAATTAGATCCCTTTATTCCACTGGTTTGTCAATTTTAAAATGTAAAGTTGGGATATACTTGGACGCGTGAGCTTAGTATTGTCTGGGTTTTATTTATATTTTGCATTTCTTCCTCTCTACTAATGTTGCTGTTGAGTTAAATTTTACTCCAAATCGTATGCAGAATCGAACCATTTGGTTCTGCCCTGCTGCCAGAGTTGCCATCTAGAGGAAAGGACGTAGTTAAAGCTCATATATAAACACTATTCAAAGCTCATTAATTCAAAAATATCAAAATATTGTCTCAAAGTATCTTTCAATGACATAGATAGCACTATATTAAACTCTTATCTCTGGATCAAGAAAGGTTTCTTGACGTAAGTGGTACCTTGTCTGGCATGCTAGACCTCGATGGTAATGCAACACAACTAGTATTAGTTAACTTAAAACTTCTTCGAGGATTTAAAAACTTGTATTTTCTTATGGATTTTCAATGTGTTCAAAACTTGGGCATAAGGGCTGCCTTCACCGAGCACGCACATTGCCTGTTCCATGCGAGTATTTTAAATCTGTGTTTCTGTTCTCCCCATTATAGCTTGGCTTGATTTGTAGCCAATTTCTAGTGTTGCTTGATTTATTGGATCCCATTTCAAACAACTTGAGCTTTTTACTTTCAGAGTTCAGCAGTAAGTTGCTGGGCCATGGGCACTGAAGAGTCAAAAGACCCATTGAAAGGGGTTGACTGGAAAGCCATTGGTAGTGAATTGCAGAAAGACCCTAGTGCAGGTGTCAAACAGCTCATAAAGAAGCGGCTTCCTAAAAAGATTAGACAAATTCCAGACTACTACTTCCTTCCCCGTAGATCCCTACCCTCTGCCATAGCCTTCTATGGGTCCTGCATTGCTGGTGGAATTGGTGCTGGGATGCTGCTGGAGATATGGATAAACAAGAAAGTTAAAGGTATGCCCCGATTCTAAATTCTTTTTGATTTCTAAACCAATGCAAATGGATAACTATCATAGGAATAAATTGACACAAATATTCTGTGAGGATATGCAAATCATTTCAACAGATCTTTTGGACAATTGGAGAGAAGAAGAAAAAAGCTATGATTACATCACTCCTAATGTAAATGTGGTTTTCAAGTATATGAAAACAAAAGTCTGTGTTTCATTCAAGAAACACAATGTTATATAGCAATATAGATGTGGCTTTGCAATTTTATACTTAAACAATCAGAAATCTAAAGGTGTAGTAGGCAACCATAACTTAAATAGTCTTAGGGTGACGCTTGGGAAAGCTTTTTATGTATGTTTTGATCTGGGTATGATGGTGAGTGTTTGTCAATGAGCTCATTCTTCAATTTGCTAACCAAAGCAGTGATAAGTAAATAACAAATTAGAAAGAAATAAAAAACAGAGAAAGGATATAGAAAATATGTCTTTTTAAGCATCCTATTTGATAAGGATAACCGACTGATTCTTCTGAGCCTTTGCAATATTGAGACAATGCTAACACAAAAAACACGGGTCATTTGCTGTTATTATTGATCATAATACATATGTGATATCTATAAGCTGCTATAACGATCTTGATGACAATCTTCACAAATCATGGAAGTGTTATCTTTCTCTTTTGATGCAAAGAACCCTGGAAGTTCCTTCCATCATGGTTGAAAATTGATTTGACTTATTTTAGACAAAGTTTCAATAAAAATTGCTTGAAAGTAAGGGAATCTTTGGGGAATATTTCTTACACGTGATTATTGAGTTTGGAAGTCACTGTCTTTACCTTTGCAAAGTATTTTTGTTATGGCCAACATATTTGCTTTATTATTTCAGAGGATGGAGGCGTCGTATGGGAATTTGACAAATAGAGCTGGATGGCATAGAAAGAGTTTACCACCAGACAGATAGTTGCTTACCTTCGTTGAATTTCTTTCTCTTGGACGGTTATATCAAGAGGCTGCAAACTTTCCAAGCAGTAATTTAAGCATCACTTGTTCCTAATATAAATATAGCTCACTCCTTGCTACTTGCTGCTCGAGTCACATAGTCCAAAGTCCAGACTTCCTTGCCTTTTGTAATTCTTCTTGATAAAATAGCTTGACGTTAATAAGTTTGCATGTTGGCAGTTTCAGTTCAGAATTTAGAGTTACGGATGAGAAATCTGTTTTGAAGGATCACTTGGTTTGTGGCATTGCTTATCCGAAAAGGACTGCACTTCCTCCATCAATTGATTCTTTACTTTTTGACTCGTGTCATTTTTTATCCCTAATTTGTCAATGAGAGAATTCTTGGACGCTTTTGTCTTCTATGCAGCAAACGTAAGTGTTATTTAGACGAAAACACTCTCGGCGGTAGTTGCCTTCAATACAAAAATTGAAATGACTCTTCTCGTGGCCGAAAAAGAAAAATGGAAGAGTGACATTTACGTCAGTCACTGTAAAATTTCAATAACAGGTTTATCTTTCCTTCTTTCGACTACAGCAATATTGATTGCCAGTACTTGAGTTCGATCGAAGATACGCGGAAAGAATCTACTGTTTCTCTCGCATAATTCCCATGTCACAAGGTACAAGCATGTCGACGAATTCAAATCTTGGCTCGTTTCGGTTGCCACTCTGCCCTCCGGGTGCACAAGAGCGTCAGCCCACTTTATTTCCCGCCTCGATAACTGAAAAGATCGCCAGCTGCTGGCATTCCCCAAAACACTCCAGAGGAAAAACACATTAATACTCCATCGGTCCTCTAACGAACTCGTACTTCCACCAGTTATAGAAGCACAAAATGGTAATCACTGACAAGGACCTTGTTTATGAATTGCCTTCTTGAATTCTCTGCAACCGCCAAAACAGGAACACAGAGCAGCCGTTTCCATTCTCTGGTCTTGGAGTGACCTGTCTCTTGCTCTCTCTGTGTCTGTGGTAACTGAATCTCTCTCTCTCTCTCTCTCTCTCTCCAAACAAACACCAGATAACTGTGAAAGTAATCCCTTCCTAATTGCATTAATTCTAATATTAAAGTATATTATATCCTTTCGCAAAATTTGACTACACGAATATCATCTCTCGCTAGAATGCAGAAAAGGCTGCGAGAACTATTACACGATGCAGAGGCTGCTCTACGACCGGCACCGGCACCTGTGAGTGGTTCTTCCACCATCGACAGAGATTTGACTGAACAAGAAACTTTGCCGACTAATGAATTTATGTCAGCGGAATGGTCAGTAACCAGCAAGAACGACTCGTCCGTCGATGAAGCCATAACGGCGGATCCTTTGCTCGAGTTTCAACCGGAACTCGCTTCAATGGACAAGAAATCTACAATGGAGTCTATAGTAATTGAGACGTCAAACAATGCTGATGAGTCTAAAGAGAAAGACGATTCAGTATGTTTAGAAGCTGAAAAATCTTCAGATTCTTTGATAAAAGAGAGCTCAGAATCTTTGGAAGACGGAGAGATTATGAAGCCGGAGAAGGCGAAGAAGACGGTGAGACAACAGAGTAGCGACAATAACTTCACCGATAACGTGACCGTGCCTAAGGCAGCAGTATTAAAGTCGTGTCCGAGCTTCAGTACGAATCTCCAGAGCTTTGATCTTTCTTTGAGATTGATTGTTGGTGGTTATCAGGTGAACGGAGAGAGTAATGGTGCTGCGATGATGGAACAGGCGTGGGAAAGACTGAAGAAGTCGTTTGTGTACTTCAAAGGAAAACCTGTGGGGATGTTAGCTGCCATGGATCCCAACGCCGAGGCATTGAACTACAATCAGGTTAACTTGTCTATTTTTTTTTTATTATATTTTTATTTTTATTTTTATTTTTTGCTTAGAAACGATTTATATTAGAAGCTCTTAAAACTCGCTTTCTCATCTATTGAATGCTTTTTTCCCCCTGAAGTACTCGATAGAGAAACTTTTATCATGAATGAGTACCTTTTCTATGTGCTTTTTGTTTTTATATATTTCAATCAAATATTAGAAAGTAGATAGAAAGCACTTTCGAAAATGCTTCTGATCACATTAAAAAGCACTCTCAAATGCGCCATTAAATTACTCTTTTTTTATTATTATTATTGTACTGCCGTGTTTTTTGTTAATATAGCCATGCATAAGTTATGTGTCATGGTGTTGGTTTTAATTTTAGCACAAATTTGATTAAACGGAAAATATAATTTTGTAAATGCATATCTAATTTCGATTGTATTTCTTGATGTGTTTTCTTTCCTCCAAACAATGTGGATCGCCATTTGTAAACTGGCTGAGTAATTTTTTAGTCATCCCCCAATTTATCGAAGTTCCATGTTGCTTATCCAAATATCTGGCCATTTATATCAGCAGGTTTTTGTAAGAGATTTTGTTCCCAAGGGCTTAGCCTGCCTGATGATTGAACCAGCAGATCCGGAGATTGTTAAGAACTTCCTGTTGAGGACCCTTCGCCTGCAAGGTTGGGAGAAGAGGATTGATAACTTTGCCCCTTGGAGAAGGTGTGATGCCTGCCGGTTTTAAGGTGCTCTTTAACTCTCCACAGCAAAAGGAGACTATGGTTGCAGATTTTGGTGGTAGAGCAATAGGAATAGTTGCACCTGTCGACTCTGGTTTTTGGTGGATTATACTGCTACGGTCATATACCAAGTGCACTCGTGTTTATTCACTAGCAGAACTGCCTGAGGTGCAGAGAGGAATGAAATTGATACTCAACCTTTGTCTCTCAGGTGGCTTTGACACTTTTCCCTCTCTATTGTGTGCAGATGGGTGTAGCATGATTGAGAGGAGATGGCAAGTCATTTTTTTTTTATTAACTTACAAGATTGTTTATGCGTATATAGAGAAGTGCGAGCATGAGCTCTGGGTTTGTAGTTCTAATGTTCTTCCAATATTTTCACGCACTGAATTTATTGATTTTGACCCAAGAGTAACATAAGTTCTTAGATTCTCTGTTCTGATATGGCAAAATTTGGTCCTGCCTTCGGATGCTGGATGAGAAGGCAGTTTTAGCTTCTTTTTTTGTGCTAACTTGGTTTCTTCATTGTGGTCATGATTTGAACTTCATTGTAGTGATATGTGCTTATCAAATTTTGCCAATAATCAATGGAATATAGATTATAAGGTTTTTTTAGTTAATTAAAGCACGTCCATTAGCTGTGATGATCTGAGCTACAGCTACCAAATATGATCCTGAAGTTAGTTTTATGTTTGATTCTAGTTTGTTAGGTGTCCATGTTTGGAGTGTTAGTTATTTTCTGCCACTGGATTTTGGTTCATGAAATTAACTTTGAATCTTATACTTGATAGGGAATATATGGGTATCCAATTGAGATCCAGGCTCTCTTCTATTATGCACTGAGGTGTGGCCGTCGGATGTTAAAACCAGAGCGTGATGGCAAGGAATTGATTGAGCAAATAGATAAAGAGGATCGCGGCTCTCAGCTGTCACATACAGAAATACCACTGGCTTGATTTTACGCAGCTAAACAACATATACAGCTATAAAACTGAGTACTCACACACTGCTGTTAACAATTTTAATGTCATCCCAGATTCTATCCCTGATTGGCTATTCGATTTCATGCCCTTGAGGGGAAGATATTTGATTGGTAATGTCAGTCCAGTTCGAATGGATTTCCGGTGGTTCTTAGTCGGGAACTGCATTGCCATTTTGAGTTCTCTAGCCACACCTGCTCAAGCAACAGCAATTATGGATTTGATTGAGGAGCCTTGGGAGGACTTGATTGGAGAGATGTCTATGAAGATCACTTATCCAGCCTTGGAAGGACATGAATGGAGGATTGTCACTGGGAATGATCCAAAGAACACACGATGGAGTTACCGTAATGGTGGATCTTGGCCAGGTGAGTGTCATAAACACGCAGCTCATATTGTGTCATACATTTATTGATTCTTTATCAATTACAAATGAAGAAATCAATGGAATTTGCTGCTGCCTTGTTGCACCGTATCTATGATATGTTGCACTCTCTTGTTTGCTGATTTTATTGATGTAATAAACTTAAATGTGTGAGATTCAGGTCCAACGTTGTGCTCTACAGTGTTTCTGATAAAACCTCAGTTTCTCTGGTTGATCATTGTTAATGTGATCGGTGTTTCTCTTTTAGTATCTGCCTGACACTTGGCCATTTGGTTTCTTCACGCAGTTCTGTTGTGGCTACTTACAGCAGCATCTATCAAAACGGGAAGACCTCAAATTGCAAAAAGAGCTATAGAGCTGGTGGAGCAGCGCCTCTCTAAAGATGGGTGGCCAGAGTACTATGACGGTAAGAATGGGCGTTATGTTGGGAAGCAGGCAAGAAAATATCAGACATGGAGCATAGCTGGGTATTTGGTTGCAAAAATGATGGTTGAGAACCCTTCCCATCTTCTAATGATTTCTCTTGAAGAGGACAAGAAGATCGCCAAGCCAAGGCTCACCCGCTCAGCCTCATTTTGAGATCATGAATGGCAGAGATTACAAAAGTAAGGTAAAGCATTAGTTTGCAGTAGCAGGAATAAGCATACTATCCAACAAATTAATCATTGGTGGATGGTGCTTCATTAATGGTCACAACAATATATATATATTTTTTTGGGTTAAAAGCAACCATTAACACTGAGACTGAATTGGTGACTGATTGCCATAATTCATTGTTAAATGACCTTTTAACATTTCTCCCCCCTGAATCCTGGATTTTCATTAACGGTTTCCTTGTGGCTATATGTAAAAATTGGTTGCTCAAGGACTTCATATGGCATTTTTGTTTGAATATGACTCAACTTTGGGCTCAATTATCTAATAGTAATTTTCTTATGGCCCTAAATCATAATTTTGAACTTGTTCGTGTCGTCAATAAATCAGGAAATATTCTGCTGTGCTGGGAAATGAAATATTTATAGACTTGATTTTGAACAATGCGTAACAACAGAGATTTGACGTGTTAACAGTGCCATCCCAAGCATAAACTGTCGACCGAGAAACTATTTCAACGGAACAAAGCTCAAATTTGTATTTTGCCTACTAACTATTCAGTACCGTTCATGTGCAGGGTCTCTCACTCACAGGCCCACAGAAATTGTGTTGGGAAAGAGAGGGAAACACTCGAACGTTAAAACAGCACAGAGCCTTTTCCGCCGGGGGTTATGTTTAAAATGGTAATTCTAACGTTCCCTTGGTCTATTATCCATCCCAAAATTAATGATGAGAGAGAGAATATTGTCCTTAACGGCCGGCAACAAACAAACAAACAGTAAATAAAACAAAAATACAGTCCCGGACCCAGCTGGTAACGACTAATAAATAACACATCTGTTTAGTCGCCCCAGCAATCCCAGGAATTGAGCCACTCATAATTCCCTTACAAAAATGGTAACAAGCGATTAGAAAAGAATTTTAATTCCCTGTTCTCTAAATCCATCGACAATCCGACCCACACTCCTTCCCAGAAAATATCAATCAACCAACCAAATCAAGCGATGGACAAGCCCTGCGGCTTCATATCATGCGATAAGCTGGATCGGGTCGCCAGCTGGGTGGGTACTAACGTGGCAACTGCATTCTTCGCTTCTTTGGAGCGCTGCTCCTGCATCAACCTCAGCACCGCCGATCTCGAAGACGAGGAAGAGGCCAAGGACCGACCTCTCATGCTCTCACGCTCCATGGTCCAGGATGGCTTCGACCTCGATGCTCAGCCCATCGACACCATTGTTTCCGATGTCAAATAAGTTTCACTAAGCTTACCCTTTGATCTTCATCACCCATCTTCTAGGGTTCGTAATGCTTAGTGCTTTTGACCAACTCTCGTATTTGTGAGGTTATACATGAAACACGTTCTGTGCAGTTCTGGTTCGTTTATATTTTCTTGTGGTTGGATTTAGCTGTATTTATTATCTATGTGGTAAGTTTCAGGATGTCTGCAAATATATGTTAAATACTTGTTCTTCTTTCATTATGATGATTTAAAATTCTCCCCAAGTTTTGGAATTTGGAAGTGCCTTATTGATCCTTCATCAATCGTTTACTTTTGGGCTCATACGGTTTTGTAATCAAGACAAAGTTTTCTGCGTTGTTTAGGTCTGACATTTAGACTGCCTTTCATCTTCAAGTTTTGAATATTTTAACTTGATGCTTTTATACGTAATGAATATTGGTGACTAGCTTGCTGTTGGGTTCAGTGTTTTATGGCCATAATGTGAATGATTTACTTAACTGTTGGATGCCAATGATGAATGTGTTGGTGATAGATAGAAGGTTTCTATTATGTCTTTCATTCTTTCCTTAGGCAACTCAATGAGATTCAGAGTTACTAATTTAGTTTGGCCAAGGTCTGGAAAATTCGTATGGTTCTTGCACGTGTTATGATCTCTTCTTCCTTTTCAGTCCCCCTTAACCATTTTTCCTTCCTCCATTATAATTAGACTTCCGGTTGCTGACTTTTTCTGGCTAAGACCACTTTCAAGTAGAGGTACTGCTTCTGGTATGTGAGAGCCCAAGACTAAGAACTAAGTAGCACTCTATTTATGGTTGGAGTTGAAAGCATGTTGTGCCATTGGATGAGAGATTTCGCCTTTGGTCCAAAGATGATATATTGTTTGCTATATAATTTCTTGATGCTCTTTACATAGTTTATGCAGCTTGATAACATTGAAGTTAATGGAGAGTCGAGAGGCTAATTTTTTACCTGCAGTAGAGTGAGAATTGATGTGGAAACTCTTCATAAATTTTCTGGATTTTATACCAGTGACTTTGGAGGTTCAATAAGATGGTAGTTTTAATAGATTGAATGTTGGTTATCTCCGTTGAACTTCATGGTTCTTATTCATTTTCTGAAAAACTTGTTAAGCCAGACAATCAAACCTTGATAGACTAAAGATTGAACTTTGGCATACTGCTCTATAATGAAGTGATTGGCTGTTACCACTTGTGTATCTGTTTGTTTATTTCCCTCTTTCATTTCCTCTGCAGTAATTCTAATAGGAAGCGGTTGGGATGTTAATTTTACAAATATGAATTCTGGTCTGTCTCTTAGTTCAGAATTGGCAGGGAAATCTTGGAGCGAACTGTGGGTTCACATCTCTGGCTTTAGGCAGTGTGACATGGGGCTTGCATGATGCCAAATCATGATTTTCGCTGAAGCATGTCTCACTTATTTAATGATCTACTGGTTTTCACATTTGTTATAGTAGTTAATGAGTTAATTCAAGTAGTATTCATAATTAGAGTTGGTAGGAGATCTTGGTGCTAGAGTGTGGGTTGAACTTTAGATGCCATTGACGTGGTTGATTGCTGCTGTTGGGTACCATGCCTATCTTTGTCTGACATTAGTAGATAGACATATTTAATGCCGCCAAAATTAGAATTTTGATGCTGCATATGACAAAGTCTGTCATCATGCCTTTAACCGTTAGGGAGCGAGTTGATTCGAGGAATTTTTCCCAAGTATGAATTGTTGGGAAATCTTTGTGCTAAAGAGTACGGATTTAATTTTATACATCAATATTGTTCTCTTTTCTGGCTGAACGAGGTGTGACGTGGCATCAAGTGCAACTAGAGCAACATCTAAGATCTTTGCTACTGCACAACTAAGATTTCTATTCAGTTGCCTCATTTTATTGGAGAAGACTGATAATTCTAGTTGTTACGAAGGTAATTGAACGACGTTTCTGGATTTAGTTGGCAAATCTTGATGCAAGAAAAAGTACAAATGGAATTTAGATACAAAATATTTTATCTGCGGCCAAAGCATTTTTTAGTCTACTTTTCATAGATTATGACATCATTTATTAGCTTGAAACTTTTTGTTGTGGAAGAGTATCACCTGAGTGTATTAATTTCCATTAATATTATTAGTTCTGATTGGAAAAATTGAAACACAACTGTGGGGCTTTTTCTTTTTTTCTTTTTTTTAAGGGAGAATGCAACCATATGCAAGATATGTCCTACTATTGATTGTTGAATAAATACACACAATTAACATTCCCATAAAGAAAGAATGATGATGGAAAATGGAAGATGCATGATGAGCTTACGATTTGTTAATGAACCTTTATTGACATACATAGATATGCAGAGACTGGACTGCTTGCAAATCTATCCTAAATATTCTCGCCCTCTCTTTTTTTTTTGGTTTTGGCAATGTCATTACCTTTTCCCATAGATTTCTCATTCACAGGTGAACAGATACAGCACGTTCATCAAGATATAATCACTCATCTTTCTGCTCTCTCCAGCAAAGCAGCATCAACACACAGCGACTGATAATGTAAAGCCTTGCTCTCTTCTCTTCTAGAATCCTACTTGTTGAAACCCAGACTTTGTCTGGCTTCCTTGACGAAAGACCCAGACATCTCATGGCCATGATTTTTGAACTATTATCTTGCTTTCGAAGAAAGATAAAGAGCAAGAAAATTCAGGAATTCTAACCCTTTTTCCCGTGTTACTAACCCCAATCTCTCTCTGTTGATAGGCAAAAACAGGTTTCTTTTCTTATATGATGATTGTTTGGACGATAGTATGAGGAGGTTACAATAGTTTGTTACAAAATTTTGTCTTGGTGTGCCGTGAGTTTCTTGAGTGTATAACTTTACGTGGAAATTTGGAGCCCTTTCACGGGGAGTTTCGCAAAGGGTTCTGGAAACCAAAATCTGCAGTATTCAAATACTGAGTTTTGGTAAATTTTACTTGCATTCAATTATATAAAGGAGATACTCATTAGCTGTCTCAAATGTTTTATTGGCTAATATTAATGCTTGCTTTGTCTTGATACTCTCTTGTGATGTAGTAACTCGAGTAACTTATGCATCCAGTGGCAACAAATGGAACAATCTTACTAGCTGCATGGCATAACGTCTTTGCCTGACTTCCCGACTTTTCGCCGGATAAGCTGGACCCTTGGATGAATCGCGTGATAAAGAGGTTTGATTTTACCTAATAACCCAATTTAAATTTCAAATACAAACAAATAAAATAGAAAATCCTTCATAATTCCTAGATAAACCATTTAGCACTTTGGTTTTTGGACCGAAAGTCTTCCTCCAAAGATGCTTTCAGTTCAGTGTAAGTTTCGTACAAACTGAATCTGAATAATCCTTGCGCCATCGTATTTGGAGACGAGGCTTGGATGGGTTTCTGTAAAAAATCAGTCGGCATCTTATCTGTCCTGTTTCAGTTCAAAATAATCAGAATTGGTTGGCATTTCACATCCTGGATTTGTTTTTTGAAATCAATTTCCAAGTAAATTTCGTTTTCAAGTTAGTTGTAGTCTTAGTATAAAGAAATAGAAGAGGTCAACCCTTTGGAGCTAAACTTTTTGTCCTGGCGCTTATACTAATCAATACTCCATGCAAGTACCCATGCACTCTTAAACAGTGAAGAAATAATGAACCATGGCACAATGTCATGGGCTAGCTAATATTTTGACATTGATAGACGACCTTAGGACGCCTACTAAAAGAAACTAACACCCAAAAACAAATGTATGCAGCAAAAATGTCTATGCTACAGGTAGAATCTTTAACTTGTTTAATCATTTGATCGGTGATTTGCAGGATAAAATAAATGGAATTAGTTGAAACGATGGCTAAGCTTGAGCTCCCTCTTTCATTTACGTGGACTTTTTTAGGCCAGCCGCTTCCATAAAATATAGTGACTTTCAAACATCTATACAGAATCTTCGTACTTCTTTTGTCTATGCCTGAGTAGGAAGACAATTATAATCATGTTTTAAAATCAGCAGGAATTCCTGACACCTTCACACACGCTGGCTGAGGCTGGCCTGCCCCGCCTTGAGCGTGATACTGAAGTTACAATATCATTTCAATTAGACACAATCATCTATTGGCTCAAATTTGGTCGACAATAAATGCAACTTTCTTATTTACCCTTTTTCTTAATTGGGCAATGCAGTTGTAAACACGCAAGCACATTCTATTGTGTTGTGTGCTTAGATATAACTTTTTATACTGTTGTTGTCTGTGTATATCATCAAGAAAATACCGATGCTTGATACAGTTGATCACGTTTTACTGAGGTTAGTTGCCAATTTTATCTTGGGGGCTAATACAACTTCAAGGAGTCCTCAATCAAGCCTATATTATTATATTGTAGAATGAGAGTGACATTATTGTGAATCAAATGAAATATATATTGCACACAAACACAATCTCAATCATATTACTTGATAATCATATTGTTTAGTCTCTTGAGGACAGTAAATATTGCATCATAATAAGTGCTTGCATAGGCAATAATGTCAACGGACAATAGTAGAATTAATCGCATGCACGACAACTGGAAATCATATTGTAGAATCCCGACCAAGAAAGATTCAAGATTGAAAAGGGTAAAAATTAATGGCATTCAATGATGAACACACACACACATAGAACGGCCAGTGAATTAGCAATCTAATGAAGGTATTATGAGAAGATTTAGTAAGAGATTTATGATAATAAAGTAAGGGGAAAGACGAGAGAGAAGAAGAGAGATTCAAGAATAAATAAAACTTTGGAAGCTCATTCTGAGCTGTTCCCCCACAGAGGCAGGATTTGGAAGGCGTGCACCAACTTTGCTTATGATTGAGTAGAAGAAGATGTCTAAAAAAAGAACAACAAACCAAGGCCACCCTTTACTCTGTTTGAGTACTGAAAAGCCAAACAAATGCTTTGGGTTGTTTTCATTTATTCAGCCATTGTCTGTTTTGAGTTCATTCTTCTACAGTTTCACCGGTGAATTTCTGTCAGTTAAAATGTATGTAAAAAGAGAATGCCTGTATTGTAACATGATAAAATAATATAGACTGTAGTCTGTATGGGGTAGTAGGTTTGCTGTGCTAGTGGGGTTTGAATAAAGTGTTTGGAAGCAGGTATGTTTATTTTTTCAGTCAAAAGACATGATTTCACTAGAAATTTGCTGACAAATCATGCATCAAAAAGAAAATAAAATCTTTCTTTATATTGTTTTGAAAGACAGAAAGGGAAGACTAAGCCTTCCCCACATTGGGTCACATTAAATAATCACACCCCCAGCACCTTATTATCACGAAACCATGTTAGAGGAATCATGAAAGCTGACAAACATAATACTACTAGACAAACCCTTTATCCTTTCCTTATCAATCTTTAAAAATTACATGCCTAAGCCTAGCTCTCTTCCTATTAAAAAGCCCACCGTTCCTCTCCATTTCCCACTTCAGTTTTGTTTACTTTCCTCTCTGTTCCTCCCTTAAGATGGCAAGCTTGACCATCACTTCATTGATGCAATGGTTAAGCTTATTGTTCTCTGCCTATTATACGGTGCATGTTATGGCAATGTGGCCTGGAGGAAGCTCAACCAGGTTTTACGAATTCAAGGTCTCTTTTACTCTCTCTCTCTCTTTCTCTCTGTAAATACGCATGCATCTATGATAATCTCATATTCGAAGTTCTTTTGCTAATGAAGTTTTTGATTTTTGATGATGACAATGATCAGATACAAACCATGAAAGTCACCAAACTTTGTAACTCCAAAGAAATCGTTACGGTCAACAACATGTTTCCAGGGCCCGTCGTTTATGCCCAAGAAGATGATAGAGTGATTGTCAAAGTTACCAATCAATCACCTCATAATGCTACAATTCACTGGTAAACAATCAATAAAGAAAACTATCCATTAACCATTTTTCAAATATTTACGTTGACTTTTGTCTTCGTTATTGGCCCATTTCAGGCATGGCGTCAGGCAGAGACTATCGTGCTGGTTCGATGGACCATCTTACATTACCCAGTGTCCTATTCAACCTGGACAGGCTTTCACGTATGAGTTCACCATGGTTCAACAAAAGGGCACGTTTTTCTGGCATGCTCATGTTTCTTGGCTTAGAGGCACCGTTTACGGTGCTCTTGTTGTTTATCCCAAGACCGGAGTTCCTTATCCTTTTAAGTACCCCTATGAAGAACATATCATAATCCTAGGTAAACTTACACACACACATCATAATCCTTAGTACTACTACTTCTCGATCGGTTCAAATATTTATCTTACTTTCGAAATATGTTAGGGGAATATTGGCTGCAAGACGTCGTACAACTTGAACGACAAATTCTAGCAAGCGGAGGAGCTCCTCCTCCGTCAAACGCCTACACTATCAACGGTCATCCTGGCCCCAACTACAACTGCTCCGGCAATGGTAATAATAATTAATAAGGAACAAATATATGGATAAGTCCATTCCTGTCCTGCAAGTTTATTTGTTTGTTTAATTAATTTCTCAATCTAATATTGATTTTATTATTCCAGATGTGTATAAAATTGACGTTGTCCCAGGGAAGACGTATCTATTAAGGCTAATAAACGCAGGATTAAACATAGAGAACTTCTTTGCCCTGGCTAATCACAAATTAACAATAGTTGAAGCCGATGCCGAGTACACAAAGCCATTCACCACAGACCGTGTGATGATTGGACCAGGACAGACCATGAACGTCCTCGTCACAGCAGATCAGCCAATTGGAAAATATTCAATGGCCATGGGACCTTACATGTCAGCCCAAGGTGTTGCATTTCAAAACATAACTGCAATTGCCCACTTCCAATATTTAGGTGCTCTCCCCAGTAGTCTATCGTTGCCAGCCAGATTACCAAAATTTAACGATAGTCTTGCTGTTAGAACCGTCATGGATGGATTAAGGAGCCTAAATCCTGTTACAGTTCCGAAAGAGATCGACAGTAATCTTTTTGTCACAATTGGATTAAATGTCCAAAAGTGCCGGTCTAAGAACCCTAGACAAAGTTGTCAGGGAATTAATGGTGGGATTATGGCAGCTTCAATGAATAACATTAGTTTTATTAAGCCTAATGTTTCAGTTTTAGAAGCTTATTACAAGGATATTGATGGTTATTTCACTGAAGATTTCCCAGAGGCACCCTTGAAATTCTATGACTTTGTCAATGGAGCACCGAATAACATCCCCAATGACACAAATTCGATGAATGGGACAAGAACCAAGGTCATTGAATATGGAAGCAGAGTGCAAATCATTTTGCAAGATACTGGAACCATCACGACTGAAAATCACCCAATTCATCTCCATGGATTTAGTTTCTATGTTGTAGGGTACGGAAGCGGAAACTATAACCCTCAAACGGCAAATTTCAATTTGGTGGATCCTCCATATATGAACACAATCGGAGTTCCTGTTGGTGGATGGGCTGCAATTCGATTCACTGCTGATAATCCAGGTATGGCAAAATAATAGCGTTTTATTTTTCTGGGTAAGAAAGAAAAATAATTTACGTATTGACTTTATGGTTACCATTGATTTGTTAATGCAGGGGTTTGGTTCATGCACTGTCATTTTGACGTGCACCAGTCATGGGGATTAGCTACAGCGCTGATAGTGAAGAATGGAAAAGGAGTGCTGGAAACTCTTCCCCATCCTCCGGCGGACTTGCCCCGTTGTTAGAGTTTCAATAAATAAAATGGATGCTATCCAATCAATCAAGCATTCTTTTAATAGCATGCAAGTGTGTAATACATGTGTTTGGTTCTTCATTTCTTTGAAACCATCAACTGTGGGCGTATAAACTTTAAATTATTGGCTAAATAAAACTGTAAACGTCTTTTCATTTGCACTTGTACAACAACTTAATGTCAATCATTTGTACTTAATTGGCGGAAACACCAATTTGATATGGGGCTGATGTCATGTAAACTACACGTCTGCAACGAATAGAGAAGTCAACAGATTATTTTATGCAGGCTATCGCAATTAGATTACTGGGTTTTTTACCTAAAATTTTTCTGCACGAGGGAATCTGATAGATTGTCGGGCTAGTGCTTAAAATTTACACTAGAATGGTAATTGCAGTGTGATTCGATGCTTCAAGGTTAGAAACTGTTGTTGTGGGGGACTTGCAATCAGCTGATGCCACTCGGCTACGTGCAAGTAGTATTATTCTACTATGACAAGTAAACATGAATGGCCGAAATGATGGTGGTTGGAAGAGGACAAGCATTAAGACCATTCGACCAATAAGGGCAGTGGCAGTTGTCCTTCAATCACAAACCAGAAAGAGAACTCCTATCCAGCTATTGCTAAATGCTAATGTTGATGGTGATTCATGCAATGATAAGTGCACATGAGAAAATATTTATCATACAAACAACATAGGATAAGGTACAAAGAACGGCATACCCTATTTGCAGTACATCCAAGTCAAAAAGTCGATAAAAGAACTGGGTAACAGACAGGCAAAAAGACCGAGACTTGTCCTCTGAAAGGCAGATAGCATGGCACAAGATAAAAGTATTGAATGGAGGAGATTGTGAAACACCTACCTACAGCAGAGACTGTATCTCAATGAAATGCATCTCCTGGGCGCGGCATAGTTCTCCAACGGTTCTAAGCTTATACGCACAATCAACTAGTGAAATAAACTTGGAAACAAAGAGTAAAATCGCATAAATATATCTCACTGTTTAGATGCATGAGAGTTGAAACTATTGACAGGATCCATGCTTTATACATAATGCAACAGACAAAACCTGAATTAAACTATATGCATCTTCTCCTACTGCAAATGTAGTACTTCAGTGTACTACATTTAACTTGGAGAAGTACAACAATCATACATGGATCATATTAGCATATTTTTTTTAGCATCAGCAGAAATCACTATCAAGAGAAATCTTACTTTCAAAATTTGGCAATATTGTTTAATAGCTAGTACTTGCTCAACTAACAGCCAAATATCAATTTTTTATGAAAGGAAAATTTCAACAAACCTCTTCTAATTTCAATGAACACGGATGCATGACTGGAACAACCACCGCTAAGAACAATAAAAATTCTGGTAGATGAGATGCATAAGAAAGAATATAAATTGAATTAGCGTAGTTCTTATCTTAGCCGAAAGGAAAGAGAGATCTTTTTCTGTTCCTTCCATTGAAAAGCTTCTTGCTCAAATGAGCATTCCACAACCTCGGTTTGGAAAGAGATAAGTTGCCTGTGAGGTTTCCCATTAACATTGTAATGGGATACTCATTTTAGCAAGATGCTTTGTGTTGGAGGTTTACATACACCAGCTACTACACTGGTTTCAAAGGCTTTACATCAAAGAAGAAATTAAAGCTTTTGATAGTTTGTAGCTTAGATTTATTCTTTAAATTTCTCATGAATCTAACTCACTTGTTTGTATTTTATCATGTTCATATGCACATATACCTCCCTTAACTAGGTAAAGGAAAACAAAGACTTCATCAAAAGTTTCAACTTCAAAGGTGGGATACTTTTTTCCTTGTATTCTAGAAACCACAATCAAGGTTATGGATTGATTTTCTGTGAACTCCAGCACTTCTCTCCATTATCACTTAGTCTAGATGTAAACTTTAGCCTCTGGTTACTCTTCAAATTCACGTAATCTACCTGTGAATAGAGTTGAAAATCAGCAAAATTGTAGAGGAATACAAAATGTCAAGAAATGAATACAAATGTAGTGAATTCTTAAACCTGCTCTGGATCTAGAACCAGTACACAAAATGCACCAACTGGGCCTGTAGAAGGATCTAGAGAAAACTCCTGGGGTTGTTCATCAACAGAGGGAAGGCCTGGATTGGGACCCAAGTACTGCAATCTATACTTCAAAGAAGAGGCAAACCAAGATTTCTCTGTTATCTGCATAATGAATTTGAAGGGAACCAATGAAACATATAGCATATCCAGCTACATGAAGCCTGTGTTTTTTTTTTTCTAATAGTGTCTCAAACACAGAAAGCATAGTAAAACCTACTAAATAAATGCTCAAACAAATAAAAGGCAAATTTGAAATATATATATATATATATATATAACTATGCATAACGAAGAGCAGCTACCAATATAGATGTCAGATTCCTTTTACTCAGAATATGAGTCAAGTATTTGCCTAAAATTCTCAGCCAAACGTACTGGAATTTAGAACAATTTAACAAAATATTATTTAAAAAAAAAAAACCAGATGTTCTGGTGATGGGCCACTTCAGAGAAACGCAGTCTTAGTTCTAGTACAGTATGAATAACAGTAACTACAACCCCCAATCAAAAGCATGATCTCGTGGCAGTTTTGAGCTGCCCCAAGAAACTTAACTGTCAAGTTCTTTGGCACCTTCAAAACTAAGGTTCAACTGAACATATTCAGCTCCAGCAAACAAAAAATTCACACAAACTAGATTAATTATGAAGTATCAATATGAGTCAACATGTTAGTAGCATTGGGTGCAACTATGAGCCATAAGTATACCACATGATGTGAAATCCGAAGCTGACTAGACAGGTCTTTAATAAATGAAATTGAGATTTGTCATCAATTCTCAATATAAACTGACAGAATCAACAGTAGCCGGGTGTCAAAAGAAAAAAAGAGGAATTACAACTCGGGTGCGTATTGGTTCATTCGCTAATGCTACAAATCATACTGCAAGAATAAGCCCTCTCAAACACTATTCAATAGAGTTACAGTTTGGTTTGTCACAGTTCTGGGGTTAAAGTTGGATGTTATTGCACTCAATCTGTTTAAACCAAAACAATCATCTTAGCTGCTATCACTGAGTAAATACCTTCATGTGATTATGTAAGCGTATATATTTTTGAATCATTTGGATGTCATATATATCACCAAAAGGATAATACCTTATCCTACAATTGCATACAGTCTATACATAACAAATATGTCAAGTACAGCATAATCAAAATTTCTTATGAATAATTAGCAGCATATTTCATAGCCCATCAAGGAGAATCATTGCATATTTAATTGCTCTCATACTTCTACACGAAATTTAATTCATCAAGCACAAAGTCACTCTCTACGGGTATCACAAAATACAGCATTAAGCTGCAAAAACCGCTGTACTATCAACTAATTGGAAAAAATTGGACAAACTATTCAGTATCACCTGAAGTTTGACAGGATCAGAATTCGACCCATCAATTACATCAATTCTTCCATTTATCCGGAATTGCTCCCAAGAGTCAGTAAAGTACCAACATATCTGATACATCATAAGCTAAGTTGTAAATAACCCTGAGAGAACAAGATAACCAAACCTGAATAGACGCTTCAGCAGTTACTCTGCTAAGCAATTCACAGGAGTGTAGACTATAAATTGAAGTATTGTTGTTTGAACGCATAACTCCAACAATAATTACCTCAGAAAATGGACAATATTTAAGCTCTTCAATCTGCATAATTTAAACCAAAATGGAAGTCAAGCACCATCCATATTAACAACCCATGTCATATATTGGAAACTTCACAGTAAAATAAATAGGTGAATAAAATCCACAGGTAAATTACGCTCTTCATTCGTGTCACCGTACCAAAAATTATACAAACTGAAGAAAGAAAGCACCTTGCGACTTCGTGTATCGGTGTTGATCTTTATCTTGTCACTGTCTTCTTGAAATCCTCTGAAAATCCAACAATCACTCACATCTCACTAACATTTTCAGAAAATTCAATCAGTTAAGCAATTTCAGACATAGAAAATACCTGAAAATGACAGTGCGATTGGAAGGTCTACCATTTGATCCAACCGTGGCCTGAAACCAGACTAACACGAAATCAACAACATACAAAAGTAAGAGACTTAAATATAGAGAAACGACAACGTACGAGCTGAATATAAGAAGAGTGATTCAGGTGGCAATTGGACTCCAATGCGTGGAGAAGAAGCGGCTTCCATGGCGCTGTTACTGTTCCCATTTTTTTTTTTTAAAACAAAAAAATAAAAGAAAAGGTCGCCGTCGTCGTCTTCTTTTGCTTTTGCACTGCGTCCTTCTACTCGTTTGTCAAGAATTCGGCGTCGTTTTGCACTATCTGGAAACATGGTTTTTTGAACTCATCTCGATCTTCCATTAGCTTTACCAAAATTTGGGCCGTGAATAACAAGCCACATAGGCCACCATGCCTCATCTCTCCGAGCCTTATTGGGCTTGGAAAATGACAGCATCCTAAACGTTTACTAAAATAACCCGACCTTGATTTTAAATACACCCTCATCAAATGCTGCCGTGGCGGAAGTAGGTCGGGGGTAATACTCAAACGGACATTATTGCACTACAAAGTATAATAATAATAATAATGAAATTATAGTAGAACATACGTGGCATTGCCACACGCTTCGAGCGAAGACGAGGGCAAGCTATTTGATGGCCCTACATTCCTGAATATTGTTGATGAGACTTAACACACGTGCGTGATACTTTCAATCATTTTTTTTTTTTTTTTGCAGTGGCTGAAAAGTCAAAGTCGTACCAATTAACGGAGGAACGTGAAATGTAACGGCGTCATCCTTTCATTTATAAATAGTCAAAACGGGGAGAGTCTCGATCGTCTCCATGGCCATATCTAACATTAACTGGAACATAAGGTAGTCACGAGCTTAGCTAACTCCGTAGCCCAACCAGAAATTAATAGACGTCAAACTCATTTTGTATTCATAATAATCATTTCCCAAAATCAGAATTAATCATGGCAGTAAAGTAAAGTTGCTTTTGAATTTAGCTCTTTTGATTGTACCATTTTCACTGAATATTTCAATAAAAGATAACCACAGAAAGAAAGAAGCCTACGAAACCATGCATCCTGACGTCTGATATGACTTGAAAGCCATGGAATATTGTTTATTTCACAAAAAAAAAAAAAAAATCTTAAATTTACGTATGAGATTAAGACTCGAGACTGTAAATTCTCATAGTTAAGAAAATTTTTACTGTTAATATTCATGCAGCAGCCAGTGTAATTTATGTGAAGACAATGGTCAGGTTTCGGATGTTGAGTGTGAAGAGACAGAAAATTGAAAAGATGCCTACGGCTGATGATATTTTTGGCCAATAATTTCTCCTTGCTTAATCCAACTGATAACTGCTACTTTGATCATTGGAGAGTCTTAAAATCAACAGGTTAAAGTCGGGGCAATGGCTTACAGTGAAAACGTTTGGAGATGTCAGCCAGCCTACACTAATTCATCAATGATTAATCATGATTTCCTCTAGGTTCAAGTAAAATGCCGGAATAGAATGACTTTATTTCATACCAAATTATACTTATAAAAAGGTCTTTAATAACTTTAATTCCACCTATGAATCACCTAGTTTTCTTGGTGCCGCATGTTAAGATGGAAAAGTGATTATTGGTAATTATTATATTCTTGAATTTGGAGCACATTACTCTGTTAATTTCAATATTACTGGAGAAAGCTTTCCTATTAGAGCAGCTATGGTATATGCAGCACATGTGGGTGGCTGTGCCTCAAACTTTGGATTATTTTTTAGTCTACTTGATAGTAATTATATTTTAAAAAATGGTTTCAGATTTCAAAAACTTAGAAAAACTCGAGGTCACCAACTCTAGGTACTCTTCAAATCCTTAAAAATCTAAGAGAAATTTCAGATAGTCATTGTATTTTGCTGAGAATCAAAAAAAAAATATTATTATTTATATATTTATATTTAAAATAAAAATTTTAAGTAAGATAATTTTATTACGTTAATTATACTAATAAAATTATTTAATAAATAAAAAATTTATTAATTAGTTAAAAATTAAAAAAATTTACGTAAATTATATAAAAAATTAAACAGTAAAATATTACTTAATATTTTTTATTTATAATTAATTATTAAATTTTTTTATTTATTAATTAAATAATTTAAATTATTATATTGATATGAATAATACGATGAGATGAAAAGGTTTTTTTTAAACAAGAATAATAATATATTAAAATGAATTATAAGAAAGTATTAAGTTTATTAAATGCCTTTTATACGTTGGACTGACAGATTGATTTAAGATAATTAATTTTAAAATTATAAATGAAAGATTTAACCAGAGAAATTGATAAAGTTGCAGCCAATATATAAAATGCAAAAAGCGACGCATCACAATCAGTGATATGGTATTGCAATGATATTTGGCTGGTAAGTACCAGAAGAGAAGGTAAGCATGTGAATCCCAAGTTGGAATTTATATTATTCAAACAGTTTACGGGAGAAATATCGAAACAAGGTACTACTGGAAATACACAACTTCACTTCTCATTATTGAACAATCAGATCAATAGTGATTCAGCAAACGAGTCCAAATGAACTTGATCATCTTCGTTCTTCAGGATTTGTAGATATTCCTCGTACAGTTTCTCTAGCGAGTTTTCGCCTGTAAATATCTGAGATTGGCACTCAAAATCTGAACCATTAACTAGATCATGATCACCAACAAGAAATCCGTCTGGCCCAGTGTCACCATCTTTGAAACTATATGAAGGAACTTCTACAAATTTCGTGCCTATTCCTCCTCCTTCTCCTCCTTGGCTTACGGAAACAGTACTTGAAAAACTTTCATTTCTTGGCAATAAGAAACAAGAAACCCTAGCGGGTTTTGGTAGATGAACTTTGTGCTTTTCTGGCTCGGCAATTGCCTTGTTCTTGTTACTCTTCTTCTTGTTATTCTTGTTGCCGTTACTGTTTTTAGTGTTTTTGCTGTTTTTTCTCTTCCTTGCACCTTGAACGATCGGCTCTGTTAATTTCCTGTGGGTATTTGGATCGGTTCCTTGGCTTCTAAGTTTCTTGCTGAGATGGGTGTTCCAATAATTCTTAATCTCGTTATCGGTTCGACCAGGAAGCCTTCCTGCGATGAGAGACCATCGATTTCCGAGAAGAGCATGCAATCTGATAATGAGATCATCTTCATCAGGGGTTATGTTTCCTCTCTTGATATCTGGTCTCAGATAATTCATCCATCTCAACCTGCAACTCTTTCCACACCTAAGAAGTCCTGCACGCACGCAATTTAATCAGAAAATGATATGTCTCTCGACATCAATCTACTCCTCAGAAAAATTACTGTAATATATATATGTGTGTGTGTGTGTGTGTGTATACACAGAGAGAGAATCAATTACCAGCCTTTTTAGGCAAAGATCTCCAATGACCTTCACCATGTGCTTGAATGTACTTGGTAAGCAATGTATCTTCTCTAGGAGTCCACGGACCTCGATGCAAACCAACCTTGGAGCAACAAGGAGCCCTGCCCATTTTCTCTTATTTTTCTCACACTTTCTCCCGATGTTGTTGAAGGAGAGAGAAAATGAGAGAATCTACAATAAAGTGTACAAGATGGAGAGGAAGTTCTAGAGACTGATGATGCTCTGCATATGAAGAACAAGAATAACTAACAAGATGGATTCCTCCTTTTAAAAGACTGCTGAGTCTATGAATATTTTACAAGATTCGTCTTCTTCTATTTTTAAGGGAGGAGTATCCAATAATTGCCATGCCACCACTGCATAACTAGCGCTGCGAATTTCTGAACGAAAGTGGTCATGGCACAGTCTGAGAAAATTAATGGTTCTATTTATAATCACATAATGGTAATATTAGTCCAGTTATTTTCGTGCATTGCAGGTGCACACGTCTCTCAACAACCCTTCTGCTATCTGCCCTTCTCATGCAAGCACACGTATACCAATTAACACCTCAGTCATCATCATTAGATCAGGTGCCAGCGGCTGCCAAATGTGGACCGCTCATTATGGAGACTTCAAACCACACTAAGTCAAAGTCTACTCATCAGATTCATGGTATCTTATATAGGAAATTAAATTGGAAAACAGGACCAGACAGCTAGACATAATTTGGATCTTAAAATTTTAAATTTTCTGAAAAAAAAAAAAAAAAACTGTCTCACTCAAATAAACATAATTATATGTTTAATATTTTAATATCAAAATATTAATAATTTTAATCAATAATTATTAGTTATTAAACATAGGAAATTATAAATAATTAAATATTAATTACTAATTAAGTAAAATATAAAAATAATGAATATATATTTAATCTGTGTCTCATGAACGGAAACGGAAAAGAAAAGAAAAGAACCCCGAACAATTTTGCCGGGACGCAGATGGTTAATGACTTATGGTGCCCTTGAAGTCGGGTTACTTTAGATGAGATGTTCGCCGACAGTAGTATAAAGCTGAGTTAGGAACAGTGATTTGATTCCCGGCATGAAAAAGAGGCTACACGACATATTCCAAAATTCTGTCGCATAATTGGGACGAACATCGGCTGATTCTGTAACTAGATGTTAATTGACTGGTAGATAATTGATATGTCACATAATCACAAACTGTTGAATTTGTAATCTCTTCATTGTATTAATAAAATCAGAAGCTTCTTTTTCTCTTATAAACTTTTCTGTAAATCTTTCAAGATATTCTTGCATGAATTTCGAACTTGATTTACTTTCTCTGGCTTGATTTTTAGAACAATAACTATTGCGGTTAGCTGGTGAGCAATGAAGTGAACTGGAGTCCGCAGGAATCAAATAATTGGATTTCGAATTATTTGATTCCCTTCCAAAAGCTAGCTTGTAAGTTCGTGATCAGTCATTGGGGGATCCTGAAATGCGTCCTACTCAAAGCCTGAAAAGTCAATAATTCGACAGTAATTAATCGTAATTAACGAATGATGTCAGATCAATTTCGTACTGTACTTGAAAGTAAATTCATTGTGGAGTATACATTTGTCAAACAGAGCCATTGAAAATGCCAAAATGGAGTGACCCTCGGATTGTTCTCTGCCAAGCCGCTAGGACAGGCATAAAGTTTTTGCTTAAACCGCCGAACAAAAACACAGTTCTTTTCGGATGGAAAATGGAAAATTTTTTGTCTTTCTTTTCTATAATATGTCTTGATAACAAAGGTTTCTACTTGTAAGAAAATACAAATATAGGAGCTGTTTAGCCGGCAATAAAAGAATTCTATACATCCAAGTCTTTATCACAGTATCTATAAAGTTAAGTTTCCGTCTTACATTGATTGCCGTGTGACAATAATGAAAGCTTCCATTGCTTCCTTGGTACCGTTGTAAATGTAGTTCTCGTGTGATTTATAGATATATCTTCACCAATCTAAGTTTTGGCCGTATACCAACCATGCCCATTAACCCATGTCAGTTAATTTACGTGCAAGGAAAATCCATTGGTTATAAATCGTGTTAAGGGTGGAATTTTAAAGCATTATTTCCCCTGCCATGGCTTACTACAGCAACGTATTAAAGGTGTAGTTGATGTGATTAATGACGAGGGTGAAAGTTGAGACTTATGGTGGCCATAGAAGGAAAGAAATCTTCATGAATCGTGAAAGAGAAGATAGCACCGTGCTTTTTTTTTTTTTTAAAAAAAAAAAAATTTGCTTTTTATGTTAATTCATTCCTTCCTGTTTCTGCTTTAACGGCCTCAAATTACGCGGGGTGGTTCACCAGTCACTACTCATCTAATGTGAGTTGGTTCCCTACTATTGGGAATGAATCTGGGGGCAAAAGATGTGTCGTTCGACAAAGCAGTCGTACGACATAAACAAACAAGCAAAGAGCAAGGTCACGAAACAAAAAGGATGGCTGATAGCACTCTTTATATTTGAACCACTGGATTCATAACAATCAGAAACCACATTTGCAAATGCTAGGGCAATTTCCAAGCCACTTAATAAACTATTAACTACCATAATAATTGCCTGGAGAGATAGAGAAAGAGAAAAGGCCTTCCTTTCATAAAACTCGTAACAATATATTTTTATATTTTAACGAGAATATCATTTTGATTATTGGGGGTAAGGACCAAAACAAGCAAGGACCCACCAATTTCCTTGTCGCGAAAACGTGTTCTGAAATGTCATCCCATCACAATCACTATGGCCCATCCTTTCACATTCAAATATTATATATAAAACTACTGCTCCTACTTCCTGTCACTCGTTACGGACCAAAATTTACTTGGAAGCAGGGGTAAGCTCTCAATATATATTTTCTTTAATTACGACAGTCTCAATAAAATTATTAAATAAAATTATATTATATATATATATATTTTTTTTAATTTTGATTTTATGGGCAGCAATCTATATGCAATAGGCTCGGAGTAATGTAGAGGCCCAATGGTGTGTGGATGTGGATGGTGTGCATGAGGAATGATAAAAGGCTGAACAGGGCCTTGGTCCTGCCCTAACAACGCAATCAGCAGTATGGAAGGGAACATGAGTAGGACCTTTTTGACATATTGAGTGACCTGCACTGATAAGGACAGGACAGGACAGATGGCCTACGTTTAATGTAGTACAGCATTTGGTAATTTTTTTTAATACTGTATTCGCACAGATATTTTTACAAAGTAATATTTTATATAAAATAAAATATAATATTTTATAATAAATATAATATTATTTTTAATAAATAATAATTTTGTTATTTAATAACATATATAATAATATTATAAAAATATTTTATTAATAAATGTTATAAATTATTTTTATTCAAATGTAATATAATATAAATAATATCATATATTAATATATTATAATAATATATATAATAAATAAGTAACAACCTAATATATATTACGAGCCAAATATACTATAAAATTTTCTTAATTTATCCTAATTCAATCCAATCCTATTCAGTCTTATTTATTTAAAATAATACAATATAATATATGTTATCAATCGTGTCCCTCGGGCATTGGGCAGCTTGCTTCAGTGATGAGCGAGCAACCAAGCTGTTCCCTAGAATAGATACAGTCAGTCCAGCAATAAAGCAGTGGTACTCGCTTGCAGCGCTTTGCCAGTGCCACACGTTGCCGTTGCAGTTCTTATCTTACATTTCGCCACTTCCTGTTTCCGCAATGCACTTCTTTCCATATTTTTTTCCTGAATAAGAGCAAGCTCTTAGTCGTGTAACAAAAGTCGTTCACTGTTTTTAATTAAAAGCCTGTAAAATAATTATATTACTCCCCTCTTTTTTTTATTTTTTCTAGTTGAAACTTTATAACACAAGGGATAATGAAGGAAACTGACAGAATTTTATATTTTTTGTAACGGAAAAATAATTTAGTGAATCAATATACATATACATATATATATATATAATAAGCATTAAAACTTTTATATATTGCAAAGAAATAAAGAGACTTGCCCCGCCGGCCTCTCTGCAGTTTCGTTGATGAGCTACAGGTCGGTCCGAAAGTGGTTCGCGCACAGCTAGCCAGACAGAGAAGCAAATTATTCAACCACCCAACAAATAATGAGCAGATCCATACCCCAAAACATTTTTTGCAGTCAACTTCCAACCACCAGCTCTGATTTCTCATTCATTTCTATGGAATTGAACCTTCAAAATGCCCCACGATGAACATCTTAAATCTACCAATACACATCCAAGGGTAACCTCTCTCACGGGTCTTCCTTTTTTGACCCGACTCCTTAATTTTATCCCGGCAACGAAGGGCTTTCTAAGATTGACTCAGACTCAACACTACTATTTCTAGACAAACAAATTAAAGAATGGTATAATTACACTGGATATTCCATCCAGCTGGATCTAACCGGCCACTTGTTATCGGCGGCTGAACTACAGTACAATATAATAAGAACGCTTGTGACCTATTGTAATTCAACTAAACGGTCTCTGTCTAGCCCCACTAGCATATACAGCGTTGGTGCAAATGTACCATATAATCCAGGACCTGCTCCGGCTTTGGATGCAACTAAAATCCAGTTTATGCACGGTGAAAAACTGGTTAGAGTTGTTAAAAAAGTTGCCCCATATCTGGATTGACAAAGGGTCATGTATGGTATCATGTCATCCGCGTTTTGCCAAAAGAAAATCTCAGAGCCGAATTGGTAATCCATAATTCTGGAATGATCTGATCCTTCCATCCCAACCCGCTGTTACAATCACCAAACCCCATGCATGAGGAGAACCCTGCATGCTTTGAAAAGACGATTTTAGAAACTTGAACTGGGATTTACACATTGCCGATGATACAACAAGAGAGCTTGGAGAAGGTAGCTTCTCCTCAGGCCAGGTTGCGGAACCCTTGGGCAAAGACTCCAAAAGGATTCGGTGGTTCAGGGAGAAATGTTCAGGAGAAGAGAATGGGAATTTGCATTGAGAACTCTCACCCAACTCAGACTGCTGTGACCCTCTTTTGTCATTGAATCCCCATGCAGAGGATGGAGGTGTTCCAGATATGTTTGAAAAAATAGAGCTCCCACATGTCATACCACACCAGGGAATGGCAACCGACGCATTGTTTGAGAAAAAGCGCTCAGATGACCAAGTGTTCTTAGTTTTGGGCACCGGTCCATCCTGGGTGACATAATTCCATACATAGACATTAGAATCATCACTTGCTGAGATAACATGCATCCCATCTGAGGTGAATGATGCAGATACCTGGCTCCCTGAATTACGCAGCCCTGAAAGAGAGAAAAAGCTCTGAGGGGATAGGTATAATGCAGCTTAGGGTTTTTTTAACTATATATAATATGATGTTCAATTGCTATTAATTGTTCAATAAGAATGTACATTCTCTGTTTTATAATCTTATCATCCTTTTAACAATGCCTCTACAACATTTTATGCAGAGCCTGTAAGCTACTTAATGAACAACTTCCCTCCTCACATTCACAGCTGCTAAAAGGATTATCTCTCTAGAGGATATTAAAGTCAATCAAACAATCACCTACCTCGAAATTTGCAGATGACATCGACACCATGAAGGATTCTGACTTGTGAATCACCAGAAGTAACCATTACTTTACTCGAATCACTAGGAGAAAACTGCAGAGAAAACAATCACTTTATAGAAATTCAACACATGAAGTGGAGAGCCCAAGAACATGCCCAATAAAAATCGTGCGCAATGAAACAGATGTTAAAAAATCACCACCTGAAAGCCAGTTATCCTCTTGAATGGTGATTTCTTCTTACCCTGCAAACATGCTTGGGCATACAGTAGCAGGTGATTATCTGATGCATACAAAACAGACTAGTTAGCGTTCACCAAAGCAAACCCCTGCATCATAATATGATATGGCATATCAACTTCCAAATATGCATCCACAATGGGTTTCAGAGGAAATCATATGAAGTTTGGAGGTAAAAAAAATTCTGGTAATCATACAACTTGGCAAGTGCTACAGAAATTGCAGCTTCAGGTATATAAACTACTGTAGCAGACATTTTATAACCTCATTGAAATTCTAAATTGCAAAAATTACCAGGTTCAAACAACATTTCAAAATCATAAAACAATGGAATAGCAGAAGAGCCAGCTGAAAGTATTCCGCAAGTGGCAGTGCTACAATGGAAAGTGAACAGAACAATTTGGATCTTGAGACATGGACAGCTTTTCATTTCTTTGGTAAAAGCGGTCTGGTTATGAACATCTACCTGATGCATCATAAAATCGACAATTGCCAGTCCAAGAGCCAACAATTACACCCTGCATGAAAGAAGATCATGCAGTCAAAATCTGTAATAATTGCTGATGATAGCCATCTGTCCAATAAAGTAATAAAGAAAAGTTCGCCAAACCTTTCCATCGGGACGATAACAAATAGCTGTGACTATTTCTGTGATATCCATCCAGTCAACAACTTGGCAACCAGGAATTTCCCAGATACGTACTTTCCCGTCTATGGAACCACTGACGAAATAATTATCATCCATGGGATTAAACTGAACACATGTAACTGCAACACGTTTAAAATTAGCATTTATAAGGCATACAATCAGAGTAAGCCAAGCGATCAATCAACATCAGCAGACGTGTCTATAACAAGATATAAATTACAAAGAAACTCCACCAAGAAATGAAAGACATATACTATAATTATTGTGGGAAAAGACTTTGAGGCATTGGTCACATCCCATTTGCCACAATCGTACAGTTTTATCAACAGAGGATGACAGGAGATACTGCACAAAGTACATGGAATTAGAGACCCGTATATATTCAAGCGCACAAGAGGTAAATTACTTGGAAGCAAGTGATAACCTTATTCCTTGACCACGAGAGATCCAAGACTTCACTGGAATGCCCATGGAACTCATGGATTGGCTTCTCCAATATCTGAAAAACTTTCTGAGGAAAAATGACACAAGCTGTGTCTGATGTTTTCCTCGCACCCTTCAACTTACCCTTCTTATCTTTCTCCACACAAATAGGAACTAATTCAGAAAGATTATTCATGGTGAAGTATACACGTGATGGATCAAAATCTGGAACATCAAAATTCTGTGATCTCTCTGACTCCACCACCTGCCACACACGCACAGTGCTGTCTTCACCAGCACTTGCAAGATACTGACCATCTGGACTAAATTTCATTGTCAAGATTGAACCCTTGTGGGCCTGTATATTTTGCCCCATATAAAGAGATGATAATTCCTTGCATCGCTTTTTGTGAGATCGAACCCTAACTGTTCGAGTCATAAGCCTTGCAATTGGATATGAATCATTGGACATCAAACCACTAGCCCCCATTTGCCTATCAACAATGCAAGCTACAGAACCTAATCTCCTCAACCACCCCTTTTTTACATGCTTTCTTGCTGCCCCCAAATTGCACCCATCTTTCACACCTCTCTGCATTACTTGCTGAACCAACGGAGACAAACCAATACGCCTTTCAAACTCCTCAATAGTCAATAACCGGTTTGAACCTACTTCACGCAATCTTGCCAGTACACCATCCTGCCCAAGTTCATCCACAATGAACTCAGTCCCGTCATCCAAATTCCTAATCCTGTATACTAAATTTTCCTCTATTGCCCCATCAAACAAATCCGTAGTATCACTCGACCGGCATGACGTTGAAGAATGACTTGATGATAGCCCGTCATCATAACTCAGAGATCCTAATACCGCCTCATCAGTCTTTGTAATTCTATCAGTCTCCACTTCAACTTCATCTGAAGATGAGTTACCCTTATCAGGATTTTCCTGCACTGTTTGATCTACGCTTAAACCCATCCATTTTAGAAATTTATTCCGCCGTTCATGAATACTACTCGGGATCTTAACCCAAATCTCATATCCAAAAGTACTGTGCAGGGAATTAACGACCCCAAAATGGGAATCCGGAATTTCTGGGCAATCTGACCCTGAATCGGATACAGATGTGATGTCCTCGCGAGTGTCAGAGAAATGATCTTCTTCACTCAAGCTTGCCATCATTAACACTCATACGATTTCTAAGCATTTCATCTCTCAGAAACCCTAGGCAGTGTCCTAACTTCCCTACAAGCACCAAATGAAAAAAGAATCGATTAACGTCCCATTCCCATGAAAAAAAAATAATAATAAATACCCGTGATCAATCCACTATCAAAAACACGGATCCCAAACAAAACACGCGTTCACTGATAAAATACCTTGAGCTAAAAACAAGTATAAGCAAAACCCAAATCCCAACACTACAATATAGTCTTATACAAACAGATCTGTGAACGATAAACCATAGAAGGTATTGACGGTGCACAAATCATTAAAAAAAAAGAATGGAAAAACGAACAACCAGCTAATAAATATAATTAAATAATAAATGCAGAAAAGAGAAACAAACAAGAAGACAATTTTCAAGCGAGATGGGCTGGGACGGGCACCTGGGGGATTAAAAATGCGTCAAATCCAACAATCTTTCATCATCTATCATTCATGGGGATTAGATTTCAGCTCTCTCTCACTCTCTCTAACTCTCCTTCTCTGTGAGCGTGTCCGCTCTAGCAAATGTTGGCGTCTCTTTCTCTATCAGTCCAGAGAGAACCACGACACAACCCAAGTGTGCTTAAAATGTGGAACCGAAAAATGGGAATAAAAAGAAAAGAGAAATGAAAAGGCGAAATCTCGAGAGCGGTGAAAACGGGTGGCCCAAGCAACGAGATTTCGAGAGGTGTCGTCTAGTGCTGTGTTGCTTCTGTGCCCGTGGCCGTACTAGCACGTGCTTCTCTCCCTTAATTATTTACTGTATCGGCTTTCTAACCTTTTATTTCATGAGGGCATGGACTGGTACCACTCTTTTATACCGATGATTGATTTTGCCAGAGCTGCTCATTATTTCGGTTAATGTAATTAATACGAACGTGTGCAATATCCTTAATTTAAATTACCAGATATTGTATTCCTAATTTTAAATTTAAGCATGACTTTTGTATTTAATCTTGCAAAACAAATGAAGATTGATTTTAATTCAGCATGGATGTGGTGTCACTATGCTACCCCAAACCTATGTAAATAGTATTATTAGCCTCGTAGAGTGCATCAAGTTTGGAGTACGGATTTGAGGTGGATCTGGAATCCAAATCCAAATCCAATCGGATTAAATTGGGAGATTCTTCTCAGTTCAAACATGGACGGACGGCTAAGGCTGTGATTCGGTAGTCTGATTCATTGGCAGCAGAGGTAGGGAACGCGATCAGGCGGCTTTGGCCTTTGTGTAGTTTGTACTTTGTACAGTATAGCTTTGTCTTTGTAGCTGTATGCTAGTCTGCCATTGCTGCCGCACTGCCTGCCTACGCCTATTTCTGCGTAGGATCTCTGTAGGATTATTACTCGGATGGCTGGCAGTGGCTGTGCAGGATATCACATTATTTACTGAAAATACCCAAGGGCTATAAAAGTCTTTTTACTCTCTTGTATTACAATTATTACATTTTTATTGTGAGAAATAACATTTATTTATTTAGTAAAAGGAAGGGGTTAAATAAATCATAAGAGTCATAAGGATCAAGCATGGGCAATAGGATATTATTATAGGCTCTGTCTGTAAAGTAATGCTCCCAAGAAACACACGGTTGTTCTTCTTTAGCTTAGCCAGCGTCAAAGGTCAAATGTCAAACTTGTCATCTACGCCTACTCGCATCACGTGCCCCCACTCGTTCTGAGTCTTCCGAATTAGCCCGATTGTTTGACCAAAGCATTTCCAGGAAACTAAACAAATTTACTCATTTAATATGCGAGAGAAGAATAGATCAGTTTAGAAATATTTGCTTCAATTGTCTGCTGTTGAAACAACAATTTGCCCCAAAATTCAGGCACCGATGAAGTCTACAATCGTCTGCCATATGATTTAAAACTCAAGGGCAAGCCATGATCGATCGACTGTGCAGGCATCACCACAATAAGAAAAATAAACAAGATTCTCATTTTGGTTGACTCGGGTAAGTTCCTGTGGCTTGCTTCAAAAAATATACTGTGAAAATCACCAAACGATCAGGCAAACTTCAAAATGGTTATTATATTTCTTGCTAGTCTGCATGTTTTTGATTTGAGAGGATGAACCTGTTCCACGATTGTAGCAGAGAGTCAGAGACAGACACCTCCTCTCTTCCTTCAAAACTTAAAACGTTGCTCTTGGATGAATTGTTCTGTCATTGGTGACGGGTTCATCGAGGAATATAAAATTTTTCATTTCAGAAAAATACAAAACAAAGGCATGATCCTCCTTTACTTTCAGGTCAAATGATCGATCACGCAGCACACACATGTTGCATAAAAAGTTGAGTCCGATTTAATTTAGTTTCCATCATGGACCGGGTGCGATTAGATTTTTATAAAATGATTGGCAATTTAATTAAAAAAGGGTTACGTTGTGTCATAATTCTCTAATATATTGCTGGCCGCACCCAATTACAGAATAATAAGGAGAACAAGACACCGAATCAAATACAAAGCGAGAAACAAATTTGCCTGTCTTGACAATTTATCTGATCTATTTTATTCTCTTTGCCTAGTTTTGAGTATGGCGTTTTGCTCTCTGTAGATTTTAAAATAGTGGGTTCAGTCTCCAGACGGTTCTTAAAACGATAGGGCTTCACTTTGCTCGTTAATAATGCAAAAATAATTTATTCGACAAAGTTATGGTGGTGTGTTATTTGACAAAGTTGTGGTGGAGTGGAGCCCTTGGCCCTAGTTGTGCTGTGCACAATCTGAAATGCCCAAAGGCTAATCGCAAAAGCTGATTGCATTTTATTTTAGTGATTCATTGCTAATTGACCAGTTTTCCCATACGTTCGTATGCTTACAATATAGAAACTGTTGTGCCACAGGAAAGGGTGCTACGACCAAAACTGGAGTTGAAATAACATGACAGAAGAAGACTGATATGATTGGTTAACCAGATTAATTCAGACATGTCACATGAAATGATATAAATAGATAGAATATGATCGATTGCATTGAGCCAGAAATCGTCATTTGTCGAAGAAAAAGACAAAAGGATGGAAAAATAATAATACCATTGAAGAGGTAAACAATTTCACGAGCTCCGAATGACGTGCTATTAGCAATATTAGGTGAATCCGAGACTCATTCCAACAACAACTTGTACATCTGAAACTGCATTGCCTATTGAAATTGACTAGACCAATTCATGCTCCCTACGTATGAGAAGTCTTGTAAATTAAGACATGTCTGTGCAAAAATAGAACTAAGACATGACTATACTTCTCTGTCATTAGATACCAATTTCTTACACGTAACAAGATCTCAAATATCCAACTGGGTTTTGTTTATGCATTGACATTGATGCGTGTGCCGGGCGGGGGATGGTGTGTGGGTGCTCATCTATACAAAAAGGAGCAAAGACGGGGAAGCATACAGAGTATCAATCAATATTTGGATGGGGTAAAAATGTCAAGGCATGCCGGGCCAGATTGCATTGTCATGTGTCTATCACAAGGTACAGTCACAGTTATATCCTGGCGGCTTTGGATTCGGCATTGTGCGAAAATCCTCAGGGAATATGTATTGGACAATGCAATTAATGTGTTGATGGGCAAAGAATTGTAGGAGAGAGATGAGATTGAAGTTAGCTAAACACACATTTTTCCTGGATGTCGGTATGAGAGTGGGGAGAGTTACAAACGAGGTTGAGTTTCAATTGTTCAATGGAACTACGCGTTTTCTTTCCAGCTATATAGTTCATCTTCAATCAGAATGAGATCAAATCGATCGATTGTGGCTCCTAAAGAAGTCAATGCAGTTGAATGATCGAGTCAACATGTTAAAACGTAGACAGGGAACCGGTTGCTGCAGAATTAATGCTCAACTATTGGCTTTGGTGGTCACAGATTATCAAAACTACTTGTCTTAACATGTCTGAGGAGATGAAATGGAAGATGCTTGATCTCAGTTGTATCTTAAACTGAACCCATGTCTGTGTTTCTGTTAACCAATTTGTTTTCATTACAGTTAAAGACAGACTTGCTTGGGATCACAAAGAGGCAAGGACATTAGCTTTTCTCATTGTTAAGCGCCGGCCATGGTGGGCTCTATTGCTGTATTGGATTGATTTTCCGAGTGTGAAATTTTTGTACTGGATCATCAGTTACAAAAGTTCTAATTGATTCGTTGTCGGGCTCTAATTGGATTGAGTAAATGATTCTTCGATCCAGATGCTAAAAGCACTCATACCAATACTGATTGCACCCTTTTTTTTTTAAAAAAAATAAAAAAGAAACAACCCGTGTTAAACAATAGGCGGGGTTCATTGAGGCTGACTTTATTCGAACTCAAATTTAATAGTACATGGGTTGACATCCTAGTATTGAACCGAATTAGATACCTGTATCAAATTCAAAACGACGCGCTAAACGTTCCCTCGACAACTTGTGAAACAGTACGAAGAATCATCATCAGAACTTGCAATGTGAACAAGATATTGCAGAAAGCCAGGCATGATATTCCTTGAATGTGAACGAGATATTACAGAAACCAGGCATGATATTCCTGGAAGCTCTTGGACGAATCTGACGGAGAGTAATAAAAAAACAAATAAGAGACGGCACGAAAATAGTGCAACGTATGGTGCCAATCAATGAATATATAACAAGTACTTGGACGGTGGAATGAAGGAGGGATGAGTTTACTGACGTGTATAGCACCAGAATCCTCCAATCCATGTTTTTCACGTTAAAATGAAGTTTCTCATCAAGCTCGACACTGTCAGGGAGAATAATTTTCTGCCCACCACCAAGGCATCTATGAGCCTTGGCACAAGAAAACCCATTGATACTAATCAATTTTCGTAGCAGAAAGTTGATTTCTGATTGATGTATATGTCTATGGCTTGTGCAAATGAGTATCTTTTCCAGGAGACAGGAGAAAGGTCTAGTTACAATCATGCAATGTATAAAGATTACTTTCTAAAAGTAATTGAAACGATGGTGATTATTTTGTTTGTAGACAGTAACTGAACAAAAGAAATTCAAAGTTTTGCCATGTATAAGTATAATATTTCGATGTTTCCTGTGGATTGCAGTTCAAAGTACAGGACGAATGAAGTCAATATTGATATGCAAAGTAAGCAGGGTGGGTTTAGTTTCAGCTGCCAATGGTGGGAAAGGAAGCAAGGGATAATAGCTAAAACGTATGGAAATTCAAGCTCATCCGAATGAAAGACCCGTCCCTGTGATTTGGCTTGGGTGGTTCGAACAAACCGGGGAGCGTAGCCCAGGTGTCAGCATCAGGAAAAGGCGGGCAGCACAGATTAATTACAGCACAAAAGTAGAAACAGAATTTTTCTTCAATCCTACAGCGCATCATTTGGGGCCGACGGCAGTTGCTTTTGTCGCCTCTTTTTTGGGGCCCCTTCTCCCGCCGGGAACTTTCCATTTTCACTTTCATTCTTTGCTTTCTACTTTATATTATTCATATTTATGCACAACTTTCCCTTGTCGTCAAATTAAGTGCACCAACTACCATGGCCTCTCTCTTTATTTTTATTTTTTCCCCTAATAATACCAAAAAAAAAAATTATGAGAAATGATGAGAGATTAAGGTTTGTTTGCAACTGCTAAAATAAGCTATAAAATATTTTAGAATTTTTTTGAAGAGAGAGTTAGAGAAAATATTATCAATAAATTATTTTAAGCAGCAATATTTAAACTAGTATTTAATATTAACAGTACATAGACGTACTTGTATCTCTTCGTAATAATCTAATTATGAGAGTGAGCAATATCAATATCTTTAATTTTTAACTTACAGATTAATATTTTTCGGCAGAGGATTTTAGAGAATGCATGTGATTTTTCCCTTTCGGGTATGCATTACTTTTTTTTATTTTTTCATGGATTGATGTCATTTTGGCAAACGTTTTTAAATTGGTCCACTGTACAATATTTGAGACATCACATCATTGCATACAGAAAAGATGATGAATTCGGGAATTACAAGTGGGAAATTAGGGAAAAAAAAAAGAAAAAAAGATGGCGACTTTCGAAAGCATGAAAAGTTGCAGCAAAGTCGAAGATGAGGAACTGTTGAGGAATAAAATCTAATCATTTTGATAATCGAAATTCCAAACAAATTCCAACTGATCCTGTTCATGAACGGTCCTAAGAAGAGACACTGAAAGCGATAGTGACAAGAGAATACAAGAATAAAGACTTTCTCCATTATCAGGTCAAAAAGTAGAAACCCACCACAGTATGCACACTCATATTCCACCCACAATCGATATTATAATACAATCAGACAAAAATTCCCCACATAAAATAACAACGATTAATGCATTAAAATATTGGAGAGTAGTTAAAACAAACACCTCTTTGTTTCTTTTTATCGTCCACGAAGTTTTTCTAACACATAAAGCCAGCACAGAAACTATCTAAAACACTCTTTCTTCTTGCACTAAGAGCAGTTTCAGACAAAAAGAGGTGAATTCTCTTTCTTTCTCTCATTCTCTCTCTGAAGTCATCGGTTGCTTTTTAATTCACTTTTGTTCTTCTGAATTTATGGATGCTGATAAGTGGCCGCAGGTGGGTAGATCTTATTTCGTTACTGATTTGCTTTCCATGTACTACTGAGAGTTTGTATTTCAGTTTAGAGTTTTCTCTCTTTATCATCCTTTTGGTTTATGCAACAACTGACAAACGAATGTAAAAGTAAGTCTATTTTAGGTTCTTTTAGGTTAAATTTATCTCTCTTTACGCCATCTTTTCTCAATATAATTTTCAAGTGGCGAAAAGCCTTCTGCGTTTTATTTGTTTGTTCTCTCTTTTTATCTGTTGTACATTTGCAGATTAATTCTATGTGCCGATGTTCCTTCTTTATGTTATTGAAAACGATGAGTCTTTTCTCTTTCTCTAGAATTTTCCAGAGATTGTTTGGGTGAAACCCATGGAAGAAGTAGTTTCAAATACGTGCAATACCAGGCCGATATTAGAACGAAAGGCAAGACCTCAAGAGCAACTGAATTGTCCGAGGTGTAACTCAACAAATACCAAGTTTTGTTATTACAACAACTACAGTCTTACTCAACCAAGATATTTCTGCAAGACTTGCAGAAGGTACTGGACTGAAGGAGGTTCTCTCAGAAATGTTCCTGTTGGAGGAGGTTCAAGAAAGAACAAAAGATCTATAAATTCCTCAGCATCATCAGCTTCAAGTCAGAAACTTCCAGATCTAAACCCACCAAATCTCTCCCAGTTTTCTTCTCAAAACTCTAAGATCCATAAAGGACAGGATCTTAATCTGGCTTTCCAAGTTATGCATGAGACTCATAATATGTCTCCATATGTTGATGTCCCCAAAGCTCAAAATAATAACAACAATCAGCAAAACTCTTCTTTATCTTCTTCCTATACTTCATCTCCTGTTTCAGCTCTTGACCTTCTCAGGACTGGAATTGTTTCCAGGGGTCTAGATTCTTTCATCCCGACACCTATTCCCGATTCAAACAGGCTGTATACATCTGGGTTTCCTTTGCAGGATATCAAACCAACCCTCAGTTTTTCACTTGAGGGGCTTGGAGATAGGTTTGGGAACGTGCATGCGGTTCAAGAGAATGGTGGGAGGCACTTCTTTCCTTTCGCAGAAATGAAACAAACTTCCAGCTCAACTGAAGTTGATCAGAACAAGGGACAAGGCAATTCTGCGGGATATTGGAGTGGAATGTTAGGTGGAGGATCGTGGTAAAGTAAAAGGAGACAGATACTGCGTTTCTTCTTCTTCTCTTCTTCTTCTTCTTCTTCTTCTTCTTTTCACTTTTTTCCACATGGTTGGTCACTATCATTTAAAGTTGTTTAGAACTAACAAGAGATACAAATGTTTTTTTTTATTTCCTTTTCTTTTCTTTTTATATATTTCTCTAGTGCATTTGAACAATGTATGAAATTTGGAGCTTATCTTGGGTTCCGTTTAGATAGCTGTGTGTCGTGTAGATAGAAGAAGAGGTGAATATAATGCCGGGTTTTTCATAGAGCAGCATGGTCAGTATTCATTTGTTCTTCTATCGGAAGTTCAACGGGAGGTCTAGGCCTATGTTTCCAAAAGTGGGCCCGTTTGGTCGTATGCAGTAGGTAAATAATATGGGAATTTGTAATCTACAAAATTTCCTCAGTACCATTTTACAATCATAAAGACTTTGTTGGTTTCTATTGTTCTTGATATCAAATTCGATTTCCTCTGTTTCCCTTTCTCTCTCACGCGCATAAAGATGTTGTATATGTTCTAAATTCTATTCTAAAGTTTTCATTTGAAATAATTTATCATGTGCAACGTTATTCACACACAATATAGTTCTGTGGACTCGTGTCAGGTTCAAGAACTCATTCCAAGCATCAGATGGGATTCTTAATTACAACAATGGAAGCACCACAGAAACAAGTAAGAGATGAAGAAATAAATAAAAGCAGCAGCAGGCTTTATCTTTTTGAGTACTCAGCAAGAGACATGATATATATAATTGGTTAATGGCAGACCCACTTCTATTAAAGCTGAGATTCTGTCATTAATGGCTGAATTCTCTCTTAAAATCTAGTTCGAAAACAACAGAGCCACAGATGAAGGAGCAAATTGTAATTAAAAACAAACCAGTTTACCTGCCCCAACTAAAAATATTGACCTAATATTTTGTTTGACACTCAGATTTCGGGCAACCATCATTATCATTACTCCATGTTATTTTAATATTCCGAAGATGAGAAAATTACGACAAATCCATCTCCCCTGTGGTCCTAAACGGGACCCGCAAAACATTCCCCTGGGCAAGCGTGCTGGTAAAGATAATCTCTTCCACCGAGTCAATCCGTTGATATATAGATATAGAATCTAAAGGCTACATTTTATTGTATCTTACATTTTTTACACTGAATTGCGTTTACCACTTTACATAACTTGATAGAGTTAATAATTGGCCACCCTAGACGTCTCTTCTGGTTAGGCCTCTAACTGGTAGCACCAGGTGTCCACTAGGTCTGGCCGGGGTGCGGGGAGTGTCCAGCTATATTTGGGCCCTTTAAGACAGATCGTACAGTTTCCAAGTCCTAATTAATCCACACTCTACTGGCAATCAAATGTTGCCCCACTAATAGTTTCTAAGCAAATTTGTCTATCTGAATCGCAATACATTTCAAGGGCTTATTGCCCTCGTTCAATTAGGCAGGCAACCCGCCTGCACTTCCGAGTCCGAGTCCTGGAAGATAGATGGGGACCGGCGAAGAATTATGTAGATAGGCAACGAAGATCCACAGAACTTGAGAAATCCAAGAAACAATTGAGGGGAGCACACAACTGAATGCAAATGATCGTTTCCATTTCACAAATCCAACACCCACAATTTTACAAATTCAAATATACATCTACATGTACTAGATTAATACATTCATCACGGAGGGAGAGGGTAAAGTATGCATTTCATTTCATTATTGGACAGACATTAAATACCAAAACAAATCAGACAAATAGGGAAACATGAAACAACAGCACGGACAAAATAGGTGAGAAACGGATAATAGCACCTTGATAATCCACATACATAAATTATCCACTGTACAAAGATAAACTCAGATACAGTTATTCCTTCATTATCTAAGAGGCAGCACAAAAACGATACACATTCAAATGGCATTCCAATTCTGTCTTCTATACAGTGATGTAACCTTTAAACAGAACAGAAGGTGGATCGGTTCCTTGTAGCAGGTAAACCCAACTATCTTTATAACACCAGCTTACTTATCTGCATTGATTCCGAAAATCCGGACCTTGTGCATATTAGGGAACTTGGCAATAACAAGCACAATCACTGCTAGAGTGTTGAAAAAAAGCATTGGATGTTGGTAGTCAGTTGTGTGCGAGGCTATCAAGTACCTGTCAAAAAAAAAATGGTAAGTGTGATTTCCACAGCTTATCACAACCTACATTAAAGTTCCAGTCAGGGTATTAATTTCAGAACAAATCATCACAACATTTTGACACATTAGAACTGGAATTCTGATAAAAATTTTATAATAAGACACATGTCAAACACACATAGATACCTTAAATGTTGTATCTGACAGAGTTTCACTTTTAACATCCATGTCACATTAAAAAAAAAAAAGGAGCATTTTTATAAAGAACACCTAGTAAAGATAAGAAATGCCAACAACACACTTCAGCCAACACCAAGTATTGGTTTCCTGTCTGACTCAACTGTGGCAGGGAGAGTTTTCATATTCTGCATTGTCAACTAAGACATTAAGGTGAAGTAAGGTACTGGGATGTGCAATATGTATGAGTGTGGGCAGAAGACCTGACCCCTGGCATCTATCAGTCACATAATCCAGCCACAAGCAACCACCACTAAAACAAACAGGTAAAACCATAATTCCAAGCTCTAGAACAAAATGCATAAACTTCCACCACATGATTACTCTTAAAAAAGTAAATGCTATACAACTAGGATGCACATTTATGTATGTATGTAGCTCGAAATGCACAAGATGCTCAATAACAGAGAAATTATCAAGCATATTGCCTTGCATATGACCAAAACTTTCAAAGGTAGAGTGGTTTATGGTATTGGACAGTTAAACTTACAACACCACAGGTACAACAGTTAGGAACTTTCTATTGCGTGTAAGCTGCTTTCCATTGTCTATCTGCTCCCACCATGTCAACCTATTATAGATACCCTGGTCATCAGCAAAAGGGGTACCTTTTTTCCAGTGAAAGAAGTGATAGGTGACCTGCAGGGCGAATCATTCTTGTCAATCATGGTTCACAGAACTAGTTGGCAAGTTTAACATAGTTTCAAAAATGATTATTTGAAAAGGCAGAACAATGAACATATAACTAAAGCATATCCAAAACTTGTCAAGTGGGTTCAAGTTGATGGTTAGCACGACAATCATATTTTAAGAAGCATCCATCCATGCACCAAATATAAGGAGGATAAGATATACAAAAATCATATAGTAAAAGACATCAGGCTGTCAAATATCTATTGTTTCACGAGACGGAAACATATAGGATGCTTTATTCAGCTAATCATCAACATCTGTCGCTGTTGTTCCTATAAGCATTGGCACATCATTTAAATGGACTAACCCATCTTTTGTTTATGTTGAATTAATACAGGATCCCAATAATAACAAAATACCCTATTTTAATTTACATCCAAACTTAGTTAACACCTTTTGTATAAATTAGATAACTAATAGTGAAGCTGCACATTCAGCACTTCACAGATAGAAGTACACACGAAGTTCAAAATTCAATAATTTTACAGCCAGAAAGCAATATGTATTAACCTAGCAGAAATAGTATCCTAAACCTATATATGCCTAAATGTCAACTTAAGTCTAATCCCCCTATCTCAACACTTCTTCTGAATGAAAAAATGTCAAGTGGTCAACCATTGAAATGCCTAAGTTTCTTGCTCGTGCCAAGTGATAGCATCCAATTTTTAGAGAAGAAATTGATTATGTTTATCTGAAAAAACACTGACAGTCAAAATGCAAAATAAGATGCCCATCTATTCAATTCCACTAGATGCCACGGAACCGGAACCAGAAAAACTCTGTCTCAATGCAAAGAAAGAGACCAGAACCAAGCTAAGAATTCAAAATTAAGATCTTACATCATATGATAAGAAAGAAAACAAGCCAAGAATTCAAAATTAAAGAAATTATATCATTTAATAAGAGAGAAAACAAGCTAAGAATTCAAAGTTAAAGCAATTATATCATTTGATAAGAAAAAATACCCTATTTCTCGGTCAGCAATAATGCAACCACTTTGCTTGGCTAAGGTTATGATTCCAATTTTCTTTTATGAAACTAAAATGACATAAAACAGCACATAACCTAATCCTACGCCAATTTATAGCTTCTTCACAACAAACAATAATCAGACAGACTTGCAACAGGTCTTAACACTACTCACACACAAAACACAAAATCAAACGAAAAAGAAAAGAGCATTCACTATCAACATCCTAAACCACACATCTCCCAAAGCCATTTCAAATTTAACAACAGAAATCAAATCAAAGCCAAAAGTAAACCCTAATAAACAGCAACGAACAATCAATTAATTAAAAAAAAAGGTAGACAATAAAGAAGAGGACATGAAACATACTAGAAAATGGCCTAGATTGACAATAGTCCAGGCCGTGCCAGGCGTGCAACCAAAAACAGAGAGAACAATCAGCCACGCGAAGAACAGTATGAGGATATATGTTGTCCATACACCTGGATACGTGAACCACTCCGTGTTTCTGTTCAGATCCGCCGGTGGCGTAGCCTTCACGTACAGATTCGCCATCACACTGAAAAGAAAATTTGCAACCCTAGTCAATCACTATCTCTGCGTGTGTGTCTTCGATTAGATGATTCTATTTTGGAGGCCTTACAGTTTTGTTTCTTGTAAAAGAAATGAAATGATTCGATGAATTTTGCTTTTCCGATAATCAATCCAAAACCCAATGGTTTTGAATGATGACGATGATGATGATGGCTATGGCGATGGCGTGGCGATTTCAAACCAAAGCTAATACAATAGTAATTACTCCTACTACGCCGATAATAATTACAACCAACAAGATAGCTAGCTAACAACGAAAAGATCTGGACAACAAAACTTGCGTGCGTGATTAGAGGAGTAATCTGATACCGTACGGGCGCCATACACGACGTCGTTTCTTCTTGAATGGGCTAGACTTGGGCTCCAAAACGTAGGCCCTGAATATTTTGCACTGTATACTTGGGCTCTGAAACGTAGGCCCTTGGTTATCTCGAAAAATGGAGACCTTCACACTGAACCTCGACGGGAATGCCAAGGAGCTCTTCTTACTAATTATTTCTGAGATTTAATCCCAAAATTCGAAAGATCTGACTTTATTGAAATTGACTTGATGTTAATTCATTGCTTCGGCTATTGCAGCAGCACACCATGCAATGCACGACTTACAGAGTGCAGTCCTCGCTATGTTGCATCACCGAACTCTTCATGGCTTGACTTTTAGTGGGTATATGTCGAGCACCGGATTTCAGGTTGCTACAAAAGATGGCATAGATTTCTTGGTGCGTGGATCTAAAAGTCAGTCCATTCAATTATTCTATAAATTATAGAACTACGTTGTACACGAATACGAATGTGAAACATAAAATGACTTGGGATATTTTTAATGAAATAATGAACGAGTTACCGGATGAGACAGACCGAGATTTTCTTCAACGTGGGTCACATCCAAGTGCCTAAATTATGTGCCTTTCTCGGCCTTGTAGTTTTCAAGTTTTATGATTCTTATATTATTTGTCTACGTGTTATTATACGATTGTTGTTCCCACTTCCTCGATTCACAACAGCTGTTTCGAATCTTGAAGTAACATCAAATGACAAAGCAAGCAATACTTCGGTTAAACCACCTTTAATCTAAGTTTTTTCAACAATATTTTTAACACCCAAAAAGCAGCTGCGGGACAACCATGAGAAAATACAATGGTACAAATTGGAGAGAAACATCAACATCGCAAGTTACACTGATCAATGGCACCAAATGCTTATTATGCTAATGACCAATACCAAAGTGTATATACGTAGCTTTGCATGCACAGGGGAGAATTCCATATCACCTGCTGACTATCTCTCCGTTAGAAACCTCGTTTTCTTCAACTGGTTCCTCAGGAAGGCCAAGCCAGCCAGGGTTCACAGCCAAGTCCTCCACCGCCACCTTGATCACATCAGAGCGAACACCAATATCAGTAGCATACCTACTCATACAATACATCCCAGCAGTAACCGTTGCCACACCAACAGGACTCGGCATCAACAATTTCAGTGGAGAAGAAAGAATGGCCGCCAATGGGGCACCAATAACAGAAGACGCTTGACCACTTCTTCCAACTCCTAGCCTGTCAACGATCAGAAGACCCGTTTTGCAGTATAGTGCAAAGTCCTCACAATTGTTTTGAAACACATCGTAATTGCCAAATCCATTTTGCAGAAGATACATAGCTCGGTGGATAACTGTTTCTGGTGCGTCAGATGCTGCAGTTGTGCAAGTGCCACCACGTACTTTGGCTAGAAAAACTGATGGGGCAACTCCATATTCAAAGCAATACAATGATCCATTTCGAAGGAAACAGTCCAGGCAAGAGAGGATTACTCCACTGTTGGGTTGCCTGAATCCACAATCAGGAAAAGTGGGACAGGAAGATGGCAGGATAGAATCATGTGCCTCAGAAGATGTCTCTGCTTCTAAATTTAAGTTCCTTTCAGGTCTAAAATGAACCACTTTACTTCCCCCAACATAAATACCTGTATGGTTTGATATTCAACAGATCTCATAATTCAGTTAATAATATGTCGAAAATCCAAGGAAAACATATCAGTCCACCAAAAACATTTAAACTCCATAACATAGTATACCACAACAATATTTACATATGACTGAAGCAACATTAAGAGCCATAACATAGTATGCAGAAGGAATGCAAATCGACCAGGATCTCTAAATTAGAGAAAAATTGATGCAAATTGTGGACAGAATGACATTGGATAATTGTATATATAGATGATTAACTAGGCAGAGTATATCTGAATCTTATATCAGCTTCAGAAATACAAAAAATTAATCATGCTACGCACATTTGAATAGCAGTTTCCACTTCCTCAAGTCCCAAGCAATTTTCTTTTAGAAGTAAGTTTGATATATTTTCTTAAATCTTCCCTCATCCGAACAACCAAACAAGGCATAAATGCAAATACTACAGATCCACATACATAGTTGGTTCACAAACATAAATTGACATTTGCTTCACGGACAATTACAGTCCTAAATCTGCAAGAACTTTTGTGACATAATAGTCAAAACATACTTTCTCCTACCAAATTCTATCTTTATTTCGACTTTTCAATATCAGTGTTCTTTTGCGAAGAGGTGGGTGCCAATTCAACCCCGGAGAAGAAGATATTAAAATAATAGAATACTTAGCATTACAGAAGTTGAAAGGAAGTCCGTCTGTAATATACAAATACGGAAAAACAAAGAAAAAAATGACAATGAATTGGGAAAATAATAGTTGAAACGAAAGCAAAGGAAATTATAAAACCAAAGGGACCAAATGTATGAACATAAAAACATAACCCAGAAAGGAGAATTACATGAAGAACCGGCATTGCAAAATTTTAAAGTGATTTTGGCAATATACAATTTGTAATTCAAAACACATAATTAAAAAAAAAAAAAGAAGAGAGAGAGAGAGAGAGAGAGAGAGAGAGAGAGATACCATGGTGAGAGTAGGCGAAAATAGCTCTGTAAGTGTAAATATGATCGCCTGCTGTGATCTCATTTCTCTCTACTCTGTTTGTGAGCAAACCCATATCCTTCTCCCCCTTTCCCTGCTTCTACAGTTTCTTTGTGCTCTGTAGCGAATCCAGTTGGTAAATTTGTGCTTTGTTCTGGTAAAACAAACACTAGACCCAACAAGCACAAAAAAATAAATAATAATAATAATATTACATGATGTGGCAGCATATGACTGGGTAGCAAAGAGTCAGCTCAACCACCGTGACCGATTGATATTGCTCTTCTTTTTTAAAAGTTCTCCAGCATTAAATTAATATTAAAAAAATGAAGATGCCATTAATGATGGCAAATTCTACGTGTTTTCTTTATCTTTTCCCTTCGTCTTGAGTTGACGAATTAGAAGGGTAGGAATGGAATTATGTCATTGTGCAGAGAGCCAGAAGCAGGACCGGGCATTGAACATGCTCAATTGTAGAGTCAATTGGGCTTGCGATGTCGTTTTACAGTCGAAAATGGAATCCAAAGCGCTCTGGATTCCTTGCCAATTTAGTAAGACATACTTGGGCCTACTTCACAGGTCATCATCTGAGTGAGAAAGTTGATGCTGCCTGTGCATGCCTGAACTTACGGGGAAAGCAAGATCCCTGCACGTTAATGGAAGACAATAACATCTAAATCAAAGGAAGAAGCATTGAAAACATACGACAACACGCGACTGAATTTTATTGTTGAGCTTTAAATATAGTTACTCCTTTGTGTCCTCTTTACAGACTTGTATAAGAATGACTTTAATATAATCAATATGAGCTTTGCTTTCTTCTTACTACATCTCTCCATGCAACTAAGATTATAAGTAGATGTTCCAATTGTATAATTTTGCGTCAAAAGTTGAATCTTTTTCGAGCTTGCATCTTAATTCTGTTGCAGAATAAGCATCCTTGGCAGGTAATAATGCAAAGCCGCCGCCGCCACCAGATCCACAAGCTTGTAGCCACAACAGTATGGGTCAGCAAATGCAAACAGCTTATCAACAAATTCATTGCTGCAACAGGGATCGAGTTCCCGATGCAACCTCCATGCCTCCGACATCTTTTCCCCTAGTTCTTCTATATCACAGTTCATTAAAGCTTTTCTTCCAATTTTTGCCATTTCAGCCAGAGCTTGATATACCAGATATAAGAAGGTTGTCTATTTGAAGATATCGAGTTACCACCTTTTGTAGTACTTGATGCGCAAGTAAAACCTGCAAAGTAATCGCAGAGCTTATCCAGGTCAAAATATCTATTTGTCAAGCCTAAAGAGAAAAGGGAATAAAGTCCTCATTTTAATTTTCATGCTTTTCTATTATCGAATTATTTAGGCGCCCAATTTATTTATTTAGTTGATGGGTAAGCAATAGGCTTTTGGGATAGTGGATTCAAACACCCAAGTTTTCGATTCACAATCATGGCCAAAAACGATGCAAGGATATGTGAGAAACCTAGCCTATACAAAGGTCAATACCACATAATGTTATGCAAGTTCTAATGATGCAATATTCTAAGAACCTTGAAATTTGTTGCTTTATCAGGAACAAAAACCAAAATGGACATCTGATGTGAAAAAAGAAGAAAAACAACAAAGACCAAAATACTTACTTGACCAGTAAATACTACAAGCAACCGTTGCTGCAACTCCAAAATCAGCTAAGGAAAAGCCAGCAGGGGGATGGCTTGGAGTCGCAATGGTACTCCTGGGAAACTAGAAGTGAACTTAATCCCCGGGTTAAAACCTCCAATTTGATCTTGCCAGCCACCTCCCGTGCTCATTAGCTGCTCTAAAACCAAAACAAGTCAAGCAAGATTTTCATTATTTTGATCTCCGTCAGCTATCTGGAGAAGTGCTTTCACAACTGCAGCTGCTAATATGCTAGAAGTTCCTAAGCCACTACCACGGGACATTGGCCCATGTCCTAATTCGCAAGCCTGTGGACAAAGAATGTTTTCATGAATAATGCCAGTTACTAGCAATGCAGATTTGACAAGCAGAGGTGGATCATCATGGTCAAATGGAGTAGCAATGGAGGTAAAATCTTCAATATGTAACTGGTTTCCAGCATCATCACTAAACAACACTCCATTTGTTTTTGCTGCCTCTACAATGGCACCAATAGGAAGAGAAGCTTCCAGACTTATTGCCATATTGAGAACATAAACACCACACTCTAAACACCAAGGAGGAGTGCCACTCTAACTACAACAAAATCAACCCGAACTGGTAATTCAACCTTTACTGTTCTCGGGTGGAAAGACCAATCTGATCAGCTATCAACGTTTTTGTTCTGATATGCCGAAGCTGTTCTGCCAGGGGACTCCAAGAGGTGTTCTACAGAAAAAGTGCTTATTAACTATGGGCCCTCAAAACGATTGATGAAGTTTATAGATGACTATTAGGATTGGATACTTTTTTATTTTTTTTAGAGTATGATACCACTTAAGATATGAGCACGAATCTACCTCTAAAACAATATCTCACTACCGAAGCAGTTTCATCAGCAGCTGCAGCCCAAACTTTAGGCTCCAACTCACAAGCTGTCGTCTCATCTTTGCATGCACGGAGAAGATCAACTTGGACTTGATATGCCCGCTTTTGGGAAGAATCTTGAAATTCTGCTCCTAAAGTTTGGGACACAGGTCTAAGAAGTCTTTGCATATATCAACTCCAGATGGTCCTTTCTGAAGAATTTCCTCGCACAATTGTAATAAGTTGTGGCCACGCACACCCTAACTAATGCACAACTTGGCAATTCCAGCTGCAAGTTCTGCTTGATGATTACTGGACCCAGTACACATTTCTGAAAAGTCAATTGACCTATGCATCTCCTCCAATGACATGGCGTGAATTTTTCCAGAAGGAAAGCAATAAGTCATTTTCCTGGCCACTCAAGCCCATCAACCATGTTGCTAATCTAAACATCTCAGAGTATGAAAGAATGGGAAATATTTTTGCATTCCACAAGCACTTTTCCTGACTAGTTGTGGAGCTCCACAGGTCACTTCCCTCAATGCCTAAATCATGCAAAACCTTTTCCCAAGGTTTACCACAAAATGTCCCATCCCTGGAAAATGAATTTTTTGGTTTATCATGGAGGCCACAATAAACCAATACTCTTTCAGTGATCCTACCAAGGGAACCTCCCAAAGACAAGAATATAAATGAACCCTCTACAGTAGCATAAGTGTTTTCTGGGAAATTAATGCCAATAACTATTGATTGTGAGCCGATTTGTATTCCACCAGAAATGTTTGAATCATCTATAAGAGAATCTTTCTCAATTGAGATGCCATGCGCAGTTTTGCTGGAAAGAACTACAACAGATGCTGCAATGTCAGATGCAGTGGTTGCTGAAATGGACCATAAGTGTCTTCGACCTGTAAGTCCTGAAGCAGCCACAATTAGGTGATCCAAAACTTCACTTGAGGTTCCAAAATGTAGAAACAATAATTTATCCGCATTGAAATAGTTGGGAAAGGACAACATTAATAAAGAAAGTAATAAAGCTAGTAACAACAACTGGAAAGCAACAAGTTTGATATTTCAAACTGTATGTAGCATAAAAACACTAGCTGAACATGCTTTGTTTTCCCAATCTGCTAACAAGTTCTTTGCCTAAAGGGTGTAGTCTCAACCAGTCATGTTTCTCAGGTACCCAAGCCACTAACAGATCTTCATACAAATTCATCCAGTAGGAACCAACAGAATAATGGGAACTGTCAGTGTAGAGTAACAGTTATTTGATAAATTTCTATAACCTAATTTGTAACCACAAATCTTTTGAGATCAAGCATTTGGAGACAAAATATGTGAAGTGTTTTCCATAAAACAAGAGATAGGAATATGGAAACAAGGAAAATCAACAACCACGAGATAGCAAAAAAATATGATCATGTTTTCAATCCAAAGTGAAGTAATTGTTCTATTTGGTAAGATCCAGGGATAACATTGCCTGCGGAAATTCAGTAACTTGCATCTTTTCTACTGTTTAGAAGCTCTGAAAACATTGGTTTACAGGAACGTGAAAGCATGACCAGATCCTCCCATGCTTTCCCTCTAACAGCTATTATTCCTGTGTCAAGCAACATTCTACCATTGTCTACAATTGCATGATTCTTCATGAGCTCCTGCACACTTGGTTTCTGCAGGAGATTGTCAACTAAACTAACTGTATAATTTTCATGGGAAATCCCTGTTTTACCTGCCACACCAACACCGTGGTTAGATGCAATATCAAGGGTGATGGGAAAGTGATAATAAAGGATGCATCTTCTGGAAGAATCATGGTGCAGGCATCAAAACACAGAAGAACATCCCCAGTCAAAGTGAATATTCAACCTGCAAAAATTAAAAATTCCTGGTAAACATAGAAACATGTGGCAAGAAATAATAGCTTAGAATTAAACAACCGCCCTTGCATGGATATCATCAATGGAACAAATGCAGCAATATTATTATGATCAATGTTTCTTTGGTTATGATCAATGGTTTATAAGTGAGATAAAATTATTCCGGCTACAGGAAGCTAATGCAGCAGTCTGACAGAAGAGTACTTTAACTAGCTCAAGTCCACCTATATGTCAGTTAAACAAGTAAAAGTGGCAATGCAGGGAGCTCAAGCAAAGATTAATGACCAAGATGTGATGCACTAAAATGCAGTCAAATCGAATAAATATATTGACAGTTGTAATGTTCTACTATTGCAGAACATTTGTATCCTTATAAATGCAATTCAATACAGCATACAGTCCAGCATGCAACTTGAGCAATCCTGAGAATCATGGTTCCCAAATGTTATAAATGTCAAAACAAGCATGCTGTGTACACGCACTAATTAGTCCAGATTGAAAATTTATAAGTTCGAAATCTAGCCAACAAACTTCCAGTGAAATGTAACAACCTAATCAAATAACCTTCATTCTGCAAAGCTTGTCTTGCACAAGAAGCAATTGCAGGTATATGGTCAAAAAGCAGCGGAACAGGTCCATCGGGATCTTCGGCTGCCAAATATGGAAGTGGCAGGAAAACTTTCCCCATAGGATTCGCCCACGGGACCCTCTTGGAGTCACCTCCAGCATGAAGCAATAGTATATCCCTTTCGTCCATGAACTTAACCATCTTCAATGTTTACAGAAGATCCAGAATTTCCACCATTTGCAATTACCACCTGTTGATAATATCTACCTCATTAAAGCAAAAAAAACAGAATGATACATTTCAACAACTGCAGAAAAGGCAACTGTAAAAAAGCCATTATTCTCATAACACAAAGCAATCAGGATTACATAATTTTGACCTATAAGATTCTTAAACTGTGCTAATTACTAATTTGATAACTAAATCCCGAAATACAAGATTTTTAAATAATGTTAGACTAAACACATTCACGTTTTTATTAAGCATGTAAAAATCATGATAATGATGGCTTGTAATTAAGTAAAATTACCTCAGGGCCGACCTTTTGGTAATGCTTAGCAAGGGCATAAATGGCATTAAGAATGGCTGCACCAGAGCCGCCCCGCTGGCCATAGGGATCGGGCACGGTGCAGTGACAGTAGAGCTAGCGATACAGCCCATGCGCTTGGCGCACCTGAGCTGCCACTCATAAAGCTCGGCTTGCTCGGGACCAGTGTCTCGCCGACAACCTTAAATGGTACCATTATTTCCGCGGGATTGCCGCTAAGTCGGCTTCTGTTTAGTTCTCGTGAATTTTACTTCTCGTCGGGGTAGCATTTCTGACAGGCTCAACCCGAGAAAATTGCGAGATATTATGTTATGGTCGCTGAGTAATGAGCTTTGTAAAAGTTGCAGGGAGGTAAAACACGAAGACTGACTGGCAGAATAGACCGGAGGTCATTTAATTAAAAATAATTTACTTGGCGTCGCCCGGACTTGAACCGGAGACCTTCAGTGTGTTAGACTGACGTGATAACCAACTACACCACGACACCGCCTTGAATTTTGAAGTCTAATGTACTTAAATATTTTAAATAAGTATTGCTAATTCACCACAACGTCACCGTTTAGTAACTAATAAAAAAAATTAAAACCAAAAAAGGTGGTTGTAACTGGCGGCAAATTGGATCTGTGATTTGCGCAATTAATCCTGGAATTCAACCCGAACAAATGTTCGTCCTTACCTTGTTTTACGCGCCCAACACAGTCCTAACGAAATCACGGCAAATGTCTCTCCTCTCATTCCATTTCAGCTTTTAATGAAAGGCTTTCATTTACTACTATTCTTTTCTCACATCAAAAGTCGTCTGCCATTTGCTCTGCTTCGTTTTGGTTTTGATTTGAGGGGCACGCAAATGTTGCAGGAGAATTGCGTGATGTTGGGTTTGGCATGAGATGAGTGGTTTGAATGGTGTATTGAGTATTAGGGTTATGAATATTCATCATTCATTGCCTCTGAATAACGAAATCGAAGTCGAATGCCGAATCCGATTGAGATCGGCATTCGATTCCTTCTCTGTTGCCTCCGAATCGTTCTCCGAACGCCAACGTCGTCGTTTTACTCCCGTCGGCGTGGTCCATCAACGACGAATTCTCTAACTGTTCAGCCCCAATCTCTTAAAAAGACAGATAGTAAACAGATAGGTGCCTTTTTCTTTTAGCTAGTTGTTTGTTTCTTGGCAGGAATGTTGAGTACAGCAGTCCCACCTGAGACAGAGCCTCATTTTGTTGAAAAAGATCCTACTGGTCGATACGTCAGAGTAAACAATTGTTGCCACATTCTTTTTTATCATCTGAATCTGCAATAGATGGAACTCCACTTGTTGATCCATTTTTGTATGTTATTTTTGAATAATTATTTCTCTAAACTCACGGCCAAAAAAAATCATAGATAGTATCCCAAAACTGTTTTATAAAATTCCAAACAAAACACTTCATTTTAAGATTGTAATCATTTCTTTGTTAAAAAATTTTTAAAAAAAATCTTTTAGGATTGCAGATTAAACTGGCTCTGTAATTTTTCTTGATGCATGATGTTATTGCACGTAATTTACTTCCCGAAGCTTTGTCTTCTATTTGTGTAACTAAGCATTCCTCGCATGAAATATGATAAAGTGCTATAGGTATAGAGTGCGATTGTGTATGCCAATTTCTTTTACAAACTGATGGGGTGATGTTATGTCTTTGTCCTTCATTTTTACGGGAGTAAAAAGAAAATGAATCATATGAAACATGTGGCAATTATATGATATGTTTGTATAGGTAGAGTTTGTATCCTAGCATTACTAAATATGATATTGACTGGACATTTTGAGGCCAAGCCTTGAACTCTATCAGTTGATGGATAATATTTAGTCAAGGTTAAATTTGTTAACTAATTATCAGAAAATGAGGCAATGGTTTGAGCTGCCTTGGTATTGCAAAGGCATTTTCCCTTATGTCTTTTGCTTGATTCTGGAAAGTGGTATCGTGCATGTTGTTTGGCCATAATTTTCTTCGCTGGAATTGAGAACTCTCTCTTATCTGCCCTATGGTCATTAACTTATCTTTTTGTATATTTAACAGTACAATGAGGTATTGGGCAAGGGGGCTTTTAAGACTGTGTATGGTTCCTAAACTTCTCTTTTTCTCCTCTAGCTTTCACTCTCTGATCTTCTTATCCAGGATTGTTCTTATTGTGCTTCTTAACAACCTTTTCCAGTTACAAATCCTTTGATGAGTTTGATGGAATAGAGGTTGCTTGGAGCCGAGTGAAGATCGGTGATGTCTTGCAGTCACCTGAAGGTTTGCAAAAATTGAATTCAGAGGTTCGTTTGCTGAAATCCTTGAAACATGAGAACATCATTAAGTGCTATAAATCATGGGTGGATGACAAGAAGAAAACTATTAACATGATTACTGAGCTCTTCACGTCTGGGAATCTGAGGCAGTATGTTTTTTGTTCTATTTTGGTTTTGTTGTTATGATTGCTTTTATGAGGAAGAAAACTATGAAGTAATTTGGTGCACTTTTTTTCATCAGATATCGTAAGAAATATAAAAATGTTGATATAAAGGTCATAAAGAACTGGGCAAGGCAGATTCTCCGTGGTTTAGTCTATCTCCACAGTCAAAATCCGCCAGTAATTCACAGGGACTTAAAATGTGACAATATTTTTGTTAATGGCAATCAGGGAGAGGTTAAAATTGGAGACCTTGGGTTGGCAACTGTCATGCACAAGCCTACAGCTAAAAGTATTATTGGTAAAAGATTAAATGTCCATGATTTAGATTAAATTGACTCAATGAGGAGTACTGAACTTTTCCCTTCTTTTATCTTAGGAACTCCTGAATTTATGGCTCCAGAGCTTTATGAAGAGGAGTATAATGAACTTGTTGACATATATTCTTTTGGGATGTGCATGTTGGAGATGGTTACTTTTGAGTATCCTTATAATGAATGCAAAAATCCAGCTCAAATTTTTAAGAAGGTTACCTCTGTAAGTTAACTGATCATCAATCTGTTTTTTTATCATATGCGGGGTCTTTTTGTATTGACCTTAAATCTAATGACAGCTTATTTATATGTTGACTTGATCTGTGCTTGCAGGGCATTAAACCTGCATCCCTTGCTAAGGTGCGCGATCCCCAAATTAAGTCATTTATTGAGAAATGTCTAGTAACGGCCTCTGAGAGACTGCCTGCAAAAGATCTTTTGAATGATCCATTCCTTCAAGTTGAGAATCCAAAGGAGCCAATACGTCATCCCTTGCAGTTACCTAACCATAGTAAAATGTTGAATTCACCCATGTCTGGACCTTCGTCCATGGATATAGACCCCGAGTATAAGCAGCTCTCTTTAAGCACATGCACAGACAGCAACAATGGTAGTCCACAATGTCCGGTTTTGGAATGTCAAAGGAGACATAAAAACAATGAGTTTCGGTTGAGAGGGACGAAAAATGATGACACTTCGGTATCTTTGACCTTGCGTATTGCTGACCCATCAGGTAAATGATTTTACATGTTGAAATGTTTATACACATTCTGTTTCAGAATGTATGACATGAGCTATTCATTTTTTAGTTATATATTTTCTTTATCTTCATTTTCCTTTTTCCTTTTGCCTATAGGTCGGGTTAGGAATATACATTTTCTCTTTTATCTTGATAGTGATACTGCACTGTCCGTGGCGGGTGAGATGGTTGAACATCTGGAATTGGCTGATCATGATGTGGCCTTTATAGCTGAATTTATTGATTACTTGATAATCAAACTTCTGCCGGGTTGGAAGCCCTCATATGACTATTCCACAAGCGGAGTAACAAGTTTCTATAGTGGGTCCCAAATTCTTGCAAATGGTAAAACCTCACCATGGGAAGCAATGCAAACGAGAGTTCCATCGGAGTGTATGGTGGAGCAAGATGTTGTTTATGGGCCTGTCACAAATCCTTTCCAAGATCTTATTATACCAGTACAAGGAGAAAACGTCAGTAAGAACCCTGGTGGAGGAGCTATCTCTCACGGTGACTATTTTTCTTCTCCAAGTTGGGCTAATTTCGAAGATCAAGAGTCAAAATCATCAGTTGTTTCAGATTTTCTGATTGATTCTTCCACTAAAAATGGTAAAGCATATGAATCTGCTGATTATGATATTGATACAAGCTGTAAAGACTCAAGTGGTTGTGTCAGGGATCTTTATCTTGATGAGCGTAAATTGCACAGCAACTATTGCAATGATGAAGGCGGCATTTTATTGCATGAATTTGAGAAGAATTCGGGGTTGCCATTCCCTAACTTAGGAACTGTATTGAGCTTAACAAGCAGTTGTGCTTCCCTGTCCTTGGCTTACAAAGATTCAGATGAGCTAAAGCAGGAAATCGATGCAATCGAGGCTTACTATCACAATTGGTTTAGGGAAGTAGCTATGATGAGGGAAGAGTCATTGCAAGCTGCAAGAAAGAGGTGGATGGCAAAGAAGAGTGTACTCGTTAACTGATCCAAAGCATTGCATTTGACAACGTCTTTTTTTTTTCCTCTCTCTCTCTTTTTAAACTCTTTTCATGTCTTATGTCATGATTGTGTATATCATCCATTGAGTATTTTTAATACCTATTGATTCTTATAATAACAATAACCCTTTGTATAGGATTCGACTCTTTTTTTTTTTTTTCATGGGAGTCGTTATCCTTCTGAACTTTGTTCGGTGAAGCTATTTTTCCATTTATCTTGCTTGGAAGCGCACGTAGATCGCTGCATCTTGCTGATATTTAATAAATTTATGTCTTGATTTTTCATCTTCTGTTAATTCACAATGCAAGGTTGTAGTAGTTCAGGGGCATCAGGAATTTGCTAGCTCATCTGCGTGCGTCATTGTACACTTGGAATATATATTTAGTTAACCAACAATCAAGTGCTTGCCTGCAGTGTTGGTATTCCTTCCATTATTCATACAGCACTGTAATGGTAGGATTTCTTACAAATGCACAGCAGTTAAGTTTTCATTTGTGTTTCACCCTGGAAAGATGTATAATTACATTTGAAAAAAAAAAAAAAAACACCTCAAACATAAAACCTGAAACTGAATTATGAATGCAATCAGATACTCAGAAGAACAGTGTCTGATACCAACTTCAACTTCAATTGACGACAAAGAAAGCAGCTTTATTAGGAAGAAAGGAGGCTCATTTTATTCAATCTCTCATTCATTCCATCTGTGTTTACAATTCTTATTTGCGCACATGAAAAATATTGTGATCGGCTCATCAGCAGACCGTGTCTGGAGTTCATGGTAAACAGCCTTTCCATGTTTGCAAGCAGGGCATGTTACTGCCAAGAGAGAACGGAAATGGGAAAATTAAGAATATTTACTGAAATTTTGATTAAACCTACAGAAAAAAAAAAATTGCAATTCAAAAACCAAAATCACACCTTCAGTTTGGGGTCCTTCCATCATGGCATCTTGCTTGAAAATTGGTTGAATTTCTTTCTTAGCCAGAGGTTGCTTCCTTTTTATTTTAACCTTTTCATTATATAAACGCCAATTATGAAAACACTTAGACAACATTTGGTATCCAAAAATCAAACCAAAAAGAAACAGCAAAGAAAAAACCCACACCCTGCTCCCCATGTTACAGACGTATGGACATGCCGGACAGGAGAATCTAGAAGGACGATCAAAGTGTGGCAACTCGTATTGCAACATCGAACCACACGTCGGACAAAATTCCATCTTCTTATTAGTTATAATCGAAGAATAACAGAGACTTAGATCTTGTACATACGGTATTAAACAATGCAGGTGAGACGTAACCGGCGGATTTAGGGGATTTCCTTAAAACCCTAATTTGGGATCTTTTCAATTTCGGGACTTAAGGAACACTCAGAACGCGGATTAAAGAAATCTGGGAAAGCCCTTTTCTTTTGTGGAAATTATCTGTAGACTCAAAACTTCATGTTTTTAAACTTGTACCCATGTATTCACTTGTATTTACGTCTGAATCCTATCTTTGCGGTGACCCTTCAGACTCTGCTGCCATAGCAAGCCGTATCACGTGGATGCAAATTGAAGTATTTTAGTTCTAATTTAAATTTAATCACCGTGCCGTGCCGTGCCTTATGCGGCTACTTATATTTTATTCTTGAAAAGATTACTCATTTGTTGACCCAACTCAACTGCCAGTTTTTATAAGTATGTGGGACCCATCTTTTCGGTGCAGTTTTAGATGCATAATTTAGAACAATCGATGTCAAATCAGTTTTATTTTATACAAATTTGCGAAACGAAAACAATGCAAATTATGAAAGGAAAACAGGGGCACAACATGATGCTAACTTAGTCTTATTTCATGCAAACTTTGAAACGAAAACAACTAAAAAAAAATGAAAAGATTGCGAGCTTTTTAAAGGATGATTTGTGCCGCATGCCTGGATATTTGATTAATCGGGTATTTACTATTTGTAAAAATATATATATATACAATAAATAAATAAAATTAAATTATTAAAATTTTATTCGACGACTTAGAATAAGATATTTTAATGTAATTTTACTTAATTTAATATTTTGTATGATAATTTTTATTATGAAATTTGTGTATAAAAAAAATTTTGAGTTTTTTTTAATATTATTCGTTAAAAATTGAATATTTACCATTAATCTTAAAATTTTAACTTATTAAATAATACTGCATGCAAGTGTTTATAACCTAATATTCACTTGAATTTTATCCTAGGAGGGCCATTAGTTGAGACAATGACCCGTGACCAAATTGCAGTTTATATCATCATCCATCTCTGTTAATTGCCAAAACAACACTTATTCATTTACTCTCCTTATTAAAATGTCTCTAAACCAAGCAGAAACCCACCCTCATAGTCTCTAACTATGTAAGTTCAATGAAGTTTTAGTGGATTCTGTATCCCGTTTATCTTTCATTTGTTTATAAGATTTTGAGTTTGTTGGAGAACAGAACCGAGAAGAAGACTCGGTCTTCAAGCACAAAAAAGGGCCATAATCTAATACCTACCCATTGTTACACTTTAATTACTAAAGTTGTTTGCTTAAAATATTATAATCATACGTGCTGCTATTTAATTCTAATACTCAAGCTCGATGGCCAATCCTGTGTTAATTAACCCCTTTTTTAATTTCATTTCAGTTATCTTGTTTGGAGCCTTCACTCAATCACCTATCTAAAATTTATCTTTAACCATTAGAATATTTCTCAATTATGCAATCGCAAGCAACAATGTTTAGGGTTGTATGCTGTTCAGGTTTTCAAGCAATACTTTGGTTTAAGGGCGACCAGGAAGAGGTAATTTCTCTTTATGGCAACAACTTAATTTGTCTTGTTGGATACGGCTACAATTCTGACTATTTTTCTGTCTGGTCTTCTGTGCAGACCTGAAGTTATCATCAGCATCAGCATTGAGCTTGGTTCCTCAATGGCAGATTTGATCGGGCCAAGGATGTACAGCTGCTACAAGTGCCGGACTCTTGTTTCCCGTCACGATGATATTGTTTCCAAGGGATTTCAGGTGAAAAGTAATCCATCACTTTTAAACCTGAGACAACTTTCCCAGGATTGACTGATTGAAGGAATTGAAACCTATATGGTTTTTTGATTATGAATCTTGTAATTTGTTTTGCAGGCAAGCAGTGGGAGAGCGTTTCTGTTTAGCCACGCAATGAACGTAACTGAAGGGCGGAAAGAGGACAGGTATCTTCTGACGGGTCTGCACACAGTTGCTGATGTATACTGCTCTGATTGTGGAGAAATATTGGGTTGGAAATATGAAAGAGCTTTTGAGGAATCGCAGAAGTACAAAGAAGGTAAAGTTGTGCTTGAAAAATTCAAGATTGTCAAGGAAAATTGGTAGCTAACATCTGTGTTCTTGAATCTGAGATCACCTCGATTCTACAGAAGAATTAACTCTTTTCAATTGAATGATTGCTTCTACAAGTTAGCCTCACATGCCCTGTATTTTATGCGGACAAAATTGCAATGTAAATGATCTTGGTATTTTGGTAGTCTCTTCTAACTGTTAAGAATTTTTAGTAATTCTAATGTTCAATGGCAGAATAAGGACATGAAGGTCCAAGGAAATATATGTTACAGGAGTGATTAAGATTAGCACTAATCAAACTACATCAGTGCTGGATTTGGCTGAACTTAAACCTGGAAAATCTGCCCTCATGAACGGACAAATACCATGTTGGCAAAGACATAAATGGTACAGTCTCAAGTCTGATTTCAGAAAAGTATTGTCTTATTTTTCCGGCCTGACAGTCACTGTATTGCATTTCTTGTTGTGAAGAACTTTCGTGGTGGCTTCTACAAGTCTCTGTTTGGTTGGAAATAAGATACCACCAAACTAAACAAAAACCAATTTGACAAGAAATCAGAACTGGTATCCGTGTCATATTCCAGTTGATGTCTTTTTATTCTGCAAGTTTCGATAAAACAGGTGCTTTTACATGCTTCTTCACCAAGCAATTTAGCAGGAAAATCCATTTGAATTTCAGAGAGAGGAGGAAAATTCTTCCTTCTGTAGTCAAGTTATTGCATTTAACTCAATCCATGGCGTCTTTTCCGTACTCCTAATTAAACCAAAACTTACTTAAAAAGTTAGAAATACCAAATTGAACTTGGAAGGCATTATCAGTCTTGCAAACGACGTAGCTTTTATGCACTTGATTCCTTTCCCCCATGGTTATCCTATACCTCTCTGTAACCAATTTTTTTTTTTTTTTTAATATATGGCAAACGCATACTTTCCAGCAACACTAACTAATCNTTGGTCATCACTGTCCAAATATTTTGGAGATTCCAAGCGGCATTAAATTGGATGGTTGAGATTAAATTGGATGGTTGAGATTAAAACAAAAGGAATAATGAGAGTGGTAGATAACACCTCCACGCAGATGCAGTTGCTTGAAAACGAAAAGCATTGAAACTTTCTACGCCTATAAAGGCTTTCCGATCTCCTATGTTATTGTTGGGTAATAAACTCATTTGACGCAGGAAGTTCTTTCATCTTGATCCCCCAAAAGAAGTATGGAGAATAAATTTACTGCAACAAAGGAAACAGCCATGTCCAGTGAGTATGAGGATTTGTTGCCAGTGATGGCTGATAAGCTTGATGTAGAGACTTTTGTGTCTGAATTATGCGGCGGGTTTCGGCTTCTGTCGGACCTGGATAGGGGGCTGATAACGCCGGAAAGTTTGAGGCAAAATTCATCCCTTTTAGGGATGGATGGGATGAGCAAAGAAGACGCAGAGGCTATGGTTAAAGAAGGAGATCTTGACGGAGATGGTGCACTCAACGAAACAGAATTCTGCATTCTAATGGTGAGACTGAGCCCGGGCATGATGCAGGATGCTGAGGCGTGGCTGGAGAAGGCACTTGATCAAGAGCTTAGCAAATCCTCACCTTCGTTGTTTTGATTTGATGATTATATTGTATTATCATTAATTTGGTGAGTCCCGAATTTATATTCTATTAGTTTCAAGAATCGATGCTTGTAAGAACAGTTTATTAGTAATGAATATCAATAATCAAAACTAGTTTGAGGGCATACATGCTTTTAGATTCAGTGATAAAATCATTAAAACAAGAAGTACCTTCAGAGCAGATTTGACGATGATATCTTGTAGAATTTTCAATAGAACAGGAATGTTTTATAGTTCTGCTTTTGATAGGAGAATTGCATCTTATCAGAAGAATATAGCAGTATGTAAACTATGCCTAAATGCCATGAACGACTTCATCTCTTTAAATTCACTACAAAAGGAAGAAGGAATCAACAGGAAATAATTGGGTTTGGAGGGGCAGTGGATACGGTTGTTTTGTAGTTGCGTCAACAGCTCAGGTCTCGCGCGGATCATTTGATGGTATTACTTGCCACAAATCCATAACGAAAGTCCCCCAACAACTGAAAATACATGAAATGAAATTCCCCATTCAAAGTTAATAGCAGGAGTCCAGGACGACACCTTCCCCACCCCCCCAGCTCGCACTGTAAATTCTGTTACACAGAAAACGACATAAAGATTAAAGATTAGCAAGGCTTACGAAAATACTTTTGACGATGACCGCGGCAATTGGATCGATGGTGGCAAATGATGCCAAAGTAGGTTGAATTAAATGTAATGTGAAAAAGGACAATTTTCAAATTCGTAAATATCCTGATTTGACAAGTGGGAGTTCTTAATCTTATCCAATGCGAATATTCATATTTTCCAACTACCAATTTGAGATAATGCTGCAATACTTGTTTCTTCCATTCGACAGTGGCAAAGAAAGCATTTGGCACAACTACGTACACTTTATATGCAAGACCTAAATACATCGACCATTTGGAATAAAATGTAAAAGCAGAAGTTTCAATAACCACTTTCTGTTAAATCAATTCAGTACAAAAGCAACGGAATGATATCCATCACTAAGGTAAACACCGGCGTCACTTTTTCCGAGTACAACAGGCAATTCATTGACCAGTGATTCATATCATCAGAACCTCGAATAGTGGCTTAGTGCGTCAAGACTTGAGTCACTCGGCTCTAATACAGAAGTATATTAGCTTGGACGTTAAACTAGCAATGAAGACAAGCCAACCAGTAAACCAAAGTTTTAAACACTGAAAAATGGATAACCAAAAATTACCATATATATAGCCAAAAGCATCCAGTTCAAACAAAAGGCAATAAGGTTTTGTTACTGCTAACTGCAAATCCTTGCAACCATAACTAAACATACAGATACAACTGAAAATGGTCTCAAGTGGTGAATATGTTATTCCTCTACACAGTATATCTAAAACTGCCAGAAAATAACACATCTTCTTGAGCAAGCTCCTTTCCAGCATGCCGATGGGTTGTTCACGTCCTTGACCTTCTAACTGGTGATCGGCTGCTAAACAACATTGAACAAAGATATGATTAAAATGTGGGTGCACGTATACGTGTGCATGTGTTAGCGTATATAAAAGAAACAAAGCTCATGAACTTGGCTAAAAATCTACCTGCGGTATCTACCATATTCCGGACTCCTGTGCCTCCCATAATCTGGACTCCTTCGCCTATCATAGGCTGGGCCATCATACCTATCATAAACAGGGCTGCGAGCTCGACCATAATCAGGACTTGGTCGCCTGCGATAAGCAGGACTCGGTGACCTCCCATATGGACTTTGTCTCCCATAGCTACCTCTTCTGGGGCTATTATATCTTTCATCCCTCTCACTGTCATCCTTTAAAGCATACTCGACAGAAATAACTCTGTCCAATAACTTGCTGCAAAGTGCAGAGTGGTCTGTTAGTATGCGACAACACCATAATCACAATATGCAACAACACCATAATCACAATATGCAACATAAATAACAGGCATGTTACAAGAACCTTCTATCTGTAGCATCAAGCGCCTTGGTGGCATCTTCTTGAGTTTCAAACTGCACAAATGCAAAATTACGCCGAATCCGGACATGGAGTACATTTCCATAAGGTTCAAAGTGCCTTTTTATATCTCGTTCCCTTGTTCGAATTGGATCAAAATTAATAACAAACAAGGTTTTAGTGGGCCTCTGATTTGCCATTGACCTAGAACCATCACGATGCCTGCCACGTTCACCCTAATAGAAAGAGATTTTATCACTTAATAACAAATAATAAGCTGGTTTTTAAATTTGACCGCTCAAAAGAATAATAACAACAAAAAGGCCAATTAGTATGCAGCCAAGAGCATCAAAACAATAAAAATAAGAGGCACTGTATAACTAGAAACAAACATCACCCACCCTAGCCCACTCCACTGACAGCCTGCGCCTGTCATAACCAAATGGTCTGTTGTCAAGCCCTCGAATGGCATCAGCAGCATCGCGGTCATCCTCAAAATAAACAAAGGCAAACCCTGCAATAGTATTACCAAATCAGAGACAGAAAAAGTGATGCAAGGCATTGATCATATTCCGCACAACCTGCAGTACATCAGCAGAACCAGGGTTTCCTACCCTGGGATGAACTAAAAAAATACAACACCTGCATATATGTGAAGGCTGATGCACAAAAGGATGTAGAAGCGTTGCATGATGAACTAAATGAAGATGATGGCTTATTAAAGGTTTAAAATCCAAGGTTTCAGGTCTGACACATCATTGCTAACCATGCTTCGCCTTTCAGACAGCACGAGTTCAGTAATGGAAGACATGGCATGAAAGAATTCATTCATCTTCCTATAGTGAATAGTAGTAGGCATGACATGATAATTTGGTTGCTCCCCACCACGACCATTCTTGTGGAATGAAAACTTTGGCGGTGAGGTGGGTGAGTGACAGATGATCGTGTGAAGAAGAAAATGCAGGATGATGCCATCTGTGAATGGAAGGAGAGCAAGCAGGCAGAGAAGTTTCCATTGCAATAAGAGGTTTTTTGCACAGAAGTTGGCGAGCCCAGATAAAAGCTCAATTTCCATTAGTAGAAGTTCCTGCGTCAAAACAAACACTTAATATGCAGGCTTTCTCCAGAGAAATTGAAATTTTGAGGTCTCCATTTTAATTTCTGCCCGGATGCAGTAGCTGGATATAATTGCTACAATTGTAACAGTATATCCAATTCCAAAAAGGTAATATTCTTGTGACAATCATATTTATTCAAAAATTAATATGACAGCTACCCTGTGCATGGAATTTGCAAAACCATCTAAAGTCCGTGGCATCAACATCAGGTTTAGGCAATTAGTCAAGGGAAGGGGATGATTTTTAAAAATGACAAGGTCCCAACTAAAAAAACAACAGAAAACACGTGTAGTGATAGCTTCAATTCTACAAGAAAATTTTAAATAAAAAAAGAAAAATCCATATAGGGCAGAACCATCGCTTTAAAAGAACTCCATATCAAGGTGTCGATAACAAAAAGTCTTATCAGAAATATAAGAAAAACAACTTAAAAAATTTTTCCAAGAGATATTGCAAAACCAGGTACAGCTGATTTATGTACACATCAGCCACCCTTCTAAATGAACTGAGAACACCGTTTCAGCTCGTCACCTATAACAGATGAGCTACTCCAAATGATTAAACAATACAAATGAAAGCCCTGACCAACAAAAGCGTTTTAAAGCATAGCATTCAAATAAGATTATTAGTTAGTGTCCGGAACAATCAAATCAATGATTGCAAATTCATTGGCTCAAAAAATTAAACAGCTAATAAACCAATTGGCAGGCATTATCCAATCATTAAGAAAAAAATCCCACCAACAGCTCTGTTGCTTCATATTACAAAGGCCTTTGCGGAGATTATCTCCGGACTAAGTTAGAATTGTCTCTTTAAATGAAAATTGAGGGTTTAAAAAAGGATAGCGCACTTAAGAAACTAAATTAGTAAGAAAATACAAATGAAAAGACAACAGTTATAACCATTTTCTAAACTAACGATTTTCTAAAATAGGTCGGAGAAAACCTAGTTCCCGACAGTAGTAAATAAAGCAAACAGGAGCCAAAAAATTAAAACAAAGAACATAAGGCTACCAGATTTCATATCGACGCGCTCAACTCTCCCGTATTTGGAGAATAGACGCTCCAACTCAGATTGTCGAGTCTCGTACTCAAAGTTTCCGACGAAAATCGGCCGCGACATCGTATCTTCGGCAACAATTACCTCGCGTTCACTTTAAACCTAAAATCAACACAGACGAAGAGCTAATATACATAAACAACAATGGCAACATAAAACATTGTTCTATTTAACATTGGCATCGGAAACTATAAAGAAAGAAAACTTGCTTGTAAGCTTCGATTCGAAAAGAGAGAAAACCCTAACGAGAGAGAGTCTGCATGTGGTATTAGGGAAAGCGGAGAAACGTATATATGTGCTCGTTTACAGACCGTGTCCCTACGATCGTTACAGTCGATTCTGGATCCTGCGTGGCACAACGTGATCCGTTCGATTATGAAACAAGGTTCCATCTGAAGTCAAAAAAGTCAACGAACAAAGCCCGTTGTAGTGATTGGGCCTAATAATGTGGGTTTTTTACTGTAGTATTCTCTTTGAATGACCAATATTACTAAATACACCAGATCCGGCCCACACATTATCTAATAGACCCGTTAGCATATTTGATTACTCCTTTTACAAATGGAAATCAGAGCGAATTTAAACTTTGATATTCCTATCAAAGAAAACGTGACTTTTTGGATTAGACGAACTGCACTGCAAAGTCAATACACTTATAAAGGAAGTCACGATTAAGATTGGCAAATCAAATTATTGTATTATATTAAATAGAAATCAATTTAAATTTAATTTATTTATTAATTATGTCAAAAAATTTAATATGAATATAATTTATTTATTAAATAGACAATTTGAATCCGATTTATTTAGATACGATTAATGAATAAATTATAATCGAATTATAAATAAATTAAATTTATTTATTTAAATATTATTAATAAATAAATTATAAATAAATTGAAACAAAATTTTTATTCGTTTATGATATAAATTTATTTATGATCATTTTATTTATTATTCGTAATGTAAATAAAATTAATAATTTCAAAATATAATACGATTATTAAATAAATAATACGAATACGAAATTTCGATAATTTGTGTTAAAATTTTAATTAATTAATTTAATTTTAATTCATGTCAAATAATCGAGTGTAACCCTCGCTGGCATCTCTAGTCCCAACCCAACCACATTGGAGAGGAAGGTTAATCAAAATGATTATTGATACGAAAATTGCAACAAAGGTTCAAAGAAGTAGATAATGACGGGTTTTGAAGCAGCCAAACATTGATTATACCAACTTATCATTATCATGTAACCGCTTTCAAAGTCATCACAGTGGACTCTCTCCCACATCTCCAACAACAAAAGTGCCCACATGTCACCTTCTGTTGAATTACTGTCGATGGTGGGGCCTACTTTCTCTCTTTCTGTATTTGTGAAAGTGAAACACCAGGGATTTGTTGACCAAACCGCCCCTACTCTCTAATCCCAACAAAGAACATACTTGCGTACAATACATTGTACACCAAACAGATTCCCCATCACCGTATAATCTGCTGATATTGATAATCGCGCTTCTGATGACGTGTATATATAAACCACGATGGGCAATCATGATCAGAAGTAGAAAGTGTAATCATCGAGAGCAAATACAGTTTCTATTCTAAAATTAAACTGGATGTACGAACCATTCCATTAAAGAAGAATACCCAAATTTATTATACACCTGAAAGGTTACAAAGGTTCACCAAACAGAGAATTAGATAGAAGTGGGTAGCCATTACATTTCCTTGCATCACACTCTTTATTCCTAAATAAAAAAGCAAGTGGCAATACCATTTCCATAAAATAATGTCAATATCCAGAGATTTGGGATGATGATGATGATGATGATGGATGACATCCGGAATAACATATATTTATGTTGCAGTCTTGGCAGGTAAAACGGAGAACTTTCTTGGAAACTGCTTTTGTTCTTGAAACAAATGCTAACTCTGACGCCACGCCAACTGCAACCTTCCGGGTCCGGAAGACATAGCCAATTCAATATTGACAAATAGTTGATGACAGGTTGGTAGCCCTGTAACCCAGTTGACCTTTATCTTTATACATCTCAAACGTATTTTATTAATTGGCCGTCTTCAATGATAATAATTAGAAGTACAGAACCTGCTGGCAGAGCAATCTTCTGGGTTACTCGTTTTATACCTACCGGTTTATACAATGAGAATACGGTGTCCGAAAATTATATTACTTTCTTTTCAAATAAAAAAATAAAGAGCGCGGGGCTACAATTTATTTATACGTCGACAAGTCAACGCCAATGTAAGAATCTGTAAATACGGCAAACATGCAAGGGTATTTCGTAACTTCAGTTCTGCTTTTCAAAATTTCGAAGTTTTAACCGCCTAGTAATTGATAAAGAGAAAAAGGAAGAAAGATCCCAAAAAAATTCCAAACCCACTATGTCATAGAAAAGAACACGGAGGCATTCAAGTTCAAAAGACTGAACAGTGATAATCCCTCGAGAATTCTGCATTTATTTGTTTATGTATATATTCCAATTACTTTCTTGGCTGAGATTTTGGCCGTAGAAAGAGAACCAGACCAGGAATTTTCTTTTGGTCTTTTGCTTTGTTACCAAGCCACAACCATCTTCTTTGTAAGTTCCTCTTCGTCTTTAAAGATTATGTCTTCTTTTTTCTTTTTTATAAGTGTAAAGTGCGTGTTTCTGCTTTTATTACGAAGAAGATTTATGGTTAATCGGGGTGGTTACTGTAAAGTTGGTAAGTAATTAGATATGTTTACAGTTATTTTCTAGTTCTAGCTTGGTTGGTGTTTTGCAGAATAGTTTTGTTATTTCTTTGTGTTAGTTAAACCACCCTTCTGCTTTCATTATTTATTTTACGGGTGAGTTTGTTGTGTCTGAGTGGCTGGCCCCGTTTCAACTTTTAAATTCAGTCATTGTCTGTTTTAGTATTTCGGGCGTGGTTAGATTTGGCTTTAAGGAATTAGTGCGCAAACATAACTGTGTTTGTAATTAATCGTTCTAATCCGTTTTTAATCTTAAGTTTTCTTATGAGCTGTATGATTTTCTTTTCTTTTTCCTTTTTTATTCTCTGTGTTAGTACAAATTATAGCTTGATTTGCATGCCTTGCTGAAATTCCCTTCATGATTTTGAACTCGGATTTTCATATGTTTTTTTTTTTTTTTTAAAATTTTAGTTAGTTTTTTGGTCACTCCAAATTGAAATCAATATGGAAGAAAAACCATTCCCCGCTTGGTCATGGTCTGTAGAGCAGTGTTTAAAAGAGTATAATGTAAAACTAGACAAGGGTCTGAGTTCTTATGAGGTGGAAAAGCAGCGTGACAGATATGGATGGAATGAGCTTGCCAAGGAGAAGGGGAAACCTCTATGGCGACTTGTGTTAGAACAATTTGATGACACGCTTGTGAAGATACTTCTGGTCGCAGCTTCTATATCCTTCATTTTAGCTTATTTGCATGGTAATGAATCTGGGGAGTCTGGGTTTGAGGCCTATGTGGAACCATTGGTGATAGTACTGATTTTAGTTCTGAATGCCATCGTTGGGGTGTGGCAAGAGAGCAATGCTGAGAAGGCTCTTGAAGCCCTCAAAGAGATGCAATGTGAATCCGGGAAGGTTTTGAGAGATGGGTATCTTGTGCCTGACTTGCCTGCAAGAGATCTTGTTCCGGGAGACGTAGTGGAACTGAGGGTTGGGGACAAAGTCCCTGCCGACATGAGAGTTGCAGCTTTGAAAACTTCGACTTTGAGAGTTGAGCAAAGTTCATTGACTGGAGAGGCAATGCCTGTTTTGAAAGGCACTTGTCCTGTGTTCTTGGATGACTGTGAGTTGCAAGCTAAAGAAAATATGGTTTTTGCAGGCACAACAGTTGTGAATGGGAGTTGTATTTGTATTGTTGTTAGAACTGGAATGAACACTGAAATTGGGAAGATACAGAAACAAATACACGAGGCATCTCTGGAAGAGAGTGACACCCCTTTGAAAAAGAAGCTGGACGAATTTGGTAACAGGCTTACCACTACAATTGGGCTTGTTTGCCTTGTTGTCTGGATTATAAATTACAAAAATTTTCTCTCATGGGATGTTGTGGATGGATGGCCTGGGGATGTACGATTTTCTTTTGAGAAGTGCACCTATTATTTCAAAATAGCTGTTGCTTTGGCTGTAGCTGCGATACCAGAAGGCCTTCCTGCTGTAATCACAACTTGCTTAGCTCTGGGTACCAGGAAAATGGCACAAAAGAATGCTATTGTACGAAAACTTCCAAGTGTAGAAACTTTGGGATGCACAACGGTGATCTGTTCTGACAAAACTGGGACACTGACTACAAATCAGATGTCTGTGACAGAATTCTTCACTTTGGGTGGGAAAACTACTACTTCCAGAATTTTCCATGTTGAAGGAACAACTTATAATCCTAAGGATGGTGGAATTGTTGATTGGTTGTGCTACAACATGGATGCTAACTTGCAAGCTATGGCAGAAATATGTGCTGTTTGTAATGATGCTGGGGTTTATTGTGATGGCCCTCTCTTTCGAGCTACAGGTTTGCCCACCGAAGCAGCTTTAAAAGTTTTGGTTGAAAAGATGGGTGTTCCAGATGTTAAGGGAAGGAATAAGATTCGCAATACCCAGTTTGCTGCAAACTATTTGATTGACTGCAGCACAGTTAAATTAGGTGAGTGAAAACGCTTCATTTGTATGCTAAGCTCTTCACTACTATATCGATTTCTTGATCTCATCCAATAATATTCTTAAATATAGGCTGTTGTGAGTGGTGGACAAAAAGATCGAAAAGGATTGCTACATTGGAATTCGATCGCATTCGAAAATCAATGAGCACTATTGTCCGTGAGCCTACTGGGCATAATCGTTTACTTGTCAAGGTGATTGCCATATTTAATGTGATTGCCATATTTAGTCTTTATGCCCCCTTTGTTATAAGAGAACTAGCTATATTATAGTAAATAAGCAAATGGAAGTATTCAGGCTCCAATTTTTAGTCATTTTCTGCAGACAGAGCTTGCTGACTTCAAAAACAACTTGAAATCTTCAAAATTTAATGCCTCTTCTGCACTTCCTTTGACGGTTTCAGGGTGCTGTTGAGAGTTTACTGGAGCGCAGTTCACGTGTGCAACTGGCAGATGGATCTCTTGTTCCAATTGATGAACCTTGTAGGCAATTACTGCTTTCAAGACACTTGGAGATGAGTTCAAAGGGGCTGCGATGTTTGGGTTTGGCATATAAGGATGAGTTGGGAGAGTTTTCAGATTACTATGCTGAGAGTCATCCTGCCCACAAGAAGTTGCTTGATCCATCTTACTATTCCTCCATCGAAAGTGACTTAGTCTTTGTAGGGGTTGTTGGTCTGAGGGTAAGTACATTGTGCCATGGTGTTATGCTTCACTTCAATCAATATTTACATAAGACTTGTAAATTTTAAAAATTCTGACAGGATCCTCCTCGGGATGGAGTTGATAAAGCAATCAAGGATTGTCATGAAGCTGGGATCAAAGTTATGGTGATAACTGGAGATAATAAATCTACAGCTGAGGCTATTTGCAGGGAGATTAAATTATTTTCTGAAGGTGAGGATCTTTGGGGTACAAGTTTTACAGGTAAAGAGTTCATGGCTCTTTCCCCTACACAACAAATTGAAACTTTGTCAAAACCTGGAGGAAAAGTTTTCTCTCGTGCTGAGCCAATACATAAGCAAGAAATTGTGAGGATGCTAAAGGATATGGGGGAAATTGTTGCAATGACGGGGGATGGTGTAAATGATGCACCCGCACTGAAATTGGCTGACATTGGAGTTGCAATGGGCATCACCGGAACGGAGGTAACATCAAGTTTTCTACTTTCTTGCATTTATGTGCCACGGCACGATGGTTGATGTTGAGAATTGTTAGCACTAATAACTTGAACAAACAATTCTATCTTTTTAAGTTGAACTAATGGCTTGATTTTGATATAAAATTTGGGAGCTCTCCATGTTTGCTGTTTCAGGTTGCAAAAGAAGCTTCTGATATGGTTTTGGCTGATGATAATTTTAGCACCATTGTTTCGGCTGTTGCTGAGGGTCGCTCAATCTATAATAACATGAAAGCCTTTATTAGGTAAATCTTTGTCACCCATGTTTTACGTTTTAATTGGTCTACAGATGTGTATTCATTTGTTCAATCTTCAGGTATATGATATCATCAAATGTTGGCGAAGTAATATCCGTATTCTTGACTGCTGCTCTGGGTATACCAGAATGTATGATACCTGTGCAGCTTCTCTGGGTAAATTTGGTTACTGATGGTCCTCCAGCAACTGCTCTTGGCTTTAACCCTGCTGATGTTGATATAATGCATAAACCGCCCCGCAAAAGTAACGATGCTCTGATAAGTTCCTGGGTGCTTCTGCGTTACTTGGTTAGTATCAATCAACATTCTTATTCTTAATAATAATTGTACTGGCGTTTTGTTCTTATGCATTATCTGGTTAATATAATGAAATAAAATTTTCAAGGCCATGAAGCAAAATGAAGCTGAAAATAGTTAACAACAATATAACAAATTCTAAATATAATTTAGAAAACATGCAAAGAAGTAGAAACCATCCTCCGGCAAAATATGAAATAAAAATGCACCAGATGTGAGTGTGATTATTATGCAACCAGTTTTGGACTTACTATCTATTATCTTTTGTGCTGAATGACAGGTGATTGGTTCTTATGTGGGAATTGCAACTGTTGGCATATTCATGTTATGGTACACTCACGGTTCATTTATGGGTATTAATCTTATTGGCGATGGCCATACACTTGTTACTCTATCTCAGCTCCGCAATTGGGGGGAGTGCTCAATGTGGTCTAATTTCACTGTGGCTCCATACACCGTTAGTAGGGGTCGGATGATCACTTTCTCCAACCCTTGTGATTATTTTACTGTTGGTAAAGTTAAGGCAATGACTCTGTCGCTTTCTGTATTGGTGGCAATTGAGATGTTCAATGCCCTGAATGCACTCTCTGAAGATAACAGCTTGGTCACAATGCCACCTTGGAGGAACCCTTGGCTTTTAGTTGCCATGTCAGTCTCATTCGCACTCCATTGCCTCATACTCTACATTCCATTACTGGCAGATGTGTTTGGTATTGTTCCATTGAGTCTGAACGAGTGGTTTTTGGTCATCCTGGTTTCGGCTCCTGTGATTCTTCTTGATGAGGTTCTTAAATTTGTGGGGAGGAGTAGAAGATTTAGAGCGAAGAAGGAGAAGACCGCATAATATGATGACCTGGAAGAAAATTTCCGGAGCTGACACTGACAGATCAAGACAAATATCTTTACATGTTTTGTTAATTTAAATTCTTTGTTAAATTTATTTTTTTTTTTAAATTTTTGATAATGGGAACACTTGCATCTCTTGATATCAAGGGGAATATATTTCTCAGGTCTGTTGACGAGAAGTTTGAACAAATGGTAGATTAAACATCTGGGTTCCCTGTTCAATTCAGCAGATTACGGTGCCATATTCTATTTTCTCTGTAGAACCATTAAAGAACGTGAACTACTGTTTGTGTTTAGTAATGCTTTTTTGAATCAGTTTTCAGAATTACTGAGCCATATTCTCTTTTCTCAAGCATTAAATGCTTCCAATTCATTGGTATTACGATCAGCGGAGAACCACCACAATTTTGAATGGTATCACTGTATATTGAAGAATATAACAGAGTCCGCTTTCCTAGAGGGTAGAGATGTCGATAATTTATTCTTACTAGAACCAAATCGGCATTTCTTGATTGAGGATTGCCAGTATATATTTGAAGCATCCTTATGGCACAAAGAAGAGAACAGAATAACTGAACAATCAGTTGCACTGCAGCAGTAATCAGGTCCTGCTCTACATGATGGCAATACGTGAAGCTATACTGCAGTCGCTTCCTTAGGCCGAATATCTCTCTGCCTTCATTTTGAGAATCATCAATAAGCATGCTGTCCATTTTGCGGACACAGGCGTAATCGCAGTCCACGAAACCACATTCCTAATAGGCATCAATCCGAAGAATTCCCATGTATTTCTCGTGTCAAAGCATTTTGCATAGCTTGCTATTATTGAATTCGAATCGGGTACTCCTCGCAAAGCATTTCGTCGAAAACTGGTGAGCCGACTACATCATTGTGAAATCCCTGTTTGGCAGCCTCGGCAACAATTCAATTGGGTCTCAAACCAGAAAATGGACCTAATGAAAGCCAGTTTTCCTAATACAATTTGATAAGATTGTGTGCCAAAAAATATAAAAGAAAAAGCAATTCTCAAGGAAATGAAGGCCGTCGACTTGAAAACCATTCCAAACAACCATCTGCGGTTGAAGGCTTTGACAAATTTAAGCTCAGTTCCATCAGAAACTGGATATATTCAAGACTTGATTGTGAACTGTAAACTTATCTCAATCTTAATAAATTGAATGTTCAGCTACAAATTGATTTTTGGACTAGCAGTTGTAAACCATCGGATCTGTTCTCACTGAATTACAACCACCATCAATCATAGAGATGTCAAATAATTTCTTCCGCCTTGAAAAGAATTTGGGAGCCAACAAATAACAAATATTTCACACTCAAATCTCCAGTCCTTATTGATTGATAAATTCCTTTAGTCTTCCCCCGCTCAAATAGGACATTCTCAATGTCTAAAAACTATAATCATGTCACTTCTTCATTGGCTCAAATGATTTGGATCTAACAGCTAAGTCATTGATCAAAATCATACTAGATTCCTTCGCCAACTACTCAGATTTCAACAGCACGAAGACAGCTTAAACAAACTGGTCCCTGCCCAACTCCATATGACACCAAACCCAATCAAAGCAGAAACCGCACTTGCTTATCCATCTCCTAAATACAGTGAACCATGTGCAAGTGCAACATACCATGAACAAAAAGAGTGGATTTTTAAGTAGCATTTTCTAGTAATAATTCATCAAGGACACCAACCCCACTATCCAGATTACCAACAATCCTGGTCAAGAAAAAATCCCAAGATTCACTATCAACACCTCCACTAGCCATGGCTAATGAAACAACCTTACCAACCTCTCCTTCATTTCCTGACATATACAGACCCTCAATCAACAAAGAAAAAGTCAATTTACTTGGTAAGCAACCTTTGTCCAGCATTTCTTCTAAAATCCTAATCCCCTCCCTTGCATTACCAATCTTACAAAAGCCCTTAATCAACATGTTATAAGTGAAGGCGTTTGGCTCATGGCCTTTCTCCACCATATCATCCCACAACCTCCCCGCCTCAGTCAACTCCCCTCTTTCACACATTCCTGCAATCAACGTATTAAATGTTAGCACACCAGGAATGGAACATCTTTGAAACTCATCAAACAACTTCTTTGCCTCCAAAATTTTCCCTTCTTTACATAGCCAGTGAATAAGTGTGCTAGAAATGGCATTATCTGGCATGCAATTCTTTTTCAAAAGCCTTTTCCACAAATCACATGCATCCTCAACTTTCCCCTCCTCGCACAGCAAATCAATAACCTTACAACAAAGCGATGAACTTGGCACATACTTCCTCACAAGCATATCTTCGAGAAAGCTACGTGCTTCACCCGATTTTTTTCCTTTGCAAAAAGCTTCAATCATAACCCCATAAGTAACATCATTAGGCTCAACACCATTATCTTCCATCTCATCCATTACCTTAACAGCATCAGTCAATCTCCCTAGCTTTATATAGCCATCCATTAAAACCGTATACGTTGTAGCATCGGGGACCCAACCACGATCCAAAATCTCGCCAAAAACTCTGTTAGCACTCTCAATATCTCCTCTCCAAACAAATCCTCCTAAGATTGTCGTATACGTGATCAAATTGGGTACCATTCCCATTGACGGCATTTCATCCAAAACCTTAATCGCACCCTCCACGTCATCTTTCTTACAGAGCGCTTTAATCAAAATGTTACAAGTAAACACATTTGGGACAACCTTGAGCTTGTCCTTACAATTCTTGAACATTAAATGTACCAAATCATACCTCTTGTTTTGAACCAGAGCGTTCAACAGAGTATTTAACGACCTTACAGAACGTTGCACGTTGAATTTCTCTATGCGTAAAAATGTCTTGACGGCTAATTCAGGGCGACCGGCGAGACCGTAGTTACGGATAACTGTAATGAATAAATTTTCACCACATTTGATTTGTGGGTTTTGTCTTAACTCCGCGAGAAGAGATTCGACGGCGTCAAAAGCGCGAGCGCGAGCGAGTTTGTAGATGATGGAGTGATAGGTATCGCAATTATGGAAAAAATTTGGGTGGAATTTGCCGGCGTATTGGAATATTTGGAGGGCTAGGTCGAGATTTTGTTGTCGGCTGATCATGGAGACTAAGCGTTTCGGATAGAGGCGTTCGGGCCAGGGTTTGATCGGGGGTGTGACGGTCGAGAGACAACAACGTGCTGTCCTGATTGGTTGAGGGAGAGAGTTGCCAACGGTGATCTTCAGCTGGCGAGGACGCAACATCGCAACCTCAGCTTCAGACAAGCAGCTACTTGGAGTTGGTAGAGCAGGGGAGGAACTCGAGTTAAAATTGATGGAAAAAAGCTGCCCAGATTTGCGAACTAGGTAAACAGTAAATACAAAAGTCCACGTGGCGCCAGCACAAGGTGTTATGAATCATCCACTTGTCAACTAAAATTTTAAGACACGTGTATATTTGGATTAATTTTTCTTGAATTGTTTAGAGTGCTTGACTTGTTTGACCAAAATCAGGCTCAATTTTAGTACTCAAACTTGATCTTCTTATATTAGTTCTTAAGAAACTGAAGAAGCTTAAATAAGAAATTGAGGTAAGAACTTTAGTTGCTCGGATAACAAATTTGTACAGCAACTTAGCAGTTGCATTTGGTTTTAAACATGAACAATCAGCGGAGCTCATTGAACAAAGGATGGAACTCTGTCGTCGACCAAATTCCTTATCTTGACTTTTGTAGCCCCGCTGAGCTTTTGCATCCTCTTGGCAATCACAAAAAGTTCAACTTCCTCCATCTTCTTCACAGATGAAACGAGTACAACTCTTGTCCCGATCATCTCATCGTAAATCCTCTCAAATTCTTCCATAACCTCATTCACCATCCCCAGCTTATTTCTCTCAATCAACGTTCTCAGCAGACCTACCAAGTATCTATTAACCTTCCACTGATTTCACCACTTCCTTCACTATTTGTCCCTTTTGTTTCTCATCCACAAAGGGGGTCTGCGAAGATAGCTTGAATTTGCCCGTTCTTGGGCAAACTCGATAGCTTTTGCACGTCCTTCTGGACTGCTGCAAGAGAAGATGTGGCTGAGTTTCAGCCACTGAAATCTAAATCAAATGTGCACCCTGAAAAACAACCATTTGTTGTGTTTGTGAATAAGTTATCTAATAAGTTCACATTTCAGCCCAACCCAATCCAAGCCCAGATCTAATCTTCCATTTGTACTGGTCATTTTATCTGCAATTTGGGTCCATATGGATTGGATGGGCTCAGTTCCGAACTGGGATGCTTCTCCAAATCATTTTCAGGCCCTGCGCATCTCGAATGCACTGGAGTTGTTGCTTTTAACGACGTTTAGTACGAAGCTGGTGGCTTGGGACCCCATTTGCCATGCCCGTCTGCAATATTATTTTCCTTACTAGTTTGTATCATAATTATTTTTAATCATGTTAAGAGGCCAGAGCTGTCTCTGGCATTAAACGGATGTAGACATCACTGGAATAAAATTAGTTGGACTGCAATTTATGACAGGTATTTTCATTTAACGACATTCTTTACAGAAGAAGCTGATATTATTTCTTGACGAAAAATAAGTCAATAGAAAGAGTATTCAACAATTCCTTCAAATATTAAAAAAATAAATAAATAAATCTAAGATTGAAATGCAATAAAGTTGCCCTGAATGAAGGGAAATTTTGCTGAAACTGCAGAAAAGGAAGACAGTCTGGTGGCTCTGAGCATTGATGCATAATTTGCTAGATTGTATTTTCCTCCAACAAAGTAGGCCCCCACGTATTCACACTGTACCTAATTTTGTCGGTGCAAACATTTTAACATCCATTTACTAACAAGAAAGAGAGTTTAGAAGTTTCAAATATTGTTTATGGGTCAGGATCTCACTTGCCTTGAATAATCATACGAATTATCCCATTGAAAGCTAAAAACAAACTTCTATTTTAATGCAATACCCATAACAGTTCAATGAAACAACGACAGGAAAAAAATGATCCTGATCCCATGATTAAGGACAAACACCAACAAATGCTGTCACTTTGTTGCTTTTCTTTAATAACTTTAATTATCTTTTCACGAGGAGCCATGGATTATGCCAGGAATTGAGACAACCGAGTAATGACTAATGATTTGCTATTGCAAAGTCCCCGATAAATCCCACTCAGCAACCATTGTATATTGCTTGTCAACAGACAGGGGTCAGCTCACCTCCAAATTTTCTTTTGAATTATGTAGTTCTTGCACAAATAATGTATGGTACGTCAATGATAATGCATTAAAAGAAGACAAGGACTAGACCGTATACCATGGCTTTATCTCTTCTTTCTGTGATGAGCGGTGACTAAAACCCTTGGAATATAGCCTTGTCTTCACATCCTATTCAATCTTTTTTCCTTTCCCTTTACTTGCTCCCACTTACTACCAACACTTGGGGCCGAGACCTAGCGCTATATTTCAATTGTTAATTGTAAAGAATACAGCTTGACCATCTCTTTTTTCTTGTTCTTGGTGAACTGTGAGACTTTTGTGTGTAGTGAAAATGAATGAAGAGATGAGTGGGGATGGGACTGAGAATCATCACCAAGAGGCTATTGTTGACGATCAGAAAATAGATTACGTCTTTAAGGTGGTTGTGATCGGTGACTCAGCGGTGGGCAAGACTCAGATACTGTCAAGGTTTACCAAGAATGAGTTTTGCTTCGATTCCAAATCAACCATTGGCGTAGAGTTCCAAACCAGAACTGTCACCATTAAAGGCAAGGTCATCAAAGCCCAGATCTGGGATACTGCTGGCCAAGAAAGGTTTCTTCCTCTTCTTTGCCTTCCTCCCATGATCTTGTATATTTAAATTCTGTCGTAAATTTACATTTTACTTGTTAGGTACCGGGCAGTGACTAGTGCGTATTACAGAGGGGCACTAGGTGCCGTGCTCGTATACGACGTCACCAAGCGACAGTCGTTTGATCATGTCGCGAGATGGATCGAGGAACTCCGAGCCCACGCTGATAATTCCATAAGGATTATACTGATAGGAAACAAATCTGATCTCGTTGATTCACGCGCAGTCCCAACAGAGGATGCTGTTGAGTTTGCCGAGGATCAAGGCTTATTTTTCTCGGAGACATCTGCTCTTAATGGCGACAATGTCGACAATGCTTTCTTCAGGCTACTTGAAGAAATTTATGGCGCCGTTTCTAAGAAGGAACTGGAATGTGGCAACGGGAAAGTTAATGGGGCAATGCTTAAAGGGTCGAAGATTGATGTCATACCTGGAGGTGAAATGGAAATCAGTGAGATGAAGAAATTATCGACTTGTTCTTGTGGATTTTAGCTAGTATCAAATAAGTGACGTACACTATATTTCTATTTTGTGGGTTGTGTTTGTTACATGTTGCGTTACGATTTACGGAGGGATTGCTTGTTATTGTCATTTGATGTTGTGTCCTGCCAAGATTGATGAGAAGTATCTATTGCATTTACTGGCTGGATCGTAAACATATTTGGCCCAACACTTCTCCTTCAGGCTATGCCTAGTTTACACTTTACAGGCAGCTCGGCCCAAACTAGAATTCATCGGTTGTGATCAATCACCTACTTTCGAAAGACAATTGATCCTTTCAGTTTTTATAATTTATCTCGCTATCCCGAGTAATTGATAGAATAACTAATTTTATTATACCAAAAAGTTACCTATTTGAGTAACTTATAATGTAAAAATGTGAATGCTCTTTAAGCAATGATTTTTCTTGGCTTCTTGGAGAATTAACGTTGGATGAAGAGCATACAAAATTAAAGCAGAGAGTTATACATCGTGAAAGATGCAATACCAGCAGACATCCTAACCTGTACAGGTTGCTGTAAGAAAATAATATCTGCATCTGCAAGCATCAACCCTGTTTTCCGTCGTTATTTGCCCCTTTTCTTTCTGTGTGGAGATGGTTAGAATTATGAGTTGGTTGGGCACAATAATCACATCACTGAGTTAGGTGTTATTGGTGAACAAATTCTATAAATTCTAATGAATTGAGTACAAAATACAATGTAACTTGTTAGATTTTTGGTTAGAGTTCATTCTCATGCACGCTTAGCAACGCTGACTTGTTACCTCTTTCATGTTAGCATTACACATATCGAACTAAAGCCAAGTTTTCAGACAAAACTATGCACTTTACAGGCTAGGATTTGAGGCATTCGTGCTTGCTTCTGTTATATATGCGTGGCAGGCATTAATGAAATAATGTTAACACATTCTATTGCAAAAGTCATGCCTGGCGTATGACAAAATAAAATTAAAACCAACTTTTATCCCATAGTGGCAATTATTGAACCATGTTCGACGCAATCTGTCTTTGGTCCAGAATTATTACAAATGCATGATGATGGGGATTCATGGAACTTAAAAAGAACTCTCACACGGGGATCGAATTGATTATTGAACCAAATTTCGGGTTAATTATTCCTAAACTAGGAAATGATTAGTTTCTAAGTATGTATTAATTAAGAATCCCGCAGTCATCATTAAGGCAGCCAGCTTTTGAACCCAACCGCCGCAGTGGGGCATGTCTAGGGTGGCAGAAAACAATTAAAATTCGGTTGTTCATGCTGCTAGCTTGCAGCACAGCTTGGTCAATTTCTGCAACAGCAAACAGCTATGCTATCGAGGATGTGATATGAACATTCTTTTGATATCAATTGGACCAGCTGGCTTAAGCTATCATGAAAATTGATGTTCCATATGTGTTACAGACAGTTTAATTTTGGTGATTATTTATTTATGCTGTGTATATCCATCCATCCAATACAATGTTTGAAATTATATTCAATAAATGCTACCAAGTTGAGGATTGGCCGTATGGGTGGTCTGCCCTTTTTGGCATGCTGCCAATTAGTTACTTGACAGCCGATAACAACCAGAAACCAGAATTTTTATCAGATATTAATATCGTATTTGTTGCAATGAAATATTGACAGCCAAATTTTCCCTTATTTATTTTGGTTTTCTTGGGCAATTTCAGTTGTACTCGTGCTACTGCTACGGTTCTTCTTGCCCTTGTGCTTTTGTCCGTCTGTACATACTGCTGATTTGTTTGCCTAAATATCAAAGACAAAAGACAAAATGACTGCAACAATAACAATCAAAAACCCACAATCACCAATGATGAAGAGCAAGAAAATGATGAAACTCCTTTACATTTCATAGCAGATAAAAGAAACAGTAGATCACACCCATTTCCAATCCTAGAACACAGATTCAGATTCAGTTTTAGTAGACAGAGGCCCTGGTCAGTTGCATAAAGGCCCGCAGAGATCTCTATTTTCAGAACCGTTAGGACTATCTGTAAACAGAGCCAAATGTGTCCTGTATACATAGCATGATTAAGCTCCTTTATACTGCCACAAGATGTAAGCTATGTGCATAAACTTGTCCGGAATCCTGTGTTAGCCACTGGGTGCTTCTCATATTAAGCATAAATCATCGTCTGAAAGTTGATATGTACATACAACATCACATGGCTTACTCACACATTTAAAAGCAGATTATCTCTGTCTAAAAAACTGAATAGAGAATAGTTATAAGAAAATAGTATTCTAATTGCATTATCAACAGAACACTAAAGCAACAATGATCAAAATTATCATCTATTCTATGTGCCTATGAACCATAACTGTTGTCTTGTATAATCTCCCCCTTTTCTGAACGGGCCCAAGCTCTCAAATGCCAAAACAGACAAACCGCCCGGATATAATTTCATCCACATTTACAATTGGCAATTAATCTACATACCCAGTTGAAATTCAGCATGCATGATCACCCATACTTTTGGGCTGAAGCCAAATCAAACGACTGAGATTTTCTACTGCTCTTCATCCTTAACAAACCATACAACTTCCTGAATTCCTTTACAGTATTTTCCCTGGAAAAAATGGCACTCGGTTCGCCAGATTCGTCCACTGACTTTCTCGTCCCGTTATCACACAACCGCCGTCCGATGTTTGGAGACCCCCTCCCATCACCCTCCGTTTGCAAAGCCGTAATCACCGTCTTTAAGGCTCGACTAGGCGAGTTTCGGTTCGCTATCATGAGCTCGCCGATCTCTGCTGGGCTCAAACTCGCCCCACTTTGAAAAATCTCCTCCACTTGAGGAAACAATTTGTGATCCTTAAGCCCCAAGTAACTGTTTGCTAATGTCTTAAATGAAGAGAAATCACATAAAGGAAAATGAATATGAACATCTATGCGGCCAGGTCTCAGTATAGTCGGGTCAACGTGCTCTTTGCTGTTCATTGTGAAGACCATTACTCTTTCTTCGAAACAGCAAGAGTTCAACATCCCGTCCATGAAGTTCAATACCCCGGATAAGCTCACCGCCGTTGATTTCTCAAACAAGAATCGATCAAGATCCTCGATCAGGATCACAGACTTGCTTGTCGTTTGCACCAAAAGCGTTTTGAGATCCGAATCATCGGAGACTCTTGAAAGGTCGATATCATACACATCGTAGCATAAAAAATTGGCCATGGCAGCCACAAAACTCGATTTCCCAGTACCCGAAGGGCCGTACAGTAGATAACTTCGTTTCCAAACACGGCCTAATCGATGGTAGTATTGTTTGGCTTTAAGGAATGACTCAAGATCGGATTTTACCTTGTTTTTGAGATCAGAATCCATGGCAATCGTATCAAAAGTTGATGGGTGTGTGAACGGTACCGATCTCCACCCTCCATCCCCGTTCTTCCGACGATGATCATCATTGATATTAACGTAGAGTCTCAAATCTTTCTTTTTTTGCTCGAGTTCCTCAGATACCGTATGTATGTGCTGAAGATAAGGTCGAAGAACTCTTCTTTTATCAGCCTTCCTCACCTTCAAGACGAAGGATTTACAAGTGTTGTTGTCGTTTTTATCCTCGTTGATCCAAGAAACCCGAGCTCCGAGAAAATTGTCTTCGATGACTTGATTAGGATCGAGCCCGAGGAGGATTTCGTTAGATTTTTTTCCGGCGAAGAGATTGGTGAAATCTGAGTTTTCAATACAAGTTAAAGAACTTAAATAAATAAAGACTTTGCGATAGAGTTGATTCTCCTGCATTCCTTCGTTGAATTCTGGGACTTTGAAGAATTGATACACATGAAAACAATCTTCCAACAATCTCCACCATTTCTTGGTAATAAATATCAACCCAGTCTTAAACAAAAGCACCCGAATCAAAAACAAAAAACCAGCAGCTATGAACAAAAGAATTATCGGGTTATAAAGAATACCCATATCGAACTCCGGAGGATTTCCAGAGCAAGAATGAGAATATTAATAGAAGAGAGGTCACAAAAGGCAAACTTTAGCGAGAACTCTCAGTTTTTTTTCCTTGTGGAAGCGAAAGTCATGCTCGGAGGAACGGCTAGAAAGGGGAATATACTTCGATAAATGAAAATAGACAGACGGAGAGAATTTAAAGAAGCATGGATGGGAAGACAAAGAGGGAGGTCTTAAATGACGAATAAAGAAATGGGAGAGACGGCTAGTTGCCGGCAACTCAAAAAAGAGGCACGAACAAGGAAGGACTGTAACAAACACGAGGACCGGAAGGAAAAGGAGGAGGAGGAGGAGACTAACAGGCAGCGAAGAGGAAAAAGGGTGTAATTTCTGTAGTATTTTAATGGGCAACGCGAATTTGTTTTCAAGCCAGCCTTGGCTATGTGCTAAATGGTCCGTAATCAACGTGCTTACGTTTCTTACAGTATCAGTCTTGTATACTCTCACACACGGTTTGCCCACGCTGGAATTTTGGAATATCGTATTTGAAATTTCAATTCCGAAAATATTCATTTACCAAATCAAAGTTAGCTGATAAATCTTTTTTTGTTTAAAGTGATGAGGTGAATTTGGTATTAAACTTCTCTAATAATAAAGGAACAAGTTTACGTACCTCCTGCACTATTAACGAATGAGAAGACGCAACTGGTCATACTCCTGCATATTATATCTGCTTTTCGCGAATACGTCAGTTACTTCTTTCTTTAAAATATATGTTTGTTAGAGTGTGCAGAACCTCCTCTTATAAATTTTAAGAATAGTCTATTGCTATTTAATATGAGATTCTGTCACGTTCTCTCACAACTCAATTTTGTGACACATTCGTCACAGTGAGACTTCTTGCATACCCGTCCTGCTCTACCTTAAAATTTATGGACTCTTCATGGACGCATTGATTAAACGTGGGCACTTAACTTAGACATTAGAGTTGAAATGGTTTAGCTCTGATACCACTTGTTACGGACTGGACCATTATCTCCTTCACAAAAGACATGTCTATTAAAATGCGAAGAATCCTATTTATAAATCCCAAAAATAATCCGTTACTATCCAATTCGTCACATGCTGCTATGGTATGCTCTGCTTAGCTCCACTCTCCAATTTTTGATTGCAATTTGTATCATTTCGTCCGATTTTTTTCTTTTTCAACTTTGAAGTGAATTTGATTCTTCAATTGGATGGGGTCAGATTATTTTTTTAATTATAGTACTAATACAATTCCATAATGGTCCAGATTCTATTTTCCTACAAAGGATAAAACTCTGAACCCAACCATTTTTAAAGTTAAAAATTAGGTATATTCCAATATTAATTTTTAACCACAAATCCCACGAATTTAATTCATTGAAGGGAAATTCTAATTTAGAAATATAACCAGAATATGGTTATAATTATAATTAATTCCTGCGTGACAATAGTTTAAATTAGACTGGATTGCGTATCCTAAATTTCCTTCGTTACAGTAACGTGCAGTATTCAAGGATTATGATGCTTAATAAGAATAACACTCCATTTGATTTACAGCTTGCATTCATCAGATATGGCCAAGCCCAAAATACCAATTGTATCATATTAGTGACTCGATTATTCCTTTTTCTTTGAGTTTGCGTTATCAATAATTCTCCAAATTTCAACCTTGATGGTCATATTTTCTCACCAGAAAACTATATAAATTGGCTTTGAAATCCCAATTAAATGGGGGCAAACAGTATCATTTTGCTTAGCTTGTAAGACTTACCAAGTCCTCTATTATAAGAGTTCAATTTGTGACTTGACTAAAACTTCTACAATTTATTTGAATATGTTATATGAATTAGATTACGATGGCTTTTATATTTATTTTTAAAAATTTTATAAAAAATTTTTATAATTATTATTTATTATATGTCAGGTTTTATACACATACTTTGACTTTTTCAAAAAATTGAACAGGCAAAATAACTACTACTGCTACCTCTTTTGTCTTGGCAAATGAAGTCTTGCCAAATTACGAGTAGCTTTGAATGGTAACAGCTTTATTCAACGTTTCAATACAACTGCAATCTAACTGGCAGCACCGAAGTTGCTTCATTATTAGACTTTGACTCTTGAAGTACAGGCATTTCATTACGTGTAGCACAATTGAAATCATCGAACTTTCGGCTGTTGGACTTTGTTCTTTCGAATAAAATTAGCGGCTAGAAATGATCCCAAGTGGCAGATTTGTTGTCCCTCGGAGAATCCGGAAGCAGCAGAGCGAATGAAATTGTATTTAGATGGTTTTTACAAAAAAAGAACTTTCAAGAAATTCGTACGAGACAAAGGCACTTTTTACAAAGCTGGAAATAATCAAACTTTTACAGCTAAAACTTCGTTAATGTAAAGGGTTTCACCGCTAAGGCAATATACTGTTGCGCTTTGAATTGCAAACTCCTTTATTCCCACCGCATTATCGTCATCACATGTATGAATATGGATGTATTCTTAGTCTAGCTAATGGCGATTTGTCAACTCAATATAATGTTTGCCCAATTAGATTTTCTGCTTTCGTTGGCTGCCGTTGGATCGTGCTTGTGTGCTTATTGCTGGCGAATACAGACAGCCACTGCAATTTTATGCTTTGAAAGTTGAAACTGCCCCAATTGATCATATTAATGGTGATGTGGACTGGAGACTGACCCCATTGTAAGGATTTTGTGGGAGGGAATCATTTGGCTTCGAATAATTTTTGAAGTTGTGGGCCAGTCGAGAAGAAGGTACAGAACGATTCTGCGATATCAGACATTGCCAAGGGAAAGAAAAAAGGCTTTAAAAAGAATGCATTGACCTCTCTTCCCAGGGTCTCTCAACCAAGAGCCAGTCATGACCTGGGAGGAGAACTTGAATCTAGTTAGTGTAAGCCTAGCTACTCTTTCTTGTTGGAATTGCAGGGAATCGAAAGTTCCATCTCTTGGAAAATATAAAGGGAATAACTAAGTTCTTAACCAACAAGTGGATTTTCTAGCTCGTTAGAACGGTGAAAATGGGAACTAAAAGGATACTTATATTTATTCCATACTGTAGTGGGATCAAATTATTCAGTGCCTGAAGTTCATAATGCCACAAAATGCATAAAAAGCGCTTCTTTCAAAGTGCTTTTAGTTAAAAAGCTGGGGGTGGATTTTGTGCTAACATTTACAAGGCAGAAATGTATTGAAATTTACATCAGTTAAGCTCATTTATAACTTCAAAATTTACGAGAGCCGTCCAAATATCGAGTGTGGATGATAAATATCTTCAAATCATTTGAATTCTGTAGCGATATTCGTGAGAATATCCGAGCCTTGCACTTCATAAGCTTACATCTCCTTCAGCCCTGATTCTGTGGTCAGCGAATCGGCAACATAATTACAATCTCGTACATCAACCATAAAAATGGCAATGGATGCGACAATTTAAGGATAGAGTATCTATTGGCTGGAAAAACTTGAACCACAGACAGACCAAACTCTTCTGAAACAAATCTACAGATATGATTACTGTTGGATAGGCGCCATTAGCACTGTTGCTTTCTCCGTAAATCTGCAGGAAAAAAGACCGTTCATCAAAATTAAAGTCTGTGGGAGGAACCCCTCTGCTGCAATTTGGCAGCTTCTTATTCTATGCTGATGGTGAAATCTAAGACTGTGAGGATGGAAATTGTCCCATTTGTGGTAGTTGTGGCTGCAAATCAACTGATATTGTTTAACATCAAATAGGCAATGACAAGAAAAAATCGAATCACCCAACCCTTGTTATTTTCTCTTTGTGTTTGCTTAGCCACAACGCGTACAGCTAAATCAACACATTATCTGTATATGATCATGTTCTCATGAGCAAAGCTGAAAAATGCCGTCGAAATTAAAGATTTTTAGTGTCTCGTATCTTGGAGTAATAAAAGGAAAGAAATAAACAACAGAATTACCATCAATCAGTTTAAATATGAATTTCTTTGTGAAACGGGAAGAAAAGAAATGGAAAACGACGTGCACTGCTACACATGCCCTTGACCATAGTTTTCTCAAGTGGAATTCTGATTCATACTATCTTAAATGTGCAGCCATGCAAGTTAGGCCGATCAAATATATATTATATATTCCATTCACTTCATTGAGTGTTCGGTTACCTTATCTTGGTATCAAAAAGCGGATAACTTCAAAAAGTAAAGCCAAAATTATTTAATGTACTTCTATTACGAGATGACCCAATTGTGTTCATCTCTCAACACTTCATAGTGGTCCAATTGAAATTTATTCAGAGTTGTGGGAAGTTGGAAAGGAGTTTAAAAAGGCAAAATGTGGAACAGTAGTTTAACAGTAGCTGAAAGAAAATTCTTCAAACGGTTTGCAGAAAGCCTTCGGTTCCTTCAACTAACACTGCGCTCCATTTGCATGCTGCGCCTGGATGACTTGCAAAGCCCAGCTCAGGATAAAATGTTTTGGTCAGAACAGCTCCGACAACAATTAAGAACAGCCCAACAAAGCCCAGCCCACGAATGATATTTCATTCGTCAAAGAATACATGCTTATAATTAATACTGTCCCAAAAATATTCCAGTTTCTCTCACCGTAAGATTAGATCAATGATTAAAGGGGGATTTGAGCACGGGGGCAGTGGAACCGTTTGATTTGTCTTTGTCCCGGATCTGATAATTTCCGATGCTACGTGTTCTATGTCCAGTCAGACAAACTTTTTGGAGAGAGTTCTCGTGGAGTCCTTGGCCTTTCTGTTCTGTTATAAGTCGTGGAATTGGCCCCATACATTACGTGTAAGGAAATTTAAGCAATCCACGTCTTTGCAATCCCATCTTCAGATCCCACTTCCTTATCTTCTCTTCTGCCCTTTCTTTCTCTGACCAACGCCCAGTGAAAGAGCATGTCAGCCACACTCGGCCTCCTGAAACTTCCAATTCTTTCTAAGAAACAACACCACCATTTTCGATCAAAGCTCCCCAACCCGGCAAAATTGAATGCAACCAAAGACTTCAATAATCCACAAAAATTCTTCAATGAAACAATCGATCACCTAAAATCAGCTGCTCTTCCTCTTACAACAGTCACATTGCCCTTCTTTTTAGATACTAAGGTAAGTACTTATAAACTTTTACGTTTCATGTTGTTCTTTTTTCACTTTTAGATTTGAAATATGGGTTCTTTTATGGGATGATTTCGCTGTGATTGTTACCTGGCCAGGATGCGCTTGCTGTCAATGGAGAATTTGGAATTTTGGAGGGCAGAAGTTTTGCACTCGTACACCCCATTGTCATGAGTAGTTTGTTCTTATACACTCTTTGGGCCGGGTATTTGGGTTGGCAATGGAGGCGGGTCCGCACTATTCAGAATGAGATAGGTGAGCTAAAGAAGCAAGTGAAGCCTACCCCAGTTACTCCTGAAGGAACACCTGTAGAAGTAGCGCCTTCACCTGTTGAGATCAAAATTCAGCAACTCACTGAGGTAGGCAATTAATACTTAGTACTTTTATTAATTTGTAGTTCCAAAAGTTTCTTAAATATATTAGACAATATGGTTAGTAACTGAGACATTTGCTGGCTGATACACAATTTTAAGTGAAAAAAGAAAAAGTTGAAATTTGTACTTGGATTAATTGCAATATGCGCTAAAATATAGTACTATTACCAAGTACGAGTTCACAGACCACTGAGTTCCTGTTTGTGGATTTTTCAATGATTTCTAGATTGATGTAGTGAATTCTTGCTTATATTACAAATAATCACTAGATGCATGGTTATTTTGTTATGAAATGAAAGGGAGTTGTGTTGGCAGAGTCACTCTGTTTATGAGTTCCATGAATTGTTTCTAGTTAATTGCTGTAACATTTGATGCTAATGACGCATTGGTGGTTTAAATAAATCAGGAGAGGAAGGAGTTACTGAAAGGGTCTTACAGGGATAGACACTTCAATGCAGGATCAATACTGTTAGGTTTTGGAGTGTTCGAGTCTATTGGTGGAGGAGTCAACACATGGTTTAGAACTGGAAAGCTGTTTCCTGGCCCCCATTTGTTTGCGGGAGCAGGTGAAGTCATGCAGAATGGCAATAAATATGTAGTTAAGGATTGTAGAATGCAGTTGGTGCATGCCTATTTTTCGTTTTTGATGATTTGGGTCAAGTGATCTGGCTATTGTCTAATTTTGATTGTTTTTATATTTGGTGCTACAGGTATTACTGTGCTATGGGCGGCAGCAGCGGCTCTTGTTCCTGCAATGCAGAAAGGGAATGAGACTGCAAGAAATCTTCACATTACCCTGAATGCATTAAATGTTCTGCTATTTATATGGCAAATTCCTACTGGAATTGATATAGTTTTTAAAGTGTTTGAATTCACTAAATGGCCTTGACGTATCTATACTGGAGAAGAGATCTCTCTGCTATGCTAGACGGCATATTCTCTGATTGATGTCTCCTGGTTGTAAGTTATCATTACTTAAAAGTATTGAAAGCTGCACGTCCTTTCTGTTCGTAATCTAATTACCTCTTGCATTAGCATTGTAATTCTTAATTGAACGCGTACATCTTGCACCCGCAAAGCCATTGACATCTAGATTCTAGATAATACATTCGTAATATTTTTACACCCCCTTCAAACACCGAACTCGTGCTTTACCGTAAACCAAAACAAAACATAAGAAGACTCGAACAAATGATGGACCAAAAGAGGTCAACCGTAGTTTTAGCAGGACTCTTAAATACAGCATTAGTAAAAAGTCTTAAAAGGGCATAGATGAAACTAGCCATCAGAAATATATTGCATGTTTTTTCTCCTTGCCTGTTACGTACGTCTAACAGCGACAGGAAAGTTCTGTATATTGCGTTTGTTTAATCTACCAATGGAGATGGAGAAAGACTTGTACGGAAATAGACTAGGTTCTGTTTAATCTACCAAGAAACCGTGCCTAAGCATTTGCTTAGAAATTCTGGGAATGTTGTTTCGCAAACAGACGTGATATAAACATAGATTCCGGACTTTAACAATGGATTACACCCATTCTACTCCAGTGCCTAACTTTGGTCTGGTTCTGGTACAAGTCAGACTCTCCATTAAGGTTTGCCACGATCTTCATTATTTTTTCTTTTGTAAGCAATTGATAATATAAAGATGAAAACGGTCCGTTGTCTTTTGGACAGAGGCTAGGATGGACGAGTGTAACCAAACCACCCATTCAGGAATCTTTTTCACTGACAACTTTAAATTTAAGAGGTTAAGAAAATAAGAAACGTAGATTCCGATTCCCCAATAGTAAGGGCCCGCCTTCAAATTCGTTTCTTCACCACCGAAGCAATGGTATACTTTATAATCTCTCTGTCTCAAACAACGTTGCTGCCTCTTTCAAGTCTCATTCATCACGAATCCTTACTACTAGCTGTTTAATAGCTGGATAACTTTAGATATTAACTAAAGCTGAAAATTAACCTTGTCCGTACATTCAATTCAATGTAAAAGGAAAATGGCAGGGACCGAGAGAGAGAGAGAGAGAGCACCAAGCAGACAGCATCACTACCTCGGCAAGCAAAGTCAATAAGACGATACAGACAGCTAGATCTATAAAATGATGATATTGCGATTGCAAGAATATTACCACTGTATGTTATGTGGATTTCAAGCATGATCAAGAGTCTTGAAGAATTCTCGGTACGGACTGTTAAGCGTCAAATGAGAGGACTACATGAACAGCATGGAAATATTTATGTATACATATGTACCCATTCCATAGTACGAATGGCTGATAATTTTTTCTGGTTTTTTTTTTTTTGAGAGATACGAAGAGTCGCCATTGCCAGAAATGCCACCTTGATCGCACTATCATGTAATGTAATTTTGACGAGCCAAATTATACGAATGCAGAAAACTGAGAAAGGAAATATTCTTGTCAACTGGTATTTGAAATTAATTAATTGCATGGTGATCACTCAATAAGCTTTTAGATCACGGAGTTGAAATGACAAGGAACTAGTACTAGAATCATCGTTTCTTTAGAAACAGAATTGTCCGTTGTTACAAGTTGAAATTCAATTGAACGATCCTAAGGAGACTACCCAGAAGTCATGTCATCATAGATGAGAAAAAAGGGACTCTAGTGGATACCAGTCTTGCTTTGTGAACTTTCGTAGCTGTATGCAGGTGCTTGCTGAATCCGATGCTTTACCTTAGTCTGCCCTTTTCTTTCATCTATCAATTTTTTTGCATTTTCCTCGTGGCCTCTTTAGCTATTATTTCCATTTTAAACTCATTTAAAGCTTCGTTGCTAATCACTTATAAATACTATAAATAACAACGATCGCCATGAGCCAACTACATCTGTGTTCGTTCCTTTAAAGTACTAATTAGTTTTTTCTCTAGCAAGTCTTAGCACAAACTCACCTTCTCATGGCAAGCCAACAACCGCCAGCACCTCGTCAATGGTTTCGTTTACCATCCATAGTCCGCCCAGTCATACCGGCTCCAGAAAACCCTGAGCCACGGGCTCCTGTGCCTCGAACTGCATTTAGGCCAATGGGTCAGACTCAGCCTCAACCAAATCAATCTTCTGAACCTACTCCAACTCGTGCCAATGCTGCCCGGGTCTCTTCAGTTCCGACGTCTCCAATCATCAGAACTTCCGTGCCATCTTCTCCAGCAACAGCACCAGCACCCCGAACATCCCCAACTCCCACAACTTCTTCAGGACCATCCCCTCCTAAACCTCGAGCATCAGCTCCTTCTGCCTCTCTGCCATCATCTGCACTTCCAAGACCAGTCATATCTCCCCCCAAACCAGTGCAAACTTCTCCCCCTAAACCAGTTGCAACCTCTCCCCCCAAACCAGTGCCAACTACATTTTCTGTGCCAAACGCTCCTGCCAAACCGTTGCCAACTTCTCCGCCCAAACCAGTGCCAACGGCGGTACCCCTAATTCGCATGCCTAGCCCAAACCCATCTCCAAGAACATTAAAGCCTACGGTTCAGACCCCACCTCAGTCACCTAAGACCAAACCCACGGCTCCACTGCCCTCTCCATTAATCCTACCACCTCCACAGTTGAAATCCAAAGCCGAGCTTGAACCAAAAATCTCAGCAGAGACTGAGCAAAAGACCGTGGTGGTTCAAACGACCAACGAAAAGCCTAAGACTCGTTTTGATGGCACAGGACACCACAATGATTTTGACCAGAGCCACAAGCATAGCATTGGAAATCATGGGAAACACGAAGCGTTCAATGACATTTTTGGAAAAAAAGAGAAAGGTCATCGCAAGAAGTTCTCTTCAGATTCTGACGAGGGGAGCATGAGAGTTATAACAATTGCGGGTGAGAACAAAGGTGCTGTCATGGATGTAATCAAGTCTCCCTTCAAACATAGCTCCGATGGTAACTCTCATTCTCTCCAACTCAATGGCAACTCTAAAACTGAGACAGGATGGCATAGCAGCAGCAGTGAAGAAGAGAATTCAAAGAAGGACAAGAGTAACCAAGAAAAGGCAATGCATTCTCCTCCTACGGCATACATGAATAGCAACGTCCAAGGTGTTAACAACTCAATCGTATTCAACTCTTCTTGCTCTCACCATGATCCTGGTGTGCATCTTTCTCTCTCAAGAAAGCCATCTGATCGTGGAATCCACGTCAAGGACAAGACCAAAGGCCAATATCGCAACTAGACAGAACAATCAAAGAAAAAGCAAATTCTGCCTAAATATGTGCTTTTGTTGGCCGATTTAGGCTATATTAAGCAAATTATGTCGCTGTTACAAGAATAAATGATTGAGTGATTTAGTGAGACGATAAAGGGACCATGGTTCTGATTCTTGTTGTCATGTTCCACTCTCTGTGGACTGCAATCAAGACCATACCATGTCCTGTGGTTAGATTGAGTGAGAATAACGTAGCTGCAAGATTGTGTTATGATAAAGTGTACGTCATTTGTTTATTTATTTACCTTATTGTAATCGAGTGTCGTCAGTACTACCACCGTTTTATTACAAGCTAGCTAGGAACTGTGCTTAAAATCCTTCACAACATTACTGCATATGCTAGTTATTTCCTCATTATGTAAAAGAGATTCAAAACATATAATGTCATTGGTGTATTCATGCTAAATAGTGAATTCCCCCATGATGAAAATACAATAAAAACACAATGCCCTTGTTATTATGATGAGATTCCATACTTTCACATCTATATATGTTACCCTAATAAGGAAAAAAATCTGTCTTCATGAATTTCGTAATAAGCTAATCATGCATAATTAAATAAGTAGCTGTTCAAAATGGACGGTTCACATCTCCTTTCGATTGATTTCAAGAATTGATTCCGACAAAAGTGTTTGATAAAAAAAGATAATAATAAGCAACGAGACTTGTCTTGTTATTATTTAAATGGAAGAGTTGTCTCAATTTCGCACTTATTCTTGGCTAAGAACTGAGAACGAGCAACTGAGTGGAGCGTATTTATGCATAAAATATTGGGCGCACTCGTTCAAAATTTCCAGACCACGAGCAGCGATTAGCAGAACAGAATTTTCAAGAAAAGTATGGAGAATCCTGGGCGAAAGATTTCCATCCGATCATTCTGCAGTTAGCTTGTAAGCAGTAGGCCGTAGCAACAGAATTCGACCGTTTTGGGTCCAAAGAAACTCCTGGGCCTTTTATAGAAGATGATGGTGTTAATTTGGGCTTCCTTGTCTGCCCTACTCTTGGTTAATAGTCTACACAGGCTACATTCCTCGAAGTGTCGGTACCAATACCGTGGCAGTGTATTGGTAAGACCATATTAAACTGGGTTTGACGCTTTGCCCTTATTGGACTTGGAGTGGAGAGCGCTCAAAAGAGAAGAGAAAAGACGACAAGGTGGCCAATTGTAGAAAGGATGTGGATCCCATAACAGATTCTTTAAGCAGAAATCAGCCAATTGAAAGACACTCTTTTATCCAGCCTTACAAGCTAATACCATCTAACTTTTTATTATGTGGGCATCCAGCCTTACAAGCTAATACCATTTAACTTTTTATTATGTGGGTCGTCTGTCTTTCTTATTGTTCAAAGTCTTGCATGTTCCTTGGATAACATCTGTTGATAGTGCCACTGCTACCTCTTTTTCAATTTCTGGCTCTCAATCACTCTTTAACTATATCATGACCTGTAATAATAGAGCAAACGATTTGGCTATACAACTTAAAATTTAAGTGGGTCATGTCTTTTTGACCAGATTGAATCAAATTCAATTCTAGCCTAGCTACAAATCAACATATACTGCTACCAATATTACTCTAAACCACTCATCGTTTAATTCCTCTGTTTGCATACTCAGACTCGTTCATTAGGGTTTGATCCTGCCACCACACGGACTGAATCTGAATTATTGAACTAAACAAAATTCTAACAGTGGATAACAGAAAATGTGATATCATCTTCTATGTTAAACAACCACCATGGACCAGGTAATATGTTCAATTAGTATAAAAAGTGACAATAGATAATAGACTTTGATTGGGACATACATTAAACTAGAAATAGCAAAAGCATAAGTCTGCATGGTGCATAAAAAGTTTGAAAGCACTTTTCGGGTGAAACATGGACCATATAAATGTACACCGAAGTTTTCCAGCCAAGAAAATTTTATTGTGCGGCTATCAATCATAACATTTGAAGAGTCACTATTTATTTTTTCTTTTTCTTTTTCCCTTTCTTTCAACTTTGCTGTTGTTGCAATTCAATAAAGGTTTGGTTGTAATGAGGAGGGACCAAAGCAGACCCACAAGGCTCTTCAGGCAAACCCCACGTTTCTGTAACAATTTGCCTTTAGCTAGAATCCAAAGCATCTTCTCTGGGAGAGAGGGAGGCGATGTTATATGCTTTAAGGCAGCAAGAAGACCAAGAAAAACTACAGTCCATGCTCATCAACTTCGATTATTTTAAGGCCTTTAGCTATTGGCTTAACCAGACAATTTGCTTAATGTCAAACAACAGCAACATCAATAAACACCAGGTCTTCTTCGATGACTCTGTTTCCTTATGTTCCAGCTAACCTTTCATTTTAGTTGAACATTCTTCCTGTAAATATCAGATTATGGCTGCTTACTAGTTTACAGCTCTTCCACATGTCACGACAGGAAAGCATAATGTTGCGGTGATGCTGCCCATTGAGTCGAAATTCAATTCATAGTACGAATTGCTATCCATCTCTGCTAGTACAAAGAACTTGCTTACAGAAGAACATTTGCTGTATTAGGCTATTCTGGCCAACTAGGCAGCCTAATCAATTACAAGAATAGAACAAGGAATATGTTTAAATCCAATCTTATAATCTTTTGGTGACAGTACAGTACTTTTTTCATCTTGGTGGAATTTGAACTGGCAACAATAAGAAAGGACACCTCTGATTCAGGGCACTTGACCTAAATTGCAGTCATTCAATGGCATTTATCTGACATATACGAACACACCCTTCGGTAAACAGTGTGCATGGTAAAAGTCATGCAAAATTGATTGATAAGATTGTAGTCCCACTGACCATTGAACGCTATATTGGATACTACTGGTCATTAAACTCTCCCATGGGGAATCTCTCCCACTGACCATTGAACGCTAAGGTAGAGAATATTATATCAAGTCCATAGCTATTTGTGTGTGTCCATTAAACCGTCTTCAAGGTTTGAAATGATGATACAGAGATGGAGTTAGATTCTTTAATTGATCAGTTATTGGCTTTATTGTATTACTGACATTTGTACGAACAATGTGATCGAAGCAAAAAGTAGGGACCGACCAACCATTTTTATTGGTCATGTTCAAAGTATAATACATATATGATTAGTTTAATCATATTAATCATTTGGTTGTAAATTAGTCCAAAATATTGCAAAGAAGAAAATCTTGCTCTGTTGGAATTATATGGGTTGTTAATACTTCGGCAATATCTCATGATCGTTCATACATTAGCTTTGCTTCGAGAGAATCGTGTAAATTATTCAACAGTATTTTTCTTTTTGAATCGATGATGTCTTAACTAAATATATTGGTAGTCATCGATCTTGCATCATGCAAGTAATTAATGTTCCCAGCTGCCATTGAACTCTTTTACAGTTCCTCCTGCAAGTCAATTTCTGGGTACGTAGTGAGATGTCACCAAGAGTGATGGATAAGTGAAAGGAAAAGTTGTCGATAGAGTTGGGTGATGAGGTAAAAGAATCAGTACTTCAATGACTGCATGCATTTATTTGAAAAAACCAGTAAACAGGAAATCAGAGAGCGAAATGCACATCATTTCGAGAATTTCGGAATATCGATCATGCCAGACAGACCCAACATGGTGGCTCCCCAAACATCCCATGCACCCACAAAACATGCTTAGATTGCAGGTCCCACTTCTCCCCCGACACGTGTCATCGCCGTAATATTCCACCCATTTGGCCCCTGCTTATAGTCTTCCCCGTGATCATTTTTCTTTCTTCACACTCTCTCGCTTTGTCTTGAAACAACTTGTTTGTACCAACTCGCTCACCCAAAAACACTTGGCTGAGAAAAATGAAGGTCCGTGTCATCGCTTATTATTCTTCTCTTTTGGTTACACTTAATTAACAGCTCTCTCTTACTTGGTTCTTAGTTATGATTATCTTTGCGTTTCTGATTTTGTTTCTTCACAACAGATCTTCAATTGGGTGCACAGGAAGTTTAATCATAACATACTCAAAGGTTTGAATTTTATGACTTCAAATTTTACGTCAATTTGGCTGAATCACATATTTTCTTGAATATTATGATGGTTGATGTTAATTTGTTTGCAGTTTTGGAGTATTTATTTACTTAATCAATGGTGGTTTTTGTAATAATTAAAGTGTGTGCATTGTTTTCCACCAATAATATGCGCCAGATTATAATGATTTGACTGCAATTATTGCATGTACTTTGACTAATAAAGCTCATATGACGTAATATTGCGGCAAGAAGAGTTTGAATTTATTCCCAAATGTATTTGCGCAGATGGCTTTGCTCGTAATGTGAAGAAAACTGAATCCATTGCCATCGACACCAACACGAAAGCTTTGCTCGAACAAGTAGCGCTCGTCGATGTGCTTGAAGGCTGGAGAGACGGAATTCTAACCATTGGTACGTTTGGTTTTGATCCCCTAAAACCAGTCGATGAACAGAAAGAATTTTTCATTTTTGAAAGTGGAGATGAAGAAGGAGGGGAAGGTGAACATGATTCAGTCAACCACTACGATGAAGATGATGATGATCGTGAAGATAACAACATTGCTGAAGATGAAGAAGTGAACCCCTTGATTTTTACCACATTTGAACACAAATTTGAGGGCATTGCGTCGAATTCTGATGGAAATGTTAGGAAAACTGATGTGATTATAACCCTTGATGGTGTCCAGTTAACTCCATTTGTAGGTTCCCCCAATGAAATCAGATTTGACATTGACACCACAGACAACGAGCAAGGAAAGAAGAGAAGAAGAACAACACTTGCAGACCTGTTCTATGAGGATTCTGATATGAAGAAGAAGCCAAATCCAGATATTGAATTCGAGGCAGGTGCTGGCAAAAAACAATCTGTTCGTACGAAGAACGGCCTGTCATTTGCCAAGAAACTCATTCCTCATGTTAAAGAGGATTCACGTCCCATTAAGAAATTACACCAAGTAAGTACCTTATTCATATATTCAAGGTGGTATATAGTACATTTTTTTTCCATGGTTCTAAAGAGTAAAGTTTTCTAGAGACAAATTCGCTTATGTATTACAATAAATTGAGAAGTCATTATTATCTTCGTGATGAGTAGATGATGAGGAGGATGTTAAAGAGGAAGATCCATCCAGAGTTTGAAGGCAAGACTAATAAATCAGATGGTCAAAACAAGACCAGCATTCTGGAACTTCTTGGCAAGAAAAATGAAGCTGGTGAATCAGTTTCTTTACTTCAAATTCCAGGTATGTTAAATATTTTTCACTTAATTCTTTAATTTTTAACCTTATTTAAGGTACAGTAATTACCGGGAGCAGTGCTCCCACTCTGTGACGTTGTCAACGACGTCTTAAGATTTTATTTCTGTCGTACTATAAAGTAATATGTAACTCACCACCTCCATATTTAAGCAACTTGTTCCTAATGTCATCAATCTATCGATCTTGAACATGCATATCATCGGGTGTGCAACAAAATTCATCAGCATATAAGCAGGTCAGGTCTATAATGTAATATTGTGCTGCATCGGCATCCTTGTTCGCAATCGCTGCGTTAATGCCTTGAAATATAAATATGGGACCAAACGCCTATTTTCTCTGGCCCATTGCTTGACTGCGAATAAGGTCCAACAAAAAAAGGACCAAATCAAAGAATAAACACACGTTTTGACGATTTCCCCACTACCAATTTAGACAATGACCCATCTCCAAACTGAGTTTGGTATCGGGAACATCACTCACAATCACCATACATTAGACCTACAATGTTACTAGCTATTGCTGTATTAGTTGCCTTGACGACAAGGCCTGCCTCTTCTTCTTCATCTTCTTATTGTAGTATGTGAAACTTGCTGACATGTTCTACTCGTACGTACTCAAATAGTAAGCATGGTCGGGCAGTCAATATGGGTCGACAGGAGAAGAGAGGAGAGAAGCCTTGAAGGAAGAAGCTGTCCTCACTGTCATTACCCATGTATATTATAATAATCATATAGTAGTAATGGGTCCCCATTTTAGAAGATAACTCGAAAGATAAATACAACTAAAAAGCTGTCAGTTAATCACTTATTGTATAGACCCAATGGTGATGATCAAACGATTTCTCTGGCCCATGATAATCTCCTCCGGTGTTGGCCTTGGCCATGTCTGCCTAATACATAGGGAGGGACCAATCATCCGTCATCTTTTCTTTTCTTTTTCTTTTTCTTTCCCTCCCCCATCATTATATCATGTTTACGATCATACATCTCATACTTTTCATATTGTTTTCATTTCCATGCAGACAGACAACATGTTAGGTAATTACTGATACTTCTTTCTCCTCGTTGATGCAGATGCTACAGCTGTTTGATGAAGCTTTCAGTGCTTGACCTAGTTTGCTAGAGATGCTTTGTCATTAAATAATTTTTCTTTCAAAATTTCCCTGGACAATGTTCATCAGGTTTTCATGTATGGTCGTGCAGAAGGAACGATCTGATTCTGCTTTGTAACTTTATTTCATTTTGTTTCGCTGTTGTTTTGGTTGTTGCAACATTAACGGGCTTTTGATATTGGTTCCTGTTTTTTAACATTCTGATGCATCTAATCTCTTGAGGCCAATTATTGCACTTCAGAACAACACTGAGCAGGATATTGGTACAATAATACTTCAGACAAACATGAAAATCCAAATTATATAATCCTATTTCACAGCAATGGAAGTACCAACTTTAAATTTGTTTTTGTGTTATTTATTAACTGTAATTCAGTGTTAGAGAGCTGTAATCTAACAACATCAGTCGTCATATAACCATGTTTTTAGTCCATTGATTTTTCATGCACTTGTCTCATCTACCATTCCCAATTTCAGTCCCATTGACCCAACAAGACATAATCCCTTACACTTTCGGTCTCGTACACAAAATTATGCATTGATTTTGGTTTCAGAGCTTGCAACTCTTTGTCCCAGTAAATTGCATCAATTTTTCGTTTTCTTGTTCACAAGAAACTTTGGTAGTTATTTTCTTAGTTACCAAACAAGTTTTCCGGCTTGGGTGATACTAGGCCTTCAATGGAATAAGAAAGGGCCCAGTGGGCTTTCTTAGCCAGTTTGGAAGGCTGAAGAAACACCGAGGAAAAATAAAATAACGAAAATAATAATAAATTAATTTAATTCATGGATCTCGGTACTTTCATTAAAATTTCAATCCGAGAGGCATATGCAGAGCCCATCTCGTGGCTACGGGCGAGAGTTGTACAGTCACTTGCCGAAAGGGAAGAGAGGTGGCACTTTCGTCTTAAATTCCATCGCGTCTCCGCCTACTTCTACAGTAAGAAAAACCTCGCTCTCATTGAATTGATCCCTTTCTTGAAATATTATGTCTCTATATACTTTAGATTAATATATTAATATATTAAGCGCACCTTGAAATTTCCGTTTTAGTTTTTTATTATTATTATTATTATTATTTAATAAAAGAAACAAATTGATCTTGTGTTTGTTGTGGGTTGGGAGTGTTGACTTCAATAATTCTGTGAGCAGTAGCTTGGAATAGCAAGAATGGCCAAAGTTCATGATTTTCAAGAGGTGGCAAAGCACAAAAACAGAGATGATTGTTGGCTTATAATCTCTGGGAAGGTTAGTTTATGTAACTCGTCCCTGGCAATGTTTGATTTAGTTGTTATTTTTTCTTGGTTTTATCATTTATGGATTGTCTGTTCTGTGTTCGATTTATTGCCAAAATATTCTCCTTTTGATCTGATAGATAGGCATATTTTGATTCAATATTTAGACTGTCTAGAGATGAAGATCTGTGGAAGTAAATTGGTTAGAATCCAATCAAATTGAAAGCACATAACATAGCCAGACATAACTGATCTTGGAGTAGAAATTTCCTTTCGAGGTAGAAGGTTTGTAAGAAGTGTTGGAGAAAGTTGTAAAATTCTTGAGTTCAAGTAGGAAGTTTTTTCATATTTCTACAATACAACGATGCTGGGTTCTGTCTGTCAGGCATTTCCATGGAAATTGAAGAGGCTATTCTGGTTGTGGTACTTAATAAGGTATGATACTGGGTGTTTATGTCAGTTTTTAGATTTTTTTTCCCTTTCTCCCTGGGTATTGTGGAAGTCCAGTGCTCTTTATATAGCTCGATGAGATGATCATTATAAATATGTGCAATTTATTATGTATGTTGGCAAATTCTAGATCAGAAGCTTTAACTCAAAATTTTCATTGGTGTCCGTGGAAAGCCTTTTTTTTGGGTATTTGCTGGAAAATGAAAAATCTGTGGATATGCATTAGTAAGAACCCCATGCAGAGAGTAACAATTATTCATGACATTTTCTGTGAGGACTTTTGAGAAAAATTCCATAAATACCAACTGAATATCTGTTGCAGGTATTTATAAATAAAAGTTTACAATTGAAAACTTCGATGTCATGCATAAAACTTGAAAGTCTTGCAGGCAAAAAAGTACAGCAGTTTGCCACTTGCCAACAGCTATATACACATGAAAAGAGGCTAATACAGAGCAGATTGCTTGGTCCAATCTTTGCATGTTTTCTTCGTAAATATTTTATGTTGGTTGGTAGTAGGTCTGTAACAATTCAGGATATTACCATATAGCATCTGCACATTAGCTTATGTAATTCTTTTGTATGTCAACTCAAATAATTCATTAACTAATAAATAAATCTCAAACCATTGTACCAGGTGTATGATGTAACTCCATTTCTTGAAGAACATCCTGGAGGTGATGAAGTCCTGCTAGCTGCTACTGGTATGATTATTTTACCCATCTTCCACCACTCTATCACTATTTTTTGCACCTTGGTTTTCATTTCTTTGTTTTATGGTATCTAGTGACAACTGCATTGTAAGCAAACATTTCATATATACATGATCTTAAACTTTGCAGAGAAAGATGCGACTGATGATTTTGAAGATGTGGGCCACAGTGATTCTGCAAGAGAGATGATGGAAAAATACTATATTGGAGAGATTGACAGCTCCACTATTCCTGCTAGAAAGAAGAGCATTCCGCCTCAACAAGTAGTTCATAAACAGGACGAGACTGGATGTGGGACTAAGATTCTACAGTTCCTGCTACCACTGTTGATCTTGGGCATAGCCTTTGCTTTACGATACTCTACCAAGAAAGAAGAATAAACTCAAACATTATTATGATTTGCAAACTGAGCCTAAGTCCACTTGGAAAATCAGCTATCCTGTAGTAGGAGAGCTTTAATTGCACTAGAAGTTGTTCTACCATTAAACTATGTTTGGTCACTGTTTACTAGTAATAATTGGTTGAACCTGGTTGCGCTATCTGTTGAAAGTCGTTTCCTTTGCCGTTAGATATTTCTCTATTCGTTCTCTACAATGGAGCTACGACAAGCGATTTATTAAATTTAAAACATGGTTGCTTATTTGAGTTCTGGTTATTAATTAAGAATTGTCGGAGGTTCTCTGGCCAACCAAGCGTGGGGCAGAGGCTTATTCTGTTGTGTACTTGCATTGCTAGCAGCTGTAGCTAAAGCACTCTATGCTGCAAACGTGCCTTCGCGTTCAAGCTTCTTGTCTGCTGTGGTGTTGTATCTCAGGATTTCTTACTCGGGTGAATTAGTTTCGCATAGATTTCAATCATGTTAGAAACATAATTCGTACATGGGAATTCCTTGGTTATAATTATGAAAGAATGGAATAGATGGGGTGTTATTAGAGAAAACTTGGGTCTCAGGTTTGGGTTCACATCAGAACTTCCATCAATTAGAAGCATGTATGCTGGATCTGCATTGGGCTACAGCAATACAGACACATTTGCCAACGGACGGGGGTGTTGGGGGGGTGGGTGGCGCGTGATTGTTAAGTTCTTCCATCAACAGCTTAAATATGTCACAAAGAGCAGAAGATGATGACATGGAAAGGTATCTGGCATCATAATAACCGAAAAAAATTTCCGTTTAGAAGCAAACTGAATCATGTTATCTATTTAATGACTTGGTAATTAAGCCGTATGGTGGGGAATAGAGTAATATTTGAATGTCTCTGGGGGGAAATAACTTTGTGTTTTCAACGCATAATATTATTAGCTATGATTAGACTTAGCTGTAACCAGAAAAGCTGTAGCATCAATAATTCAGAGTAAGCAATGTATCAAGATAATATAGGCAGTTTTGAGTTTATTTTTAAAATTTTTTAAGATTTTAAGCAGTTGTTAAAAAATAATTTTTATAAAATATAATATTAAATTAAAAATAAATCAAAATTTAAAATTTTGTCAACTGTTTATATAACTTTGTCTTAATGTTATCTCTTGTAATGTCACAATCAAAAGGCTAAACAGATGACTCACTATGTAATAATGCAATAATAAATGCTAATTAACCATACTCCTTTGGACACTTGGGTTAGTAGTTTTATAGATTTACTTACTCGCAGTTAATTTAGTGTTACCTGTTTGTTATTGCATTCCATCCTTTGCTCAAATCACCAAGCATGCTTTTGCATGGGTAAATCATCAAAGGACAATCCAGTGGCAGATAATCGTTATCTCTCCGTCTTCCCAGATATCCCGATCTTAATCCCGGAGGCTAAATAAGTAAAGATGATTGAAATTCTCGACACGTATAGGAAAAGTTAGAAGTTTATTGGCTTTATTATTAATGGGTACCTTTAATCGGCGAGATTTCTGGGATGTGCTGTATTCATGAATTGTGCGATGCCTCACCAACTTCTGTCCTAGAAAGATATGAAAAGTAATTACAATACATGCATGCATGTGATAAGAATGAAGGTATGAATAGTAACAGTACAGCCTAATTCTTATCCATGAAATCATTGTAATTAGCCGGACCGATTAGGCTACATACTGACACATGAACGTGCCATTTTCTTTTGCCTTATTATGGTATAGTCATTTGGGGCAACGTATTTATCAACCATTTGGTGCTAGGGTTTTTCAAGCAATCGCATTGTGATCATCACTCACCCTTTTGCATAATTTTTTTTAATTGATATATAAGGTAAATGTTTTATTCTATAACATCTAGACATTGGTATCGTAAATGAACAGTTATAAATAATACACGCACGCAACAGAATTTCATTACCCACCAAAACTCATTGACCAAGCAAATGCACACGAACCACAAACAATCTATTACCAAGTGGTCCTAGCTCCAGAAAACCCTAAACCCTAAAACAAATCACATTCAGTGATCTAAGTTATTTGATCCCTTGTCAGTTGAGGAACCAATACAGTACTATGCCGATCAAACTTCTTTTATTATTAGCAAGTGGCGTTTTAGGATTCCCTTACGCAAGCTAGCCGAAATTTTCAATTATTAAATAACGTATATAAGCAAGCATCCATCCATGTAAGTGTTAGATAGAAATAGACCTGAATCAAGTTTAAAAATACAGTCTTATGTACTGAACTGCGTTGTTCCTTATCCAAACATAGGAAGTCACTTGTTTTCTGTTTTTCGGATGAATGAAGTCATCTTGTCTTGTTTGTTGTGTTTAGATTTCTTTCGAGGTCACACTCTGTGTATACGAATCAAGAACAAGCCTTAGGTATCTATTGAGGGTCTTGCGGCCTTGATTGAGGCTATAAATATATATTTGTATGTCTTTGTTCGTGTTTATCTTATTGAATTGGTGGGCAGTCTTTATCAATTTCATTTAAGAGAAAGGCTTCGATACTTTATTAGATCGCTGTCACTGGCTCCATATGTTCCTCACGGTCGTCTTAATTGCATGAGCCAAATGGACGACAACAACTAATCGGCATTGTACACATAAGATTTTGTTGTCGGTGTCCTTGTGAGTTTGAGTAAATGATTCTCAAAAGAAACAGCAATCGAACATGTCACCGGTGGGATCGTTCTTAGATTTATACTATACTTTATATATACGTGATGCAAATAACACCATACAAATTATCTGGCATATGTACGATCATGTAAGTCATGTTTATAATTAACACTGTCAACGATCAGAAAAGGCGAATGGTGTTACGATCAGACTGATTGAGCTTTATGCAAATCATTCATCCAATTCAACTATCTTAGGTACATAAATAAGCGGGCATACTTTCTGAGGATATTTTTGGCTTCCAATCAATAGAAGAACATGAGTAGGATGATGGGATGCAGGCAAAACTATCTGCCATATTAAAATGAACAGAACCAATTCTTTTTTTAGAGAAATGTGAATAGAAATTTCTAGGCATTCAGAAGAAACCAAAACCCAAAAGGGACCAGTTCCATTATATTAACCCTAATCAATTGTAATCAATGACGCATTCCAGCCCCATAGCCCCTTACAGAATGATTTAATAGCCGTATTCTTTATCGACAATTTTGATCATGTTTCGACACCAAGTTGGCGTGATAAATTTGTCATTTCATTTAACACTTGTCCACTGTCAAGTACTAGCGTCCAGCTCCATGATTGATTTCAAGCATTATTAATTACCTTTGTTTTTACAAATTCAACCCTATATTATATATTAATATTGCTGATATAACCTCAGTTAATGAACAGGATTTCGCTTGTTGCTTCTCCAAGGTAAAGAAATGTTGAGCTGACTTACAAAGAGGTTAGGTGGAAACTATTTTACTATGGTCAAAAACCCACCCTTTTCCTAGTTATGAACTTAGAAAACAACTTAAATAAATTCACGGTCTACCCATAACCACATCAGATTAATTATGAATTATGTAATAAATAACGTAATTAGACATAATAATTATTACCAAAACTAGAAGGAAAAGGAAGGATCGGACACAACACAGAATCAGCAATAACTTTTTGGTGTCATCTACAGTGTATTAATATATATGTCCCCTTCGATGTTCATGTTTTTTCCATAAAAGTTGGAACATAGTATTTAATATTTTGGATTCTAACCAAAGTTGATCGATTGCTGGGTCCCCTTTACTACACAAACGTGCTTCTTTTAACAATCTGCGGTTTCAAATTTCAATCTTGACGGTTTGATGTATCTTAATGCTATGATGAGTTGTGATTAAGGAAATATGTATACACAAGGACTGAGCATCAATCCCTCGTCATAAGTATGGCTGCTTGCATGCCACGATGCTTAAGCTGTATATTGCACAACTCAGTACTGCACATCACAATTAAATCTTTGCCGATCGAGCAAGCGGCCAGCTCATGTTGAACGAACGCCATGCTAATGCTAGCTGGCTAGTCTTGTAAGCAGTGGCCATGAACCTAATAATAAGAGAGTGGGTAATACATGCAAGCTTTTCCATTCTCATAAACCTAAACAGTTGCTCTCGTTTTCATATTAATAACAACACCACGCACTCATTCATATCACGTAGTGCGATGATATTTTGCCGACCGAGATTTATGAAAACAAAATTTTTGTTGTTTGCAACGTGATATTGTTATCATGAAAAAGATACGAGAAAACAAAGTCTTTTGTTTAAATTACTTATCAATTTTTGAGACAATTACAGGTATAATTAATCTTAATCTTAAAGATAGATTTCCTGTGGTACTATTCCATTCTTGCTTTATATTACAATAGTCTTCGATTTATCAATAATTTTATTGATAAAGACATTTATAAATATAAATTTTCAAACATAAAATAAAAATTTTTAAGTGTTTACATAAGAAAAAAAAAATATATATATATATATATAATACTAAATATTTCAAAATCTTATTACGAAAGTGTATACAAAATAATGTAGCGATCGAAGCAGCACATATTTATTAGAGAATGAATTTGTACGATTTTAAAAGTTATTTATTACTGATTTTAATTATCTACACAAAAAATGTCATATTATTTAAGATACTTTTTTTAATATCTAGTGTTACTCAAAAAGAAATTAAATATATATATATATATATTATACTAAATAATTTTAACTGTGGCATTTAGTTGAAACTATTCATTCATTATAATATATCTACATCTATTTGTTGTTAAGATAACTTGACTTTTATGTTCATTTCTTTATCAGAATATTATCATTGAGGACTCTCTTTTTTGCAGGTATACCAACTCAAGTAGTCTTGTTCTCTCTCTCACACATCATACGATAGAAAAGAGAAAAAAAAATCTAGAAAACGCAGGTAAACTCTATAAATATATGTGTGGATGTATGCCATGTGTTTAAACAAGATTATGGGAATATTAGTCATGGATTTGTTTAGGTTTCCTTTCAATTAAAGTAGAAAATTATTAAGTTAAATATTATTATAACACGGCATCATATTCATATGTGAATTTTCTAAGGTCGTATTACATATTTATTAAAAAAAAAAAAAAATTCTCTTTAAACATGTATGCCAGTAAAAAATAAACGAGCATCGGGAAATTACAATGACTATAATAAAGATAGATTACAACACATCATGCAAGAGTTAAAACAAAATTAAAGAAACAGAACGGAGACATGAATTAATATTTAACAAAAATTCCTAATCATATAATGATAATAATAATAATAATAATTGATTCTGTCGAGATGCCATTGTATAGATAGACATTGGACAGCTTGGATTTTCTATTATTTAAAGAGAAGTGGCCTATTGGCTCGAGCCACAGCCGTTCCATAATAATAAGTACTAAATATATACTGGTAGATATCGAGTAATCAGATTACACAGATTGTAGTGTGGATGAATGGCCAATGAATATTCTTTTTTGCTTAATATTTTAAGTTATTAATTTCAACGAGTGAAAGTTGGAATCATTTCATATTATTATTATTATTATAAATTTCAAAAAAGTTTATTATATATGAAACTTAAAGCCTGTATTTCTTTGATTGGTATTTACAACATTCAAGAAAGAAAGACAACTTCAGACTTAACTGTCAAATTAAAAACCTGACACCCCACCAAGAGACAGACTCAGGACAACACGAATATATATATATATATATATATATCATGTACTGGATTCAGGTTTTTACATTTGGGAACCCTCGCACAACACAAGCTACTTAAAAGCTTAACCTACGCCTGGGGCGAACTGTAACTGTTAAAGGATTTGCCATCTCACAGGATAGCCTTAATACTTCAGATAGGTCAACGGGATTATGATCCGACGGTAGCCATTCGTATTCGTGTAGCAGTGATGCCACCCAATAGCTGACCGTGGTTAAGCCCAAGTTCTTTCCCGGGCAAACCCGCCTGCCAGACCCGAAAGGGGCCAATCTAAGATCCGATCCCAGGACTGAGAATTCGGTCTCACCCTCTTCAGCCAGAAATCGGTCGGGTATAAATTCAAGGGGGTCCTTCCACTCGTGTGGGTCCCGGGATATGGCCCACATGTTCACCATTGCTGTGGTCCCTTCAGGCACGTGATACCCATCAATGGTTGTATCAGAAATGGTTAAACGGGCCCATGAGAGAAGTGGGCCAGGTGGATGTAACCTCAACACTTCTTTAATCACAGCCGTCAGATAGATCAATTCCCCTAGATCAGACTCCCCGACCGCGCGTGATCTGCCTACGAACCTGTCAAGCTCATCATGCACCCTTGACTGAACATCAGGATGCAGCACCATCCGTGCTAGTATCCACTCGATCAAAACCGCCACTGTATCGGTTCCTCTAAAAATCATTTCCTGCGCCCCAAGGACAGAGGGCAATTTTTAGTACAACTTTGAAAGTGTACCGATTATTTAAAAAAAAAAAAAAGAAAAAAGAAAAATTTTCAAACACTTCTAAATAAATAAAAGATAAACGTGTTTGATAATTTATTTGTTTGGTTGCTTACCCAAAGAACGGCGATCATATCGGACTCTGATAGTTTATCTGAGCCTTGAAGCGAGAGCAAAACGTCGACAAAATCCAGGGTCTTTTTGCTGGTTTGAGCCCTGTGTTCGCTAATGACTCGCCCAACAAACTTGTTCACTTTCGGTACAAGTTTTGAGCATCTAAACCGGATTTTCTGAGGGTCAAAATCTGCTAGCCAGGGAAGGTGGTCTGTCCAATTTAACATGCCTAATAACTCGTACCCTTCATCTACTAGTGCTCTTAGTTCTTGAACTTCGTAATTCAAGGAATCCAATTTATATTCTCTTCCAAAAACAGAGCACATCATATTGTTTAGTGAAGCTCGTTTAAGTAGTTGGCGAACACAAAAACCTTCCTTATGTTCACCAAACATAGTCACCATCTGAGATGCGATAACTTGTCTTTGTGGTTCTGCTCCTTTGATTTGCTTCGGGCAAAAGAGGTGAGTGGCAGCGATTCTCCTTAGGGTTCTCCAGTAAACACCATAGGGAGCGAACCCAATAGCCCTGTTGAACATCAAACTATAAGCAGACTCCTTAACTGGACGATCAGCAAACACCGAACTGTTTAGAATTTCTTTTGCTACATCGGGATTACACGTTACTATAACCCGAGTATCACCCAGGCTAAAGGCCATGAGCCGCTTCGCCTGGCATGCTTCGGCCGCAGTTGCAATCCGATGGTGTGCGAGTGACCACATGAGGTTCATGCTGCCAACAACGGGCAACCCTCTCGGACCAGGAATTGGTTTGGAAGTAACAAAAGATGAGCCTCTTCTGAACCTATACTTGCCCCAAGCCGGACCACCGGAGTGGGCCCAGTAAACAAGGGCCATGGCTAGCCAAGCAAGAAACACGATCAAGAATGACCATGCAACGTTTTCTTGTGTTAAGGCTCTGCATTTGGAAGCAAGAGCAAAGACCCAAAGACTCTCTATGTCGGTTCTCATAGTTGGCTGGAGAGTTAAAATCGAAATGTCGTACTTGTAAAAGTAGAGTGGCTTTCTGATTGTCTGAGGCCAAAACGAGAGAGATGGTTGGGTACATATAGGAAAGAGCTTGCACTCAAGGTAAAATAAATAAATAAATAAATAAAATTTAACCGGTAATACTGGGACTATATAACTGAAAATTTTATATGTATCAATTTAGAGCAGCGCCGCCACCAAGGCATGACGATACGTAGAAAGATTAAAAAATATTGACATTGAGGGGCGTGACAAGCACGCTCCAATCGCCTGTGATCATGTATTTCCGTGCTTACGTTAATTTGCAGCAAATTTCTCACTTAAAATTCAATAGTTGACCAACTTAAACCACCCCCACGAGCTAGCTGTGCCTGTACTAGTATTTCATCAATCCTTTTTCTATGTGTAATCATAAATATGTTGACATTAGGATTGTGTACACGTCCCGGAAACACAGGGTTGACATGGTGTGAACATAAGATTTATTATGAAGAATTTCAAAGAACAATACCTAAGAATGTTGCTTGCATTATTTATAAAATTATAATACACTGTCATTCTAAATGATAGAGGTTTTTATTTTTCGAAAATATATTTATTTATTTTTTTAAAAAAAAATTATAATTCCAATAATGTCATTCTCAATATACTGTCTAGTATGATGCGTTGTATCTGTATGAAGCTGCTGATACGAAACATCATTCTCTTTTCTACGTCATTGAATCTCTTCTTGAGTAAGGTGAGGTCGCTGGAATTATTATAAATGAACCAAACATGTGATATGACTAATGAGTTTACTTTTAAAAAATTTTAAAAAGAAAATCTTGCTTCAAAAATTATAGAAAAATGTAAAACTCGGGGGCGCGTGAGGGAAGAAGGTAGTTGCGTCTGATAACTTAACCCGGGTATGCAGTCAAATACAGGGTGCGGTGTCCGACACGTGGTGGTCGTGTGGCGCGAAATTGTCGGGTCACAAGTAGGCGAGTGCACATGAGACCCATGCAATGGTGCTCTCTCCATACACTGCTTTTGGCCGCGAATATATGAAAGAGTATGGCACGACACAGCACAGCCAGGAGCCACCAGACCATATAAACCAAATCTTGTATGATTTAATGAACAATGGCAAATTGTATTGCCACGTGTGAAATTTCACTCTCTAATGTCTAATATACGTACATGATGGCGACAACTCCTCCTACCCGCGCACCGAAGTTCCTGTCTGTGGTTGAAGCTGTTCGGCACACGTGGCCATCACTTGCTGTTAAAACAGTGTTAAATGTTTTTGCCCCCTTGGCACCGCATTTATTGACGGATTTCCGTTTTTCACAATAATTTCTAATCAGACAATACACGTGGCATATGTGGTCTTGGATTGCGTGATTACAAAGCTATTTACTGGGTCCCGCTTTCTAACGATTTACTGCTTTGCTGTTAGTTCTTCAACGGTTTGTATCCTGTTGTTGTACGTTGAGCAATCCCTGACCGTTGATCTTGTTGCCTCGTAAGCAACCAGGTGGTCAAACTCAAAAGGTCGTGAATTTTTTGGTATTCAGAATAATATCTATCACTGCTCAGAAAGGCCGAAGCAAGGAGTCCAATACCAAGACCAAGACCAAGACCAAACTTGGGTCAATATGTGGTGTTTTATTGATTCGTTTTATCTATTTTTAAATATTATCACATTTCCAACTTGGCATGGAAGCAGAATTGATTCAAAATCGAGCTTACCCATTTCTTTAATAAAGAAGACTTGGAGATTTCCTGACGCCATTGTATTAGTTTGGCATCACTCCTCTCATTTCTGCTCAAGTTTATGCCATTTTGGCAAGTAATGAAGGAAAGGATTATACCCTTGGAGGATCGAACGTATAATTAAATTTATAATCCAAAAGCCATGGGTTTAGGTAGCTCCTTGGGGGTTAAGCAAGGTTTGTTAGACTAGTTAATTATAATCATTAGCCTTTTAAAAGAAAGAACCTTAGCTAGTTTGGAATATTTAATATATAAAAATTAATTATACTTTAAGCATGATTATGGAGGAGCATATATACATATATACATAAATCCAAAAAAGTGAATTTCATATCTGCCACAAGGGCTTTAGATACTTTAAAAAAAAAAAAAAAGACTATAAGAAAATATACCTCTTCTTGTTGGTGCCCTACTTGGGGAGGCCATGAAGCTGAAAGGAAGCTTCCCCATTGTGCTATTCTATTATTTCATATATGTATATAAATTTCGCATAAAGCTCACAGGAAATTACCAACATTGATGCTCATTCGAATCTTTGAAAGATGCTTGTTGGAAATGGGCATTGGTAAATTCTGATGTTGATGCCAGATATGGCGGAGAAATAAACAGCGCATTGAACACGTTGAAGGTTGCAATCACAAACATATATAATTTGGTCATATTAGCATTAATAAAAGAAGACCTTAACATTTGATATCCAATCCTGAGTTAGTAAACTGATCAGACAAAATGTAGGCATAGAATGAAGTTTCCTTCTATATTTGGAAGAAAGTTCCAAGACAAGCAAAGTTGACCAGGTCTCTCCTCTCTAGTGATCAGCAGCATATTAACAATTAGAAATAAGTTATTACCTTTCTCTTTCAAGTTGAAGTCCTAGCTTGACTGAATCTTAAAAATAATATATATACAAGAATAAAAGAAATCACTCTCAACAGTTGGCTGGTAATTGCTTTCATGATAGATATGTTCGATTGATGGATCTAACCCTAAGTGGCCAATGAATCTAATAAATATCAACATTATAGGATTAGATTATATTGGTTGGAACACGACGTGGGCGGCTTTGGGATCAGACGATCGATGAAGATGAAATTTTGCAAATTCTCTGATTATATCATTATACAAAGAAGACATTAGATAGACCAACACTCAGCCAATTGTACCTAATTCATGTGGCAAAATGGCAGACCTTGGTTCAGTCAAAAAGACTTTTTACGTACTGGCCATTTTTCAGGGTTTTTCGATATATTTAGAGTGATACACGAAATTGTGTCCGCAATTAAATTGACTTTTTGACATAATCTTCATTCCGACTAAGTTCACTCCAAGTAAGTCAGAGGGAAGGAAGTTCAATTATTGGTTATAATGTTGTATAATCTAAAATCTTAGGTATCCTATTAAGCATATAACCTATTTAAGATAATAATGCCCAGAAATTTAAAATAATCAGAAACCCTAATCCTAGCAACAAATGAGTGGAGAAGAAAACTTGGTTAGATTTGATTTTGTCTTAGATAGCAGTAGGGAAGCCATGCCGGGTAAACAAATCCAATAGTTTAGTGCGATAATTAAGGCCTAACCCACTTGGTTAAAGAACTCAGTCGATAACTGGATTCGATGCCGTAATCTAAGAGAGAAATTCGTTTCTGACTCGCTTTGATTTGGTGGGTTCGGGTGGGTAGGTCTAAAGATTCTCGACTTGTTTTATTGTTTTTGGTTTTTTTTCTTTCTTCCAAACTTTGAATCTTTGAATGATCGATGAAAAATATGTTCAGCTTTGAATCCGAGGTCCTTTCACTGTGCACGTCTTTTGGGTTCTTTGGACGTGCTCAAAATTGGTGGTAGACAGATTAGATCACAGCCATTGCCACTCCTGCTTTGAAAAGAGTTGAACAAGAAGCTTTGAGATGTAAAGTAAATTTGGGTCCTACATGTAGATTTGCTGGTTCTGACATCTCCATCATCTATCTAACATTTCCCGATCTTCTTAGATTAGGAAAATTTTTTAGTCTTAAATATCAATTTTTCTTGCCAATTACAAGTGAAATACGAAAGGTATGAGTATAATATACAAGCCAACAATGCAACTCTGTGAAAGTTTTTAGAATTTGTTTCAAACTCTATATTAAATTTCTGTACTTACGAGCTATGTAACAGAAGAAATAACAATGCATGAATTGAGAGATTCAATGAAAAAGTTGAAATATATGATGATTGCCATTCTAGAGAAGGTCAATTGAAAATGCCAATTTGGGTTCTTAATTTCATGATCGATCAATGAGAAATTGGAGAAGCCGCGATGTATGGTATGATTTGAAATGGGAAGGACACAAAATTGCTTTAAACACAGCCCAAATGGAGGGAGATATTGAAGGGAAATGAAAAGTGAAAATAGATATAGGTTAGTGGATGCCTCGCCTTATTATTATTGTTATTATTTTCTAAAGAGCTCCCACCTTTGGCTTTACCTTTATGGATTGTAGTATTTCAGGACAAATACGGGAAGCAAAGTGGATAACCTATAGAAGCATAATCTTATAGCTTATATTCTCTTCTCCTCCAAAGATTTTATTCGAGATGGAACCTGCTGCCAGTGATTTCACCACTCATGCACAAGATATAGTCTACTTTGTTCTTCTTAATTATTCACTTAAGAAAATAAATAAATAAATTCTTCTATCTTTCTTCGGTGGTGCCCAACAACTCAGTTACCGTATAATTGTGATCTATCAGAACGCATTAAGCCAAGCCACCTACTCAAACATGGCGAAACAGCATGTGTGTTTGTGTATCATCTTTACGAGTATAACTGGGGATTATTGTATTGCAGTGTGTGGTAATAAAACAAGAAGGTAAGTTTTGTAAATGGAAGGAAATTAGGTGGAGAGAGTGTTGCTGACTGAGAAGTCAACTTGGAAAATAACTTTGATTAATTTTGATGGAAGTTCGTTAAGTTGTTCGAGTCTTAGAGGTAGGTGATCGGCAGCACTGCTCTGGCATCCATATATTCTTCTTTCTTTTTTTTATTTATATATTGGTAGCGTAATATAATGTCCACCATAAACCATATATGTCTTTTTCACTGAAATTCAAACAGGCAAGTGGGTTCTTTAGTTTTATTGTTATTGTTGTTTTTCAATTTGAATTCTATATCAATTTTACTTGATTAATGATTAAACGTCACCATTTCCTACTCATCAAATATTGACCGACATTTTGCAAGTATGTGATGTCCAATAAGAACTGAGTAAATGGCTCTTTCTCGTGCTTCAAAGGGTGCCCAATTTAGAGAATAAATCTGAATATTCCATCGTATTAAGTGATTAGTAACCAATAAAATTGTTGCATTTCAAATATTTAATTTTAATTATTGTTATCCTGCCATTTTTATTTTTAATCTTTATTTAGAAAATGCCCATCGCCCGAGTCCAATACTACCAGCGTCCTTAGTATCTTTGCACAGGTGCCATAGTCTTCAGTTGTCTATAGTGAAGACCTAATAGGCTGCAGCTCATTTAACCTAGTAATGGAACAAATGATCCCCAATTTCCGGGCCTCAGCCTTCCGGGGTCCTCGCTTTTGCGGCTGCATATTCCAGAAAGTTAGGCTCAGCTCAGCCTTGGTCTTCAAATTTGGTACAATAAAATGTAATTCAAGTAGTTATGTGAATCCTGCATGAATCCGTGCTGAATTTTGTGTCACAGCCGATAATTAGAATGTCCCGTTTCCGTAAGACTCGGTGCCCTGATGAAATACTACGGTTGCTACAGCTGCTGCGTTAAGAAAGAAGACCCGAAGGCCGACGTAGTTTAAACCAGTAAATTACGCAACTTTTCTCGTACGAGGACCCTACTTCAAGACAGCTATTGTGCTAGAAATGGTGTGTGTGGGTGTGAGGTTTTTTTTTTTTTTTTTCCTGGAGCACATCAAAAAAATTCAAGGATTAAATATTAAACAAGAATTCAGAGGTGGAATACAGAGGGTAAATTCTAGAGAAAATTAGTTATGTCATGCAGGTACGATATGTTTTGTCCTGCATATTTTTAGTACCATGTAAGTAGATATTATTGTTCTGGGTGTTGTATGGGACCTGGGTTAGTCACAGGGCCAGTTGAATCAGGGATCCCCAGAATGAGTCCATCAACGTCAACCGGAAGCAGAAGCCTTTGCCATAGACATCCAGTGGAGATAAGTTGTGGTGGCTGAATAATCATCAAGACGTCATTGTCTTTGCGCAACATTCCGATTACAGAGACAGAGCTGCCTTCCTGAACGTATCTGCCAAAACCAATTCAAATTCAACTTACAAGCTCCTAACATGCACGTGCAAGAATAAAGAAACTTAAGTTTCTGCGTGTATAGATCATTACCCTTCTTCCACACGAAGTAGACGAGCTTCAGTTGGGAGGTTTCTGTCTCTCAACCATTTCCTCAGGTGAGCAGACAGTACTCTGCTACTTCTAGTAATTGTGACAATTTGGCTCTCGAAGATCAAGGGAAGAACTTTACAACCAGAACCAGCTTTCACCAAAGCTCTTATACCAGACTTCCTATCAGTTATGTAAAAGTCCGTGGAGAACCTCTGTCAGGTTGCAAGCAGAATAAAATTAAACTTAAAATCAATACACGCCACTAAGTTTTCCAGATAAATTGTAAATCAATACAGAAAACCAACCAGTCAACCTATCAATTTCGTCATGTAGATTCTGTTTATTACAAAGGATACAAAGAGATAGTCCACAATCAACCATTCCCACTTCTTACCAGCTTCATTTGAAGCTCAAAATATTCAGTCTTGGGTGTTGCCAAAAGATATTAAAGAAATAATACAAGTTGACAACTAGCACATCCTATGGCCTTTAAAAGTTTGCACAATTTGCAACTTATAATTGCTTGGGCAGCCAAAAAACAACTTATCCATATAATAAATTACATTTGAAATAAGGATATTAGGAAGAAGAAGTAATAATTTGGGAAGACAAATGAAAACTGACTGATCTATGAGAATGTAAAAGTAGCACACTAATTCACTAGAATATAGAAATGCCAATGGAGATCCTTTTTCCATGAGCAACAAAAGTAATTACCTAGGGCAATTTAATTGGACAACAGCCCACTAGAATGAAAGACAATGTAAGATGAGGCAGTGATAATTCTAATTTCAAAGATGTAAGACATAATGTGGCCACGGCCATAACTAGAAAACTTGAAACAGACAAACAAGGCGTTGTTGATACTATAAGTGTGGATTGGAGTTCAAAATTTTAATGGAACAACTTACATACCTCGCAATATGCTAGATTCCACTGGAAGCAAGATCTGTTACCATTCACAGGCTTTAGACCCAATCTTCCATATTCATACAAAAGAGTTGACGTATAGATACATCTGGAAGCCTTTTCATACGAAGATTCCAGGGAGACACTCCCACATGATGCTAGCTGAAATAACCAGAGGAAAAAATATGGTTGGTATTCCATTACACAGGAATAATATGTTATCTGCTATAAGCTCATCAGACTCTGGAATCACTAATGAGTGCAAAATAAACGAGTGAAAGTTAAGTCATCAGATTTCGGAATCATTAATAAGCAGGGTGTAACTTATCATTAACATATTTTTACACAGATAAAGCAGGACAATCAGTTTCAACATCATACGCCAAATAGGAAATGTAAGCTTGGCATTTACCTAAGCACCTAAATTATGTGATAAACCAAGAATATCAACTTCAAATTGTTAATTAGAATAATAATTGCTATAGTGTGTGCTATGTTCTAGCTGTTGGGATCACATTTTCAATCAAATGACCAATATACAGAGAAAAGTACTTTGTTTGCAGGGGACTGACAAGGTTTTGTGTGTTTACCGGCATGAACATTGGTTATTATAGATACCTAATATTGCACCACATAGCTTCAAAACTTGCATCATATCTCTCAGTAGCAGCAATTGAGAGAACGAGTTTACAACAAAGCCTTCTTCAAGATTGGAATATATTGCAAAACCCATTGACGTGAAATCAAACTAAAGAGACCTTTCTCCATTCCATCTATAATAAGACTCATATATTTAACAATCGAAACCTCAAAATTAGATGTTTGCTGTTAAATTTGCCAACTCTTTTTGCGCTATACTAACATAAATAGGATTCATTGCAATTAACAACTGGATGAAAAAAATACAAATAACGAAGATATCAAGTCAAAGAAAACAAAACATCTAGTCAACATAGCTTTAAACAAGTAATCTGATTCATTGAATTGATCCTTTGGCTAAACTGTAACAACGCTCAAGAGTGAAACCCCCAGACAAAACCAATCAGCACTTCCACCAACCAAATACCAAGGTCCAAATTGAAGAGTTCTTCATATTATGGCATCCTTGGTTGGTAGGAGACAACATAATATCTCTATGCATTCCTCGTACAATGAATTTAACATATAAAATAAAACAAAAACTCCACAACAAAATTCTCTATTTAATATCATTCTCATTTTAAGTTACACACTTTCTCAGCAACGGCAACCATACATACCACAATATTTATTCATTAAAAAAAAATGCACCACATTAAAAGCTGCAAGAAACTGATTAAAGCCAATAAATTAAGATTGTGAAAGGAAAACGAAGTAGCAAAGGATGGTACCCCAGTAATCTTGACAAGCTGCCCATCGCGTGCCAGGCCAAGATCAGATTCGGGCAAAGAACGGAGAAAAAATGAAATTGCAGCCCTTTGCCTGCGGTATAGTGTGTTCCAAGCGATAAATGATAAAACAAAAGTTGAGAGCAGAAGAAAGGAAACGAAAAACGCAGCGTTGTGGACCACAATGAGAATGAAAACGGAGACTGAAAACCCAATAAAAAATAAAGGTACGAGAATGCATAGAGCTAAAGACGGAATGGGGTTACAAGAGAAAGCACTGTGATGTTCCAACAGAGCTGCATTGGAGAGGTCGTTCATTACTTAGTTTCCCCTTTCCCTTTGCTCAAACAGAAAACCCAGAAAGGCACCGACTGCACAATTACACTGACGATTGACCGAAGAGCCACCAACCAATCGCCACTACCACACGAACCCGGCAAAAGTGCAGCTTTTTAGGTAAAACGACGCCGCGTTTCGCTAAGTCATTTTGTCCTAGACTGGTGACAAATTTTATTATCCTATTTTGACGAATCGGAGGTAACGATGTGTGTCGTACAAATTTATAATATCACATAATTGAAATAACGATATGCTGCAGTTGATCATCATCCCATTCACTTCATAGACGACAATAACATGATTAAACATCCATAGATTGCATTAAAATCTAAAAGAAAAATGGAGGGGCAAAGCAAGGCAGAGGAGCTATTATTAAAGCTAATTAAATGGAAATCATAAATATTTATTTTCCAAATATTTTATAAAAATTTTTAATTTTGCTAAATAGTGTACATTCCAAACAAATGAATAGAATAGCAGTAAAGTTGGGTAATAAAATTAGAATTTTTTTTTTTTTTTTACGTATTTCTGCAAAGTTTGATGAAATTACGTATAAATATAAATTTTTTAAAATTAATATATAATATTTATTAATAGTAATATTTTTATATTTAATTACTAATTAATTAATTAATTAAAATAATCTTATGTGTATAAATTTTATGTATTAACAATATTTTTCGTGCATTTTTTTTAAAATTTTAAAAAATTAATATAAAATATCTTTTTTAAGTGATTTTTTAAAAAAATACTATCGATAGTATTATTATAAATACTTTGAATATATTTATATCATATAAATTTATATATATTTATTAAATAAAATAATCTATAATTATATACAAGTATGATGTTATTTTATCAAAATTAGTACATAAATTATATATATTTATTAGATTAAATTAGATTTAAAAGTTTAAAAATTTATTTTTTTGAAATACTCTAAATTAATTTTTTAAATTCTAAAATAAATATGTAAAAAATATATAAAATATATACACATAATATTATTTTAATTATTTATTATTTTAATTCGACCATCAATTAAATATAATAATATTAAAAATATTATATATTAATTTTAAAAAATTTTATATCTACACACGTGATTTTTAAATCGTTGAAGTTAAAGAGAGACATTAAAATATCCAAGTATATTGTCTTTATAGCATAGCATACCTGAGCAACGGAGAAACTGCTAAGACATTTCTTTGGCCATGGGATAGAGACGCGACGAAATCGAGCTCTGCCGCACACGTGGCAATTATGCCATTGCTCAGACCACGGACCCCTTTGAATTGCCCTGCTGCGCCTGTGCCCTGTGACTTAAATTTTTTTCATTCATTTTCTTTGAATCATATCTCTGATTTTATTTTTGGGGGTAGATTATTCGGAGCAGGGCAGTTTCGCTTCAAATATCTATATAAAAGTAATGAAGCACGTGCTGTTAATGCAGAGGTCGTATAATGTATGCTTGTGTGTCTGTTATTAAACTTAGGAGCACAGCACTCAATATGCAGATTGTCTAATTACATGGAATTAATGTGTTTCAGGTCCTAATGCCCTGGGGATTTTAATAATTCAGACCGGAAGCTGTTGACTTCAAATCCATTCTCTGTTCTAATTTATGGCAAGACTGAATGGAACCAGGAGTCAATATTCTAATTGGTCGTTCTCAGCAAGATCGTTTTGAGTTCCCATTGGTATATTCAATAGTTTCTGGGCGTTCTCTTCCGAGTTGTCCTGTTCTAATATTGTACAACTTTGGAATATTGATTTCGGTATTTTTAGATTCTTTGTAATATGTTCTTCCTGTCACATTGAAGCCATTCCTTGTAGTTTATTTTTGATTAACTACAGTTTTTCTTGTGATACTCGATCATTGGCATTTAGCAGTGGATCTCTCTGATCATAAGCAGTATGGAAGTTTTGTGTAAGCAACAATCCAAACTAGCCATTAGAAAGAATAAGAGAAGATAGAAACAGTACTGAAACTTAGGCACCTAAACTAAACAGGGGGTTTGGGTTTATTGTCCAACACAATTCCAGTAATTTCAAAGTTCTACGCCTCTCGTTGTCGGAGTGCAAACAAGAACCTGTGCAGGAAGGAAGTATCAATCTCTTTTACACACGAAGAAGCAATTTTTTTTTTTTTTTTGTCATGTACAAGAGCTCTCTGGAGAGCTTCTTACTCCCATGGAAATTGATTCATCACCAAACTCAGATCTCTTTCCTGGCTCAAACCAGTTATTACAGAAACTGCATACCAGAATTCGTGAACTGGGGTTGACATTGATAGCTTTTGCAGTAGCACCAAGAAGATTGATTGAATTTCTATTTGCAGCGCTTAATAGTCTGCAAATTAACTGAAATTTGCCTCTATCTCATGGTCCCTAATTAATTTTAGCTCACCACCCTAATACCCCTCGAATTTATCAACGCAAAGAAAGATTATGCATAAACTTTGCTTTTTCTTCTATTTCATTCAAGACCAAAAGTCCCACCACTGATACTCGCTACTAGATTGATCGAAGAGACTATCAGACTCGAAATTCCTCCAATCTTCTGGTGATGTCATTGAACTCTCTGCAGGTTCAACTATGGTCATAAGGTTGGGCTCTTCTTCAAGTCCAAAATACTCGGCCTTAATACTGCCATCATCGTCTGACGGAACCCTTGGTCTTGGTTCTGATCTTTCGAGCGACAAGCTGGGCTTCACTTCTGATTCATACTTAGCGGTGTCTCCATTGTCTAATTCGCTGTCAATGCTGTTAACAGCGTCAAGTTGCCCACAACACTGGCTCTTCTCTCGTGGCTTATTTTGCGACAAATCATTCATCTCTTGCAACTGTCAAAAATACAAAAACCTTCATTAGATCACATATAAAATGTCTTTATGTCCCTTGTCCCAAACATCATCAGTTCATGCAATTGTTTGAATTGAACAATAAATACCTGCATAACCAAGGACTGCTTCTCTTTCTTCAGAGCTTCGAACCTGGAAGCCATGCTATTGTAATTGGCTTGAAGTATGCTATAGTCTCGTTCGAGCTGCTTCGACTTCCATCTAGCTCTCTTATTTTGAAACCATATTGCAACCTGACGTGGCTGCAACCCAAGTTCTCTAGCCAACTGCATCTTCTTCCGGGGCTCAAGCCTTGTTTCATTTTCAAACATGAGCTCCAGTGATCTAATCTGTTCATCACTAAACCTTCTCTTGTTCTTACACTTCTTCTTTCTTGTAGTCGTGAGGTCGCTCACGCAGGCAAAAGGCTCAGCCGCCGGAGAATATTCGCCTCCATCCAACATCTTATCTTTTTGGAATTAGTGCCGACCGGATAATTATAGGGCTAACTCATTCACATCACGGGTGACGGGCTGTGTTTTGGGGCTGTTTAAGCTCTGCGAAGAATGAAGTGCATGTATTTATTATTAGCTTATTGCTGTAATATGCAGAGTGCTTATCATGGTCTGATTTCTAAGTTTAGCTGGGCTTTCTCACTTCTCCTTTATATCCTTCCTGATAACGTATACTGTTTTTTCTCTGGTGCCTTGTAAACCGTGAACATTTTTCGCCCTTTTTTTTTTTTCCTTTTTCTGTTTCGTTTGATAAATTCTATGTCAAATTCAGTGGTCCAAGCCGTTTCTTGGATGGCTTGCGTGGCTTGCTCACACACTTAAGCATTTTATCACATTTTTAGCCCTATTTTTATATTACTGAAAAATCATATTAAAATCTCCATTGTCATCATCGTCATCGTCACATATTTACCCTAGACTTGTCCTAAACCACAGGGTGTCGGCTGCGTGAATCACGTTCTCCCATTAACACGTCTTTCTGCCTTAGTTTTATATATAAACTAAAAACCATTCGCTTTGGTTACCATCGCTATTGTTATAAAGAATTCATATCCTGGCTTATTGGAGAGCTCCGTGTGCAATGGTGTCATGATCATTCTCGAGATTATAGAATATACAGTAGGTAGCACAAGTACAAACTTGCAAACGCCTTGCCCTCATTGAGCAGTCGTTGTCCTCCCACGTTGGGATGCTGTGTCCTTGCAAAGCCTAAGGGCCAAGACCATGGCTAAGTAAGCCATTTAATTCTGATTGAAACTAAGAGGCTTGAGCCAGGATCGGCGGCTAGGTTGAGCCACTTTCATACCCCTGGTCCATCGACGTACCCAGCTCCGGTGGAAAAAAACGAAAAAAGAATTAAAATTTTCATTTTTTTTTTTAAAGATTACAGAAATAAGATAATATTTAGAAATTTTAAAAAAATATATTTGCCCGGAGACAAGGATCTATCACCAATCACACGTCGTCCAATCATCAATTGCCACCTGCCTCTGGTCAAAGCTCAGTATTCCATTCCATCGTCCTTTTCCTCGGAGTTTTAGGTGGGTAACTAATGATGTGTCACGAACCTCTTGGTCCTGCGTGAAAAGATTGTTTACTATAGTGAACACGTGTCCACATATTTGACGAATATCATAGCTTATTTGAGAGTCGTCCAGGGGGACAAGTCTTTGGAGCAGAGGCGTCTTCTGTCTTATTGTGCTTTTTGGCAATCTCTGGCTGCCTGCCACGTGGGGTTTCAGCTTTCCATCTCTCTTTCTCTCTTCCCGTCTCTGCTTTTCAATCTTATCTTGTAGCCAGTTTTAAAAAGCGCAAATTTAAGCAGAGAACGATGTTAAATCGAATGTTAGTTACATGCTTTTAATCTTATAATTCCAAATAACCAATCAGCCATCAACAACTAGACTACCCTGCAAGATTAAACAATATTAAGGAACACATCCGAGATTAAGAGAATGGGTTCATGTTATTCTCGTGTTTTAGATTTCATCAGACTTGGTCTTGTTTTTGAATCTGGCCCGCAGTTGGACGGTTCAGATTGGGTGCTTTAAATTCTTCGAGGAGAAAAGAAAAATAGATTGCAAGTATGATAATGAACTAGAGCCGAAGACAGCGAGTGATAAAGACATGGAATCTTGTCTGTATTCGGCGGGGTTATGATTAGAGTTAGAGATGTGGCAGCAAATTTGCTTCCGTCAGCGCAAAGTGCGGACCAATCGTGAATGTTAGAGTGTTGTCCGGAAATTGATTTAAGAGAATGTTAAACGGCCAAGGAAGGGACACATGGTGAAGGCAAAGCCAGATAAGCATGTACAAAGGGTACAGCGCAGACTAGGATATTGCGTAAGATGAGTGGAATGGAACGGAGTTGACCTTGTCGGATCATTGGAGCTTAAGCTGGAATAAAGGATTAAATTGCAGTTCAAGGTTTAGGGAGAGACGAAACAACAAAAATAAAAATTAAAAAAGAAACTTTCTATCTTTAGCTGACGTGGGTTTTGGATGGGAATGGGATATTGATTTTGTTCCTTCAAATTATCAAATTCATTTATCTTTCCCCTGTCCTCTTGTATAATGAATAATCCATCCGACGATTGATGAGCAATTTCTTGCATGCTGTCTCGTGGGCCGGGATATGTCATGTCTTCCCAATGGTTAAAGCTCGGGTATTACTACTAGGCCTGCGGGCTTCAGGTTTTTGTGGAAGAACTAAACATGGCCCATCCTAAACTGTTCTTGATATGATTAAGCAACGGTGTCTAAAGGGTTGGCCCAAATTCGGCCCAGTAAAAATAAAACTCACGTAAATTCACAGATCGGGTTCAACTCACTTAAAAATAAATAAATTTAATAAAGCTTATAAAATTAAATCTTAATGAATCGTACCGAATCAGTTTGCAAGTCTTTAACATTTGATATATATATTATATTATTTAATTAATAAATATAATGAGATTCATATACCCCGAACTTAGATCCGACGAGCTCGACTCGACTCGACTCGAACTTGTGCTGGATCAGACTTCACTGTTGCCCAGCCCTGTTGACAATTAAGCCCACATTGCACAAGGTGTATTTTGGTGGAACTGTACTAGGAGTTAAAATTCAAAATTAAACCACAATTGCAATAAGAAATGAATGTAATGATTCTTTATAATAATTTCCATATAAAGGATGTAAACAAAGTTAGGTCTGAGTCATGTCAAATAAGTACTACTTAATTTTTAGTGTTTGACACACCGTGATTCTAAATATATTAGCAACAGGAAAGCTACCCTAGTTCTGATTTGAGACTCTGCCGAAACTATTGCATGCACGAGGGTTGAGAGCATGTGATAATTTTACAGTTCAAAAGACAATTTCCCCGTTGAAGGGTTCAGAAAATAGTGACCTACTAAGGCAGATTATCTATCACCCTACTGAAATGACACACCAAGAGTGCAGCCACTTACTGCCCTATGGTATTATTAGCAGGAAACTGGTCATGGAAAGGCCGAAGCTTTCTTTTTACTCGGGAACAAACCTCAACTTTAAATTGGCTAATATGTCACGCTGGTTATTGGCGGTGTATGTTGTCTACACCATGTAAAGAAAAACGGCCTTCGAATGTTTCAAGGACGGATTCCCCCTTTACTAAAATAACAAATAATTAAAATTGTATGGAAAAATTATAAATATTTTTTTAAAATATAATAAAACTGTTAAAAATACAAAATTACCTTCACTCTCTTAAAATATTAACATACTATTTTTATTATCTTTATTATTTTTTAGTATAAAATTAAGTTATCAAAAGTTGAATTTATAAAAATTGTACAAATTTTATTTGTAATAAAATATTTTATTTATAAAATAAAATAAATTTGTTAATTATTTTTTATATCCAAAAAATAATTTTAATAATTTGTTAAAAATATTTATTGAGAATAAAAGATAAAAATATGCATTTTTGAAAGCATAAATTTATATTCTATATTACAAAAATGATAATAAATGCTTTCTTAATAATTTTTTAAAATATTTTTATCATTTATAAACATTAAATGTGCACATTTTTATTTTTACTCTTAAAAATAATTTTTTTAATGTCTTATTAAAAATTTGGATATTAAAACAAATAATTAACAAATTTATTATTATTTTTTTAAATTATACTTTAAAAGTTTTTATTAATAAAAATATTTGAATTAATAATTTTCTTATATTTAATAGGTATCCATGTTTTAACCCAGCAGAGTTTGGTAGAAGGATGAGCTGGATTCTCACCGGACAGTGGATAAAATAAATAGAAAGAACAGGGAAACAAACAAAGAGGACCTATTGTACTTACTGCTTTCACTTATTACAATGCTAGAGCCTATAGAGAAGTAGATCTGAACATAAATTAAACAAACCCAGCTCCCATTGTAAATCATAATTCCCGTCTTAATGACAAGTTCACTTAAATATTGTAAAATCATGGGGCTGTGTGTTGTGAAAAGGGTTTGTCTATACTTAAAATTTCAACTCCTCAGCCAACACAACCCACGTAAGCTTTCCCTTAATTTTGTACGATTGTTTTGCTTTACAGAGTATTGAGTCTCTCTCTCTCTCTCTCTCTCGGTGTAGACACCAAATTGACTCGAGTGAGTGGCAAAAAGCTTGCTCTAAAGTTTCCTTTACCCTTTCTTGTTTTTCAACCACTCCTCTTTCTTTCTTCATTTCTCGATGCTTTAGAGAGAGGGAGAGGGAGCACGTGACCATCTATATGGAGAACAGCGATACATTATGCATCCAGGTGGCGTGGGAACTTGGAAGAAACCAAGCTGCTTGTGCTATTGAGAAAATACTGCAATGAAAAAATATGAGTTTTTAAAGAAGGAATAGTAATATTCAATTGGGTATTTTGTGTATTTATTATTAGCTAATGAATGGATCGAGGACTCGACAACCTGGGTGGGAGATGCAGGATTTGACATTTACGTGTTGTTTCTATCAAGCATTCTCTCTCTACAGACACAATTTTCAAGATCTTTAAAAGCGTTGAAATCTGGAGCCAGTATCGTCCTCTCCGTTTGTCACTCTGATGTACAGTAGTGCGAAAGAGAGAGAGAGAGAGGAAATGGTGGAGCCTCGGTAGGAGGAGGTTGTAGCATTGGCAGCACAACTTCCGGGTACCCTGTTGCATAAGAACAAGAGGATGTGGGTGTTTGTTTATGGCAATAGCTTGCACAATTCTCGCCGATTCACTGTCTCATCTCTCCAATTCAATTGTCATGGAGCTTAAGACTCCCGCGAGGGTTGTTTTTTTGTTCGGCTGATTATTTGTAGAACCTTCTTAATTAAAAGCTTTGAACAAGTACTACTATTGTGCACCATCTTGATTATTATCGGAAAAACAATGCCCCCGTTTGCTTTTACAAGTCCTTATTATTTAAACCCTAGTCTACTTGGGTGAATCTGATTCACTTGACTTGTTTTTGGATCGCGTGAAACATATGAAAGTGGCAATTTTGTTAATGATCAATATTTACTTATGGTTAACCAGGTGTTCCAAGTGGTGATCACAATTATTGGTTAGATAATTCAGTTTTATTATTACACGGGAAATGGGCGGAGGAAACTTGTAAAATGCAAGTTGTGATTGAGTGTCCTTTCTGATTCAATTTTTAAGAAGGACGTCTGATAAGATTTCATAGCCAATTACACTCCAATTTCAATCAATGTAATGGTATTAAGCTGTACCATCACGGTGTTATTTTAAACAAAAATTAAACAGAAAAATTCATATATTTTCAACGCGTGATTGTTGTTGTTATTGAATTTTCGATCGTTAAATTGTCAACAGATTTGATTTATTTTGTCTTCAACTTTTATCGAATAAAATTATTATTCTTAATTTTTTAATTTTAAACAAAATTAAAAAATAACTCTGCCAATAATTTTTTAATATCTAAATTAAAAAATAAAACAAACAAAAAAAATATAAACATGCTATCAATTTTCTTTCACCCTTTTACTTTAATATTAAATTTATCTTTTATAGACTTCACCCAAGTGTTATCTTAGTTAATGATCAATTACTTAAATTAATGAACAGTCATTTCATATTTAATAAATGATTATTTATGTGTAATGAGCAACCACTTATTCTTAATTAATTGACAATTATTAATTGCACATGTTGCATCCATAACTTATCTGCGATCACTCTCAGTATTACTCGCAAAATAGGAAAGCTAAATGCACCGTGCTTTTGGTTCTCAAAAATATCCTCAACAATTGTTTAAATTGGCTTTAGGACAACTGAGATTCAGTGAAACAGCTGTATAAATCAGCCAAGCCGATACCCTCCTGAATTTTGCATGAACTCAACCGATTTGATGTGTTAATATCACTGAATCTAACTAAGATATGGCGTCCGATTTCCTCCATTCCAGCAGTTTAATTAGGGGGAAATGAAAGAGACTAATTGCCTACCTGAAAAGAAAGACATATACGAACCCGGGCCCTTTAGATTATGCGTACCATATGTTTACGAGACAGTGTAGTATCCTAACTACCATATAATTTCTTCTCGAAGGCAACTCCCACGAGTAGCTCTTGATTGATACAAGTGGGAATGCAGTCATTTTGACCTAACTAATTAGTCGCCGAGGAATTGGAATGGGTAAAAGTTGAAGTGAAAAGGAGAGCGTGGACCCCTGACCCCCATCTGTGGGTCATCGCCTCGAATTACTCGCCTTCCCTAAAAGTGACACGCCAGACGAGGGTACCTTTTTCATGAAAAAACAAAAGTTATTTTAAATAAAGGTTCTCAATAATTTATTGCACTCCATTTTTTTCAAATTTTAAATTGAAAAATAAAAAATAAAAAATAAAAATTATGCCCCAAAAGAGTGTAGACAGTAAATGGGGTTCTTATTATCGGGCAGCTCAATAACTCAACAACTCCACTGACTCACTTGAATCCCTCCTTTACTTTGATTCCCTTTTCATTCAATTATTTATGTCATCATTACAATTTTTATTTTTATTCTTTTAATAAATTTGTAATAGTACAATCTCAGTGATCCTACGGTCCTCAATGGGTCTTCATATATAGGCTACAGAGTGCAGTTACGGTCGTTCATGTCCATGACACCATCCTCCATCATACCCAAAATCAAATGGTGAGTTTTTGACTTTTTTGTACGCTTACATTCAATCCATGTACGAGGTGTTAACATCATGGCAATGTGGCAAATCCAACGGTGGAGATTAAGGGATTCAAAATCTAGAAATACATAGCACATTCTTGAATGGTCGATTACATAAAATACTGTACATAAATACATATACTACAGAGATAAACTGCGTGTGCATGGAGTCGTGGTCATTTCTGCAACTGAGAAACCAGCTGGTAGGGTCGAGTCTGCACTGTACAGCAACAATGTTTTGTCTTTTTTAACGTTGTCTTCTCACTCTTTTTACTCTTCTTATACCCCCTTAGACCTATCATTCTCTTCATCATCTCGTGTTCACCAAAAACAAAATCCCCATCTCTCTCTTTCTCTTTCACCTTCTCTCTGCCTCTAATCCCCCTTGAGGGTAGGCGAGACTCTTGGGGGATAAAAAGATAGGAGGGATTAGAGACACACACAAAAACATTCATCTCTTTGAAGAAGTCAAGTTTAGTTTTACGAAGGAAGGTTTCTCTTTTGAGGGGAATGTTGTCTGGCTCGAGGACACTCCGTTTGATCCATTAATTTATCTACTTTTATAGATCCATTATGTGAATATCGAATTATGGATTGATCATCTGTAGCGCCGTCGGACCAGGCTTCATTCCCCCCAATTAGTTGCTTCCATCTTGTTTTTCCAAGGCTTGATCCATGGATGGCTGCATGTAATGGTTTGCTGTCTTCTCTTCCTTTATTCTGTACTTTCAAAATCTCAGTTTTCGTCTATATATACAGCAATTAATATATAGCGAGCTATGTGCAGATTGGGGCAATGATGAAGCTATTTGACTATTAGTTTCGTGAAAAGTTTCATCATTATTCCTATTTATTTTTTTCTGATGAAGTTATGATGTTGTTTTTGTCAGTTTTGAACCCTTTTTTGATTCATTATTAGGCAGATTTCTCTCATGATGGTTTCCCATATCTGATCTGTCTGTTTCTGCTATTTTCAGATCTGGCTTTTAGCTTTGGTAACATTCTCTTCTTTTTCTCTCTCTTAGGGTTCTTCTTCCATGTTTCAGCAATTGATTCTAGTCACTGGGTGCATCTTTAGTTAAAGCATAAAGCTAGCTTAAGATGTGCAAGCTAGAAAGCGTTTCCCTTTCTGTCACTGTTGCAAAATTACATTCACACTATTGCAAGCGATATATTTTTCTTTTCAATTTTTCAGATAGATAATTAATTAGTGATAAAAACTTTCAGTCGTACGGAACTATTTACCGATGAAAATATTTTCTTGTAAGTATTAACGATGTCCTCAACGTATATCTTCATTTAGAAGTCTGTGGTGTTGCTTGTACTTACTTTATAGTACCCGTTCCCTTGCATAATGAGTTGTGCTCTAGTCAGCTTGTTCTTCTCAAATCCGTGTACCGTATGCCTTTATCTGTGTTGAAAACTGGTTGCTTCCATGTCTTTATATGGAACTTGCATTTGGAAATTTAAGTTTATAGGTTCAAGACTGTAATTTAGAATGACTATTATTTTTAATTGTTATAATTGTATGCTTTCCCTTAATATATAATGGATATTTTTCTGTTCAAATCATTTTCCTTTTCCTGATGGAAATGGTGCATAGCATGTAAACTTGAGGTCGAAGACAATGACAGCATATGTAAGAAGACCTGCAAGTCCGTGACATGATTGAGTTGTACGGGTATGAGTGGGTCATGAGTGTGCTGGCCTGGCCTTTGTCATCTCCTGATTTAAAACCCTAATTTTCATCATGCATACACCATTCTTGTTACTGTTTCTCAGTAGTTTCATAAAATGTGTTTGTTCGATCTCTTTGTTTCTGAGTACAGGCCTTTCAGTTTGCTCATAAAATATCAACTTGGACTGCTGGACAGATATATGGTATTCATTCTGCTACATAAAAGAACAAGATCTTTACAGATCAGAGCATTTTGAACTATAATTTGAAGTTGTGTTTTCTACGCTAGTAATTAATCTGTATATTTAATAAAACAGAGATGTGAGAAGTTTAATGTAGTCTATCCTTCAAACTCATCTCCTGTTATTTGGTTTCTTTATTATGAGAGATCAGGTATAGAAGAGAACCTCTAAAATGAATAGAAGAAGCAATAGGTCATTAGCAGCAATACGAGTGGAAGAGTTATGTACTAGCCCTCTAGCCTCTAGGGCATAGGGCAACGTTAGACTTTTCACTTTCACAATCTCTCTCTTTCACTCATGTACACAGACGCAGAGAGACTGCTATTCGCACCCACTTGATCAAACGTCAGCTGCAGGGAAGATAGCCATGGAGATTATCTTTCATTCCTATAATAGAAACTGTGACCGGTATTTGAATTTTCAAAGCCATTTCCAACAGAAAGTTCTCATATCAAAGAGCTGGTTTGGAATCTAGGAAACAAGTGTCAGTTTTTTTTTTAATTATTAAATCAAGTGATGAGCTATGTGTAAATTGTACAGCGAGCGTAATGAAATGAAACCAATGAGTTGAATTAAGTGGATGCTTCGTTTTATCCTCATCGTTTTCTTTCCCTCATCCTTGCCGAAAAGGGATTGTATGAATGCGGTCTTGTAAAGAAGTTCCTTTTGGGAAATTGCATCTTTTTGACCTTAATAAACATAAAGTAGAACCCTTGTTGCGTTGCTTTAGTTGATGATTTTCGAGGTTTTGCTTTTTCAAGTACCTTGTTTTTCAAGAGAAAGAGAGAGGTCCTCGCTCCTTAGGCCATGTCCCTGTATATAAAATTAGCTTTTATGGCCACAACTTTCCATGAATGATTGGCGTGTGTTGCTGTGTACGCCTTGACTAAGACTCCAAATAAACCTTTTCAATCATGACTTTGGACTGATGTATTTGCATTGGATGTTGATAATCCACATATAGACACACTAGCTAGCTTCTTACATAGCATAGGCATTCAATCTAATGAAGTTGATGATTGATAATTAAAACCTGACTTCATAATCATCAACTGGTGGCAGCCACTTCTTCTCACTCGCGTTTGTCCCTGGCGACTTCCACTTTAAATTTGGCTTACTGCTGATCTGGGAGCACTCTCGAATTTCGTTGACAGATATCAAATCTGTACCGAAGTTTTGTCTAGCCAGTTGATTATTTTCGTTTCCATGGTGGTTAAATTACAAAGAGGTTGTTGTCCGTGGCCTGTAGTTGCAGTTATCTAATTTGCGACATCGTAAGACCAAATGTATGAGAAGGGTGATGGAACCACTTTCGAGTGTTGTTGCATTTAATTACAAATAATCATATTTCATTTGTTCCGTAAATACAGAAGTCTCCCTGCAAAGATGGGGGAGAACGCCTGCCTCTGAAAGTTCATATATGTTATGCAGCACAAACTCTAGCCTTGTGCGAGTGGTTACGAGCCTACAAAGGAAAACCCATCCATCCTTTTTGGGCCAGTCCAACCAATCTCAGACAACAATTTGTTAGCTCAATTTCTTTGCGAGCCTGCCAACTGAATAGTTAAACTAAGATTTCATTTGATATTTAAGATTTGCAATATGATTGCTTTTCCGTAGATATTCCTACAACCAACTACTTCAATAAGCTCGGTTATTGAATTTCTGGATCATCACCCATTTGCAATCCAGCATTTGAAAGCAGCAGCCTTGGGTTTTCCCAACGTTTTGACGTTTGAAGTGGGCTATGAATTCATGGGGGGCAATTAAGCTAATGGGCCTCGGTTTATACATACACAATTTCATAAGCCAATATTATAATAACACCATAAATTGAGGGCAACTGATATTGTGCTCATTAAAAATTTGTATTTGAAAAACAAACGACAACTCAAATCCAATGTGTCAAAAACATAGCTTTTGCTTTATTGGAAAAGCTGCGCACCCTCCTCCACTTTGGATTGTTTTCTTTCCATTCCCCACCTTCCTTGACTTTGCATCTTTTCCTCCACCATACACGTTCCCTCATCACTTAATGTTCTTTTGTGATAGGAATTAAATTAATCTCTCTCTCTCTCTCTCTCTCTCTATATATATATATATATATATAAGAAAGAACTCGAATAGTCGGCGATTGAAGCCTGTTTCTCGATGACTTGATGCCTTTGATTGAAACCAATGATGTTTCCGTTCAAAATTACAAGTAGACATTCTTAGAAGTATTATGTTGACAAGTAATTTCCTATAGAATTATCCTATTTGTTTATTCAGATTTCCTATTGAGTATTGAGTTGAGATATTCACGTGGTTGGCCACAAACTCTTCTATTGTGGTCTTCAACCATTCCCTTAACATAAGCACATGGGTGGTGGGAATGGCTATGGTACCACGTAAATAAGATACCCATCAAACTTTTGCCTTTCAAGTGCGATCTCTCAACAAAATGGAAAGCCAACATTTTTGCCTAACCCCAATTCTCATTGATCCAATAATATATGTTTAAAGGAAAATTAACCATGTTCGTTCCCCTGGCTGTTAGCAGCACTTCTTGTCAGTCTAATCTACTTCCATAACTTAAAATAATTAGCCAAAATCATCGTCTTAAAGTTAGTTAAGAGATTACTATGTCCACAATCAATAAACAATTCATTAAATCAAATCTCTGTCAGTCTGTTTCCATTTATTACCGCCCAAAATCATCTAATTATCGTTAAAAATTTATCAAATCAAATCTCTTTCAATCCAATCCACGACAACAACTCGACAATTAATTAGCATACTCATCATATTAACACTACAATCACACAAAAACAATGCTAGCCAGCTTACTAGCAACGCCATAAAAATCCTCTACAGATGGCCCACCAGATTGATTAGGCTCTCAGAAGTAGGCATCCAATTATCATTATCAGAAATCAAAATCACCCGTTACTCTAGCATTTGATTGGTCACAACCGCGCATGCACGCACTTTCTGCGTACAATGCACACAAAATGATTCAACCTTTTAACGCTCTGCCGGACCGTGAAATCCCGAATATCTAGCCAGCAAGATTTCGTGGCCCATTGAATTGTTGAAGTATTTTACGGAAAGAAAGGGATAGTTTTGTCATTCTCTCTCCCATTTTTATTCCGTTACTGTGTTTGGGCCATGTATACTGTCCCTGCCGAGTACGTCCTCCTACGGACCCGCATTCTTTTTCATTTGAAACCATTGATTCCTTGAAACTTATCCAACGGTTAGAAACTTAGATCACGTGCATCTGACGGCACACATGGAAAATCCATTTCTTTACCAATTATATCTAGATAGATACCCATTAAAGAGATAAAACATCAACATTTTTTTTTAATTAGCATCTAATCTATTACCTATTCAATAATAGAATTTTAATTTTTGACCCCCATAACTTTTCAATAATTTTATTTTGACCCCTCAAAAATACCAACTCTACCTTCACTCTGCATTCAAAATGTTTTTGCTTATTCTTTTACCATATATAGTTCAAAATATTTTCAGATGATTAAAAATAATTTCTTTTACTTTTTCGTATTTGATTAAAAGATGAACAATACAATAAGTGATATTAGTTATGTTATATTAAGATATTTATCGTTGATTCACAAATTGTACTATTAAATCTAACATTTCAATAACTACTTACAAGGTTGTATATAATTGTGCCATATTCGTTAATACCTTTGATGAAATGAGAAATGATGCAATTTGATTTGATTCAATCAAAATCGAATCGTGCCAAAATAAAAATAAAAATTGGACCGATCTAGTGAACTAGTATTATACTTATCTTTGCTTCCTCCATTTATGGATCTACTTCAATTCATTCATTTTCATCCCATACCATTTTATTTCAAAGATTTCATACATCGGCCCTCAAAGTTTTTTTTTTTTATTTTTCCATCTCTCTTTTATAAGTTTACAATATTAGATTAAATAAATTAATATATAGTAGAACAAGGCGATATTATGTTATGGTGAGACAATTATTATATTAACAGACTTAAATGCTGTACTATTAGTCATAACATTTCAATACTATTTTTGAGATTTTGTATATTTTAATACCATTTATAAAGTTTTATATAATTACGTCACTTGTATCGTAATAATAGTACATAACATAAAATGAGGAATGTTTTTATTAAAATATTTTAATTAATCAAAAAGCACTCGCACAAGTAAAGGTGCACGTTGTTGAATTTAATGTAAAGTGAGTTAAAAATTATAAAATTAAAATTTAAAAATAATTAAAAAATTAAAAATATTTCATTTAAAATGATTATAAAAATTGTTGACAAATTTTTTATTTTATCACATTTAATTAAAAACAAAATAAGTAGATTAGTCCTAATATAGTGAGATTGTGAGATATTACAGGGAGATGTTGAGACACGTGTCACTTATTGCAAGCATCGTCAAATTTAACACTTTCAAAATCACGTTACATTTATTGATATGCTCTATTAAGTGATTAAGTTTGTAAGAAACTGAATAATTTTGAGAATCTTGGAATTGAATGCTTTTACGAAGAATTGGAGGAGGGCAGGGCATGTTCTAAAGTACGAAGTTCAAAGAGAAACCACCAAAAAAAGAAAAATGTAAAGAGAGTAATACTTAGATTGATTTGTTTCTCGCAAGTACAAGAAATTGATGGGCTTGTGACGGAGCATATGTATCCCCAAACATCTGTAGATGCCGTGCCACATGGGGACGAGACACCTTGATGTCTAAATGGCCATGTCGAGTTCCTTACTATAGGTTGTCCCTTCAAATTTGCCAGACTGTGAACGACCTCTCATCTGTCGGCTATGCTCATGATTCTGAACCCTGCCACCACCCACGTGTCCTCCTTCACTCCATTCACCGTCCACGTGTCCTGCCCCTTCACTCCTTTTTTTTTCTTTCAATTACACCTTTGCCACTCTTGAGTCTACTTTCCCTTGCAACTGTAACTGCCCGATATATCCTCACGATTTCTGTCCACTTTAATCAAACGTCTAAGAGCAGGCCGTGCGTAGACAACACGGAACCTTGTACTAAATACACTTAATATAAACCCAGTTTCTTTGTGGATTCAATTCCTCTCTCTCCGTTGTGCATATCTTCTTCGTCTTTTTATGGTTGGTTTGTGTTTTATATTTGTTCTTTATCAACCATGACCAACGTACCAAGGTCACTGAGATGTTCTTCTCTTACCCTCTTCAAGCAAGCAATCACAGCGGACCCTTGGCCTTTTCACTCTGTTTTCCTGTAAAAATTATTCTAGGAAAGGAAAAGTAAGATAAACCAATATTAGGGTTTCCCTTTGTTTATTGATTATATTTTTGTGCGGAAAAATGGGTAGCGGTGAGAAAAGTTTGAGGAATTTTCATCTGCACCTGCCTCATCTTCATCATCATGGGAAGAAACAAGCAATCAGAGATGTTCCAAAAGGGTGTTTGGCAATCAAGGTGGGGCAAGGAGCGGAGCAGCAGAGATTTGTGGTGCCTGTGATATATTTTAATCATCCATTGTTCATGCAGCTTCTGAAGGAGGCTGAAGAAGAATACGGGTTTGATCAGAAAGGGACAATCACAATTCCTTGCCATGTTGAGGAGTTTAGGTATGTTCAAGGCATGATTGATAGGGAAAAGTCCCTTCACCACCATCATCATGTTGGATGTTTTAGAGTTTGACTACTACAGTGCTCAGTTGCCAAACAGACCGTAACTCCAATCAAGAAATGTGTTTTGTTTGGTCTAATCTCTTGGTTATGGTCTTGGTCTTGTAAATCTAGAGTCTGTTGTCTTTCCCTTTTTCTTTCTAGACCTAGAAGGTAGGTCGTGTTGGGTGGCTTCTGCTGCAGACGACGACGAGAAAGACGATATGATGACGACAAAAATCACAAACGTTGCTTGGAATTGTAACTGTACTGATGATTTTGTTAGAAACCGTAATGATAAAAAAAAAAAACCATAAGTTAAATCCTTTCTTTTCTTTTCTTTTTCTCTCCCTTTCCCTTTCTTTTTCATTGTTTAAAGATGAATGACGGATAATTTTAATGGTTTTGGCATCATACGCTGCTAGTTGTCGTCATTGATGCTACAGTCGGTGTGAGAGAGAGAGAGAGGCAACAGACAAATCGGCCAGCTGAAGGTAGGGCCAAACAGCAAAGCGGTTGCTTTAAGCCCTAATTTGCGTAAGTCAGTGATCATTTTATATAAATCCACCACAACCTCTAGTCTGCACCCGTATGCATACGATGGTTCAATTATATTTATAGTTTAATTTTCTCTAATCTATCTTACCAGCGCAGAAAAACTGTAACATTTACAAGAAATTAATTATACCGAGTCCTTGTTTAATTATTTTTTTACAGAACATGAAGAATCATTAATCTATATTGACCTGAACGATAAAGGCAATTGAATTATTTATGGTAAAGCATATAACTCACCAGATAACATTCCTCGCAGGGACCAAATAAATAATTAAATAAATAGGAGAAAGAAAAAAGAAGACCATTGTCCGGGCAGCAACGAAGCTGAAATAACTGAGATTTCATTGAAATGGGTGATACTGAACGAAATTGGGGATCTGGGATTGTTGTTGTTGCTATTTGGAGTCGCATTGAATTAAGTTAGGTTGGATAGTCAAGGGAGTCAGTGGTGGTGGGTGCTATCCATGTCGTTCGGTCAAGTTTCTCCGTTGAAATCAAGGTTTTCTGTAGGGCATAGCATGGGATGGACAACATTTAGCCTTACAAATTTCAGTTTGAATCCTTTCTCCGACTGTATTTATTGAGGAATATTAAAGTGTTTCTGGCTATTTTGGCAATATTTTTTTTGTATTTTTATGTTTACGGTTACAACTGGAAAGATGAAAGGCAGAGGGAGAGGAACACTGGGGGCCTCGAGGCTGCTGGTGGGGTTTGAGTGTTCTCGACTGCTAATGCGTTCTCAATTTCGATTTCGAGAATCTGATATTTTTTGGTTAATTAATTGTTCATTTGATAAGTGGGTACAGGGACTTTTTGGTATTTCTCACTTGCTATTCTCCATATTCAATAGAAAATCTAGAATTGGCAGTCTCATTACTGTACTGATAATGACTGTTGAGCAAGCAAATAAGTGTCACTGCGGTAAGCATTTGATTTGTTATTTGTTGGGAGCGGTGGAAATTGTTGGAAAAGTTACATTATTATTATACTTGTCATATTTATTTAGTACCCACCTACCAATTGGAAGGAAAATCCAAAACGACATTACACACCGAATTCAGATACATGCACTGTACAAAATGGGGAATTTATAAGGTCAACGAATTTCAAGTAACACCACTTTTGAAAATATATGAGATATAAATTTGACATTATCTAAACAATTAAGCACATATTACTTAAGGAATTACAGATAACAACAACATTTGAAATTATCTAATACTATCCAAACATTTATTCGTAATAAATAAATCATGCGAGGGTAGAGGAATTGGATATCTATTCCGGAATACGTCTTGTAATTGTACCTAAATTTCCTTCATCTTGTCCCTTTCCTCTAGCGTCAAACCATTAAAATCAGTCTCAGAGTAACAAACCATTACTCTGACACTGAGGCTGAGAGCATCCGTGAAGAAAAAATGGGCATACCGAGAAATAAAAAGGGCACTTGTGTCATCAACTTTGTGTCATACACAGACGTAGGTTTAGATGGATAATCCCTGCCATTGCTTTAACCTTTCGAACCTCTCGAATGGTAATCCACGTAAAAATTTGACCCTAATTTTTAGTCCAAAGAATACTATAAATATAACAGTTTTCTGATGGATCAAAGGGAAGATCATACCTCTCTTCTCGTTCCTTGTTAATGCTTCTATTGCCGTAAAGATTTGTTAGCAGCACCCATTTTCCCATGTCAGTATGGCCCAGGAACTCGAAATCGAGTTCAACGTGAGAACCCTTGTATACGTCACCGTTAGAAGTGTAAAACATTACAACAACTCCTGCTGTGTAATTTGCTGGTAGTTTGATGGATGCAGCACCGAAGAAAACCGTAGAGACAAGTGTGTTTATCGAGAGAGATTGTACAGATTTCCCTTCTTTGTCGAGGAATACCACGTTTTGATAGCCGTAAACCATGTTAAACGCTTCATCAAATGATAAGGATGTGAAATTCTCGGTGAGAGAAAAAGCAGAATTGAGCAGTACTTCCATGCAAATCAAGATAAACCCTAGGTAACAAACAGCCATATATTTTTTTTCTCTGAAGCAAAGAAAACAGGAGCGATGAGTTTTAATGCATGTACCTTAGATCTCTTATATGGTAAATAACAGGGAAGGCATCAACACGTATATGGATAGTACACAATGTATGCAGGAAAGATCATGATGAGCTATAAATTATACATATGTCATGCCATTCTGTTTCTGATACTAGGATTATACTTAATATTTCGCAATAAATGAAGGAATGAAATTTATGGACAGAACTGAAGAATTAAACTCATGAGAAGCTCAAATCGGATATGAAATTACCACTCGTTACTCGCTATAAATTTTGGTAAATTTTTCTGACACATCTCGCCTGTTCTACTCGACTTAAATCATTCAGAACATAAGCAAACAAAACTTGTAATGCGCTCTTGGACGTCATGTCGTCTATAAGACGCCGTGATGTGATAAGGTTAAACAGTATTTCCTATCTCATACTGTCATAAATACATGTATCATCTTTAATTTTAATTTTAATTTTTTATTGGAGTCCTGGACACGAAACTCGCAGAAGATTTCGTTATTGGTAATATTTGAACATGTCAGTTAGTTGCAGGACCCTGACAGTGGTGGCGCAGCGACTGAGATAGATACAAACTTCAATCGACATTGGTATACACAGACCGTGTACTTTATATCTTTATAATTATAACTATTATTTCTTTTCTTCAACTGGAGAAATTCTTCATGTTCATAGTGATTGAAACAATCCCGATAAGAGTGAGACAAGTCCATCCAACTTCATCAGCTCCTACCAGTGAAAATTTAAAAACCTCGATGGTCATAGATTCAGGGTTACTATAAGTTGAGCATGTCAACACGGCAGTCGGTTGCAAAGTCAACTGCTTGACTGGTTCCTGTTCAATATTTTATATGATTAAGCAGCATGACTTTTATGAAAAATTGCAATAGTTGCCGTCTTGCTCAGCCGACTTCTTTTATTTATGCATATTTTTGCTTGTCCTTTCAGGCATCCATCATTGTTTTTTCACAGTGGAGTCATGATACATGTCTTGCTCCAATATAAGAAAAGCAAGTCTTATGGGTCATAAGTCATCACAAGGCTGTTTTTATAAATTCTCTGGCCATTCTCTCTCTCTCTCTCTCTCTCTCTCTCTCTCTCTATATATATATATATATATAATGTGGTTTATATTGGATACTGCCTTGTTTGGAAAGCGTAGAAGGCAAGCTCCTGATACCTTTCAATTTCCATCCACTTGATAATCGTGACTAGTGTTTTAGTTGAAGATTTCCTCCATCATTTTTCCAGAGAAAATGTCAAGTCAAACAATGCATGATTCTATCTATAATGCTGGGTGTGGGGCGAAACCATTTTAACTAGCACGTTATCACTTGGCAGTATCTTCAAACTTTATATGGCCAAACCTGTCGGGACAAGTAGACATTACAGACTATCAAACAACAAATCTATGTTGGTTTCTTATAACAGTAATATTGCTGGTGTTGGGTTTCACGTCATTGCTCGCCCATTGAGTACTCGTGCAAACATTCATTCTGCCGTGCCTGGTCCTACTTTCTGGGTCACACAGTAACTTGCATTATGGAAAAATTGGGATCGAGAACAAGAGAGCAGGTTAGTAATAATACTCTTACAAAATGACAGTAGAAATTGTGCACGAAACATGTGAATTGTATTATAAATGACAGAACAGAGCGAATTTAAGTGGGCACTTGATCAAAAAAGTCAGTTATTAATAAAAAAAAAAATTTCCCATTTCTTTCTCTGTTGGTTCTCCTACAAAATGGGCTGCTCCAGGTTTATGACATGCCTAACATGTCAGTCCTTTATTTTGCATAACAACCAATAAAACATTAGGTGGAATTTAACAACTGAAGGGCCAGGAGACTATTGACTCCTCCTTCATTTTGGTAAGAAGTATTGCAATGAAATGACAGTAAAAGAAATTACAGAAAGTCAACTCTGTTGTTCCTCGATAATCCCAATTTAGTGGCCGACCATTGCGTTGGACCCCCTCAAAAAGCAAACCGGCCAGCGAGATTTTGGAAACTGTTATAACATTATTAGATAAAAAGTATTAAATGGGACAATTGAGGAAGTTTTTGGCGACGAATTCGTCAGTATAACTATATTATTTAATTAATAAAATAAAAAATTATTTATTAATATTAATTAAAAAATAAAAATTTTTATAATTTTTTTTATTATACTGATTAAATAAATTTTTTATTTTATTAATTAAATAATTTTAATAAATAAATTATATTAATTTAATAAAATTATTTTATTAAAATTTTTATTATATTAATTAATTAAAAAAATTACTTAAGAGGAAGAGATCCTTCGGTAAACCCCAGCACACTAAGAATGCCTAAAGCTTATCCTCCCCAGGGACTCCACTGAAGTAAGCTTTGCTTTTTGATACATTGGGAGACAAGCCAGAAAAGCCAGCAAATCTTTCAAGAATGCTGTGAACTGTTGCAGCTGATTGGGGAGTACCATCAGTGAACACAGACCGACCACAAGCGCAAAACGTAAATATAAATGAGTCAACTTAATTTCCTTGCATCTAATTAATTATGATAAAAATATATTAAAAATAATTATATATAAATTAAATTAAAAATAATTAAAAATTTTAATATATCTTTATTTATAATTAATTAATAATTTTTTATTAATAAAATAATTCTATCACATAATTATAATTAATACAATAAAATTACCTTTCCTGAAAATTTATTCATGCCGATCATAATCAAAATTCTGCGCCTTCGCTTTCGACAACGTGAAATGATTCCGAGTGGTACTCTGTATTCAACACCAATCATCATTAGAGTCGGCTAATCAAGAGCGTTGTTCCACGTCAAAGCCACGCCACGCCCCTCCCCTCAAACTGAGTGATGATTTCGAGAGAAGTTACAAGAAGAAAGTATGTTTATTTGATTTCATTTCATAAATATTAAATTTTATTTAACAATCAACATTGCACAACCACCCATATATTTAATAACTTAATTTCAATACAAAACAATTAAATACCACGGCACCCAAATCTCAAATATACCCTAGAACCTAAATTGGTAAGCTTAGGATCCGAACAATTATGTACAAAGAACTAATAATGTACATCGATAAACGAAATGAAAGTAACTGTTATTTTATCTTTTGCGGTTCACTAACCTTTCGGCCTCCATGAAATTAACCAATAATCACAATTTGAGCTCAATCCCATATTCTATGTATGGTTTGCAAAAACAGGGTATGAGCCAAGAAGAAAATCTTCACTGTAAAATTGCCTCCACATTCTCATAACTGACTTGACTAACATTCATTTATGCACATCTTTCTGTACCCCTCCCCAGAAGGGGGAAAAAAAAAAAAAAGAAATGAAAAAAAGCAATCCCCCCAAGTTCTCCAAACGCATGAATTTTTTAAAGAAACTATATGTCAAAGGCTAAAAGCTAATGGTGTCTTGTGTTTGAGCTTCGAAGCGTCACACCATGTAAAAATTTTGTATAACCAAGTAAGCTAAGTTTTCCATCCGAGTTTCTAATCCAGTCTTTGAGAAATGAATAAGCTGAAGGGCCAACATTCAGTTCCTGCAGTAATGGGTTAAAAATGGACATGAATCACAATCGTATACAAAAACATATCATTTCAAGAAGAGGAACTTTGACAACTTTGAAATAAATGAACATACCCGCGCCAATTCCTCGATTGAAATGACCCGGTTACCCTCTCGCTCAAAATGCTCAAAAGCAGTGGAGGCTATCTGTTCCCACCCTTCAAGGGCCTCCAATTGATGTGTGCTGATTGCAGCTGCACAGAACTCTTCAAAATACATCTTCCTATAAGCTAGTGATTCCATCTGAAGTAAAGATTAATGCAGCAAAGTCAGATGTTGATAGCTCAAAACACATAGAAAAGCAAATATTTCAGCAATGTCAAGAGAAAACAAAACACATCATGCAGATTAAGATGGCGGGACGAACTTGATCAAAGCAAGTTCAAATGAAGACAATGACATCTAATATGTGTCAAACTATATATTAATGATAAAGTAAAGTCAGTGTCAACTTTTTATAAAATAAATTCTTAAACATGTCATTGAAACAAAGTTAATGGCAAAACTGTAGTAAAAAATATAAGATGCCTAACCAAATTAAGAACGTCAGGAACCCTGGATTCCCTCATAGCATCAGTTGCATTTCTTCCTAATGCCTGCAAAAACAATTTCTTGTAACCATGTAACTCTTTTGTTTCTAATAAAAGAATGGAATAGTAAAATAATGGCATTTGAATTAATCACAGAACCAATTTAGTCCATAGATCATAAACCACTCGAGTTGAACATCAAATAACAGAGATAAAGCAGTAGATAACCATTCTAAAATTGTCAAGAGAGATGCTCCCATCTTTATTTGGTTCCAATAGCCTGAACTGAGCTCTAAGATACACCAGCTCTTCCTCAGTCAAAGCTTTTGAGAGAGCCTGCAATACAATATATCAACAGAAAACTGAGTTGGAACTTGACAAAATACTCGATCTTGACAGATTCATGCTTTGACAGCTTCAAATACGGATCCTTAAAACAGAATGTTTAATCAAAAGCTCCCAATAACCAATTAGAATTAAGACCTTCAAAATTTATATGCACGCTGAAATTAGCTTGTTCAAGAAAAACTTGATTTTATTTATTATCAAAAAGCCAAGGAACTGTAGAATTTGTGATGACAAACTATCATGTTACCCAAACTAAATATCTCGTAGGAATTGCTTAAGAATTTCTCAAAATGAACTTCAGTAAACAAGCATGCTACTTAACTCAACAAATAGCTTTATGAAAACCAATAGTGTGACATTGCTGAACACTATATTAACAAAATATATTGAGAAGTGTATTGTCATCCCATGGCCTAAAGGATTAGTAATCATAAATGCATAAAGAAAAACCCCGTCCTCTCTCCCCTCCACAGCCCCGCCTCATCCGGTCTTCAAAAAAAAAATGCTAAGAGTGATTTGAATAATATGATTATGACGAGAATGATACCTTCAGTGCTGCACGTTTGAAAGGTGTAGCATGTAGGTATGACTTTACCAACTTGTAGATCAATATATCCAAAGGTACTGGACGACTGTCATTGCGCAACCACGAGTGAGCTGCAGTTATATAAGTGCTTTTATTAGTATTAAAAATTGATTAAATAGATATACTTAACAACAAAGTTCAATGATTTATAGTACCAACTTCCTCATGGTACATCGGTCACACAATACCATCCTAATATAAAATGTATATGAATTTTAAATATCGGAGATTAGAAGAAACATCCCACAAAGGTTTTTTTTTTGTGTGTGTGTGTGTGTGTGTGTGCACGTGCGTGCACTTTTGAGATAGTCCAACTTTTTTTCTGGGGAGTGTCCAAGGCAACATTTGTCACCTTCTCTTTCTTTCTTTCTTTGTATGACAAGCTACAAGAATAATCCAATAATCTATAAGGGACAATAGTAGTTGTTGCAGAATCTAAACATACCACCAGTCAACGAATTCCTGCACACTATAAAAAAACAATATACGAATTAACAACTTACTCAAAGCTTGAACAGCAGTCATTCTTTTCCGATAATCCTTGTTCAAGAGTCTTTTTACAAAGTCCTTAGCCTCGGAAGAGACAGAAGGCCAGGGTAGATCATCAAAATTGGGATCTGATCTTAGCACTGCTCGGAAAATTCCTGATTCTGTTCGTGCCCAGAAGGGCCGGCTTCCACATAACAAGATGTAGGTGATCACTCCAATGCTCCATATATCTGCTTCAAGACTATACGATCTATGCAAGACTTCAGGTGCAACATAGTATGCGCTTCCAACAATATCATTAAGTCTTTCATCTTCACATAAGTACAAAGAAGTAAAAAGTTAAAGGATATTCATACTTCAACCAAGAAGGGGTGAAGAAGATTGTTAATGATAGTAGATCTAGCAATATCACAAATGTGCATGTCCTGGACTCATAATTAAATTGCCTTAACTTCCCAGTTACATAATTTGAGAGGCAAGGAGATTATTTGATGTTGTGCAGATATATATATATATATATATATATAGTGGTGAGCTTCAATAACTACCTGGTCTGATAAAGTCAGAGAGACCAAAATCAATAAGCTTCATATCAGCATCTTCGCGTCCAGAAGTGAAAAGGAAATTCTGTAACGAAAACATGTGAAAAGTATCAGTAAAAATTGTTAAGAGTATGACAAATAACACACAAAACACATGAACTCTTTGCACAACCACTTCCACAAACCCCCCCAACCCAACACCCTGCATGCTGAATAGAGAACAATAAAACCTAAGTGTCACAATTCATGCAATTTACTAATGAACCATGTGAAAACCTCTGGCTTTAAGTCACGGTGTACAACGCCTTGAAGATGGCAAAATGAAACCACACTAAGAATTTGCACAACTATAGCTTTTGCATCGTCCTCTGTGTATCTTCCTCCCCTGCAACATAAAATATCCTTTTGAGAATTTAAACATACTGTTTCAATCATACAAGTGTCCATTTTGTAGTTCACAGAAGTTGAATTGGTTCATCCTGTTTAGCATATAATTTATTAAGGAGTTCTTCAATGTCGCCACAGGATACATGGAAGCGATTTATCATCACAACTCATAAGTAATATGATCAAGGGTAAACTGTGAAATCTAAAATCTGATGATATCCCATTGATAATGGTTTTTGAAAAAAAGCTTTTACAGATGGCTACATCCAAGATGATTATTCTGTGCTTTAGATGTCCATGTTATTATGCAACTCTCACACAGAGTCATTCAAATACTGTGACATTTGAATAGCATATAATGAATATTCATACCTTGCTAAAATTCTGTCTAGAAGTTCCCCACCCTCACACAATCTGCCAGAAACAATATACATTTTTAAAGATTACTACTGTATACATTATAAGAAGAAGAAAATATGGAAATGGGATCCTTAAAAAGGGTAAACCATACATCTGTAGCTAACTTTGAGTAAGAGACAAGAAAAGACATACTCCATGACTATGTACACATTGTTTGCATCCTCACAAGCATCATAGAATTTGACTAGATGTTTATGTCCTGACAAAGCTTTCAATATTTTCACCTCCCTCCGAACATCCTCAATTGATATTGCTGTTGTCATCTGCCACATAAATTTTATCAAAGTAAAGATGTTGCAGTCAACAAGCAACTATAATGCAATATCAAACAGAAATCATCAGCATAGGCATGTCCATATTTATGTATAATAAGTCGCTGCTTAACCATACCCTCATATTGCTCAAGAACTGAAGAAATTGAATGAATTGACTGAAGAAATTGAATGAATTGACATTAAGTCTTACACAAGAATTCCAGGATTTGAGTAAAATAGCCTATAATAAAAACCTACAACAGTGCCCAAACTCAATGACACTGGCAAACACACACATGGGGGAAATTCATAGCAATTCAATGAGAGATTATGAAACAAGGAATTCCATGTTTCCATTTAAGAGTGATAGTTAGTTGTTGTACCAAAATTCTCATTACTTCACATGGGTAAGTAGTAAATTTTAGGACCATGACATCTCTTCATTTGATACATAATGAGAAATAAGATCAGAATATATCGGTCACAATTCACTGGTCAGTATATCATACATGATGTAATTGCCTGCAACATACATTCTTTGGTCCCCCTGAGAACTTTTTCGAGTACTTATATAAGATAACCATTCTGTAGTTAACCACGTGATATGTAAGGCATAAGTTGACAATTCTGCATTAAGCAACACTGTTTCTTTCATCAGCAGGAAAAAACAAATATCATCCACATATAATGGCATGTATTGCAACCAGGCCAAGATGTCATTATAACACATTCTCCATCTAAAACTGACAAGTTTGTAGGCATACATAATCTTGCAATGCAGGAAAAGGGAAATCCGATAACCTAGCCATTGCTAGGTTTCTTAAGTTCTATGATACACTGAAAGCATCATCAAAAGATCTACAATATAAGAAAATGCAGCCACAGCTATGTTTCTGTATTAATTGGGAAAGTGACAATCTAGATTTGTATAGGTATTATATTGAGTTCAATGGGCCAAAACTAGAACATATCCCTAAATATTTGGACTACTTTTTGATGTCATGTATGATTATTCCATAATTACCTCTTTAGAAACAACAGCTTCTGTTTTTACAACAAGATACTCTGACAACTCGGACAAGCTCCAATTCAGGCTTGTGAAACTAAGGAGATAATAACTACTTTACCTAACTTCTTATGTGTTAGACTGCCACTAAAAAGTATAACCTGTCAATAATAGTTATCCAACAAGAATAGTTTGTTCAAAAATCTAGTCTTGCCCTTTAAGGAGAAAACAATGCATGTCAGATATCTAGAGGCTCTTTTTTTTTTTTTAATTTGCCAAATTTGAAAATTGGGCAAGAAATGCAGAACTGACATGCCTATTGTTTACCGTAGTCCTTATTCTTTCCTAATTCCATTTACCTCAGAAGTTCGTTATTAATGAGATGTAGCACTTCTGATGAGAGCCTTCTACTTCTTTTTTTTTTCTTTTTTTTTTTGTTGTTGTTGTTGTTGCCAAATTTCATAATTAGGCAAGAAATGCAGAAGAACTGACATGCATGTTCCTTACCTTAGTTCTTATTCTTTCCTAATTCCATTTCCCTCAGAAGTTCACTATTAATGAGATGTAGCACTTCTGATGAGAGCTTTTTCTTTGGAAAATTTCACTGATAAGTAAAGATACATATCACACCAAATGTAAATATATATTATGTGAAGCATCTCTAATACTACAATCTACATAGTACTAATGACTCCAGGTCTATGGGAGGAAAAAATTAATGGTATCCTAATTTATTTAGACTGCTTCTTAACATAAAGCCCACATAATTTTTTGAACAGTTAGATTATTTGTATTACAGCTCAATGGCAACCACCTTACACTGTAATGGTCAACTCCATCTCAAATCTGAAGAATAGTGCACAAACAAATGTAAAGTAGTATAGATTTATTTCCATATGTGTTTTCTCTAGGATATCACATGGTATGTACCAATGACATCTAATAAATACAACGTAAAGACCACTTTATATCGTTAATTTTTCCTTTTTAATATGGATTCAAGTATCACATACCAGAAAATGATAAATACCACTTTAAGGCCATTTTTCTGTAAGGAAAGTGAATTTTCATCTTAATCAACTTTAATGACTAATGGGATCTCAAAATTTATTACTACCAAAACAAGCAAAGATTTACAGTAAAAGGTTTGTGTACGCAAAATGTTTAATCTTACGCTTCACAAACAAAAAGAAAAGTCTTCATCTAATAATTATTCACTTTGACAGCATGCATGCATGCTCCAACAGGTGTCCACCAACATAGTAATACTCATTCATTTATCATAGAAAATTTGGAAAGAATATCAATAACATTCTCAACAACTTCTACCCCTCACATTTGGTAACAAACTTAAAACCTAAAACCAGAAGATGGTGCAACACATTGACCTACAACCATTTTCCATCTAAGACATATTCAACTTCTTGCCAATCACAATTCTTTTTGATACACAGAAATCCCTCAACCATTCTATGTCCACCAAGTTCTAAACAACAGACTACCGTACATTTGGTGGTCAAGAACTCATAGGATATAAATATCCCAGTGGGTGGTCCCAAGGGGGTTTGAACCCCTGACCTCTGTTTGAACTCAAGGGTATTCCCAATCACATTTAATTTGAAGATTTGTCAGAAAGAACCGCAGAAAAAGAGAATACAACATGCACAAATATCATGGTTTGTAGTAGGTCATACTTCAAGGATGGTCAATAGACAAGAAAGATGTTGACTAATCTCAATTCTGTTTGTAAACTAAATCAATATATAGTGATCAGAGGGACTTTGGTCCTGCATTAATGCAACAAGTATTTTCGCCATGTCTAACATCAAAATGAGACCATGTCCACAGCACAACAGCAACATGGCTGTGGACATTTACATCATTCATTATCAAAGGTCTGTGAATCAACGTCCTGATATACTCATAAGATACTGCAGATAATAATTGGACATTGAAAACCAAACTGGGTTCCAATTTGCTCTTATAAACTCAACCTCGTTATAATTTTAACTTTTCAGCAACATAAAGCAAAGGCTGAGAGGCACAATAAAACAGAATAAGTAATCTCTGTACTATTTTTGCAATGCATAATAAGTTGCCAGTAGCCCTTACATTACCTGTCTTTTAGGAAAAAAAAAATCCTTGTCAATGTCAAGTAATAACAATTTTTATTGTCCCCTCTTTGTATAGCAGTAAATTAATAAGTCTCTTCATCTAAAATGAGTTCAGCAATGCATTTTTATTTGATGACAAAAATTGAAGCATACAAAGGAGTAAATAAACTGCCATGAGTATGTGCCAGGAATGTGGCAACATGGATACAGTAAAATGACATTTTTCCAGAGAAAAAGATCCCCAAGTCTGAATCCTTCTGTTGCTGGCAGATACCATGTATGTCAGATACTGACAACAAACCACTCCTACTATCTTTTGTTTTCTTTTTTTCCTTTTAGAATTGTTCTTATCAGTGTTTTCCTTCCTAAGGTACATAAAGCCGTGGCTCCTTCAAGGAGGCAAGTAACTCTTTAATAGCTTTACAAATACCACAGATTAGGAGTTGCAAAAACTCAAATTTGTCAGATAGCTGATTTATTTGTCGAATACTTGCAAACATGCTAGCAAGTAGCATTTTTGGTGTCAAATTGTAAATACTGTAGCTCTAGAATTATACCAACAGAACAATTTCTTCTTTAGCAACAAAAGGCTGAAGCTAAAACACACCTAAACAAACTGAAATTAATAACATTCTTAAACACGGTGATTCTAGGACTTCTAGCATTAGGCATAGACTTTCATCCAACATTGTCCCAGCAACATTTCTAACTAGAAACAAATTTAGGAAATGCTAATCTAACAATCATCAAGAGTTCAAAACACAATCACATCTATGCTAAAAAATACTCTATTATCCGCATTACAGCCAATCATACAACCAAAGAATCACGTAGATTAATTCATGCTCATATTTTTGCAATTAAAAGGAATAAAGCCCCAAACAAAAAGCAAGCAGTATCTCCAACAAACCCCAAATGCAAAACAGAATCGACTAATAAATTAAACCAATTTGTACATGTCCGTAAAAAGGCAACCAACCAAATGTTTTTGGACAATGGAAATTGATAGTAGCATTGTACCTTGGCTTTAGATATGATCTTAACAGCAACTTGCTGATCTTTGAGCTCACCCTTTTTACCTCTGGCAGAGCAAGTGTGACCAAAATGCCCTCGCCCTATTTCCTTTCCAAGCTCGTACTTAGCACCGAAATTCTTGCCGTATCCGAAGCTCTTGTCAAGCGACTGCTCTGGTTCGGCTCCGCGCTCTTCAGGAATCGTACTTTCTTTCGGCTTCCCGCCGCCAAGCCTTTTAGCTAATGACGCCTTTATGTGCTTGGCCGGAGACGGCGGAGGGAACGGCCTTCGAAAAAACCTCCTCGGCGTCGAAGCTCTTGCCGGAGATGGAGACACGCCGGCTGGCAGTGGACTCGCAGACACGCCGTGAGGATACGGGGAAGGCCACGGACTTGGGTGGGAAGACCGGCCCGGTGTCTTCGCCGGCATGGAGCCGTTACCAGGAGTTAACGGCGGTATCGACGTTTGATTTTGATTGGCGGATACGACCATAGTAGTTGTGTTGGTAGCGCTAGTTGTCGTGTCATTTGCGGTAGTTGGAATGGTCTTTCCATAACACTGTCCCATGGTGAGAAATCCAGCACCGGCGCCACGTCCGATCGAGACTGAGTCAGAGTCTACACATCGGACGGCACAAAAAATCCAGCGCGGATCTGATGATCACCGGAGAGAAAGCGAGCAAGACACAGAGAGTATATAATCCAACAGATGGAGAGATCTACGGCGAGAAAACGATAAAAGAAGAGAATTTTTGAGTCAGAGAGAGAGACAGAGAGATAGAATCTCGGTTAGGAAAGGGTGTGTTCCACAGGTAGAGGTGAAAACAGTTGGGGAATTATAGGAAGCATCAAAGCACACAAAAAGGAAATAATCTAGTGACGTTGGATTTTGAGAATCACAAACGGAAGGTGAATATCACCAAGAGCAAGTTTATGATTCTTGCCTTGCTGCCTATCATAATCTGCGCCTTGCCTCTCCTTTTCCTTTGGATTTTCTAATTGGAAAGCTTCAATTTCGTTAACAATGGTCTTATACAGTGTATAATTTCTATATTTCTCCCATTTCTTTTTCGCACTCTTTTGTTTACAAAGTACTTTTCGTTTTGTCTTTTGCTACTTTTCCTGCCGTTATTTATTAATATTCCAATTAAAAGGTTGAACTAGTTAGATAGAGGTATTTCAATCCTCTGCTACTTAGAGTACACATTGCGCTCCTGCAATTGCTTCTTCTTTTGACCATTTTGTTTTGTGCTGGGAGGGATATTTTGGGTAATATAAAGTGGCAAATTGACACGACGACACTCTTAGTCTATCGTTATTTTACCGAAAAGCCCATGTTGTACAGGTGGCAATATCACGTTTGTGGTAAGTATAGTAAAACCATGGACCGAGTGGTACAATGAGGGTTCACTGGTTCGATCTCAGAGAATCGGAGGGCTGACGAACAGACGCAGCCTGGTCCGAAGGTTCCAAACGCAAGAAGAAGATAACTAAATCAGACGTGGCAATATCATATCCGTTGATCTGTTTACTTTTCTGAGTAGGACTTTTTCCAGGAGAAAATTAAATCGATATAACTAAGGGACTAATGGGATAAAACTAGAAATAATGATAAAACTAATACGATGTGAAGGCCGGTATGATGGAACCGTATGTGAAATATCGAAATAATTAAAATATATTAAATTTATGAAAAAATTTGTTTGAATTCTGACTAAGAAGGATGATGGTCATGATGATGCAACCTACGTCGTGGTATGGACTGGGGCGACAATTAAATCATATTAAAATGGTAAACTAATTGTTTTAAATTCCCAGATTAATTTTTGACCACACACGTGTAATTGCGTATAAACAAGTAGGTGGAGAATGATCCTGAAACAGGTTAATTGCATGAGCCAGAGCTAGCTTTCATTTGACTTTGTAAACAGGATTGATCATATTTTATTCACTGCATTTATACCACAATACTGTATTCAAAGGCGTACTAAAAATTACAAGGAAGAACAAAAGAGAGACAGCACAAATCGGAACCTTCCCTCCTGGCTGCATTATATGCTAGGAGATTTACCCTAACCAGGTTAAATGACCAGAGACATAGTTGTATGCCAGCCTGGAATTATCAACTGGACTGATAAAATTGCCTGCGTTGGAATGAAAGACAACTTCCAGGCGGGAAAAGAAAATGAAAAGACATGGAAGAAGAAGACAGATTGGCGTATGAAAGCCCATTGGGTAAAGCTGCAACATTCATACACTATAATGAAGTAAGGTGAGGCCAGGACTTTACACTCCTTAACTGCGAGGACAGGCAAGGCATATTTATTGCTATAAATGAGGGAAGGTAGATGTGGGTGTAGTAAATAAGTAAACTTGAAGAGTGTAAGGGACCTATTGTGTAATGACCATTATGGACCAAACAAATAGTAATTTACCAAAATGCAATGTAGGCATCATATCGGTAAGTTTCCCAAAACATTGACTCGCCTACCTGCGCAGACAGTCACACACCGTCCATCTAACCAGCAAAAAGATCGTTCATGTCACCAAGTTCGTTCTTACTGGGTTTGTCCTTTTTTGGGCTGTGCTAGCTTATAGTGTTTCAATACGTGGGCGGAAACCAATAGGCCCATTTAACGAAGCACTTGTCGATTTAACAATTCGGCTATTAGACTGGATCATACATTTGCTGGGACTTTGTTCATAAGCAGGCCTGATTGCCAATTTTCCTTAATAATTAATCTTCTTTTAACACAAAAACTCAGCAAAAACCACTTAAATTAGCCGAAATCGACCTCTAATATTAAATATTTAAAAACTTAATCATCCGTCGCAATTCAAGTATTGATAATAAAGTACAAACATCTATCTTGCTTCCTTCAAATTTTGTGTAAGTTGGGCATAAATGATTTAACCTAACATCTCACAACATAATGGCATTAGTCTTTGTGGGCTTCACAGATTTTTGGAGTAACTTGAAAGTAACGCATAGCGAAGCTTATGGAAAATGCCTCATCTCCTTCCCCTTTCACATTTTCTTTTTGCATGTAATTTAATTAACGCAGTGCATGATCATTCTGCAATGCTTCGACAACAAGCATAGATCGGAACTTTTGACTGACAGTGGTAAGACGTTAGGATCATGATCACACTAATTATTCAATATCCCCACGCATAATTATGGCATATATATTTGTTGGAAGTATCAGCAACCATGCAATAACAGAACACCACAAGAAAATTGTATATCTGCGGGACGGATAGTCCTCTAGTGGCTGTAAATTATGACGCAATGTGATAGCCGTGGATCATATTTCTGGGTTTGGGATAGATGTTCAGGTGTTGTTCCATCAAAGTCCTCTCTCTCTTCTATTTTTCTTTTCTTCTTCCAGTCCACCCTGTCTTGGAGTCCCCACGCCAAAACTACTGTGACAACTGGGATCTCTCAACTCTCATTGCCGTGTCATGGCTTCCATTTGGTAAACTGTGCTGAAGCAACCGTATTAAATATGCACTAATACAAATGCAAAGTAGAAGACTTTAATTGTGCTGAAGCACCCGTATGAAAGTATAGTATTGAACCGAGATCCAAAATACAAAATAGATGTCTTGTAGATTGTGGAGTATAATGTATTAAATATGCAAGGTATATAGTCTGTCACGAATATAACATCCACATGAACTGTCCATTTGGAGTTTCATGGGAAACCTTGGAACAAACTAATAGTGAAAATACAAGAGCTGAAGCAGTCACATTGATTGCTATTTCCTTCTAAACTTTCGGTACTTAATTACAATATTAATTGGACAAATTAAATGCTTTGTTATATTAGCTTTTTGTGGTTAGTCTTATCATCTTGCAATAGGACGGGTCTACGTACCTTAATCAATTGTTTTATTTGGAGACCTGTTCATCCTTTTCACATCAACGTGTTTTAATTTTGGAAGACATTTGGAAACATTCTGATAGAATTTTCTCAAGTAGAATTGAATTTTTACATAATTCAAAGAAAACATAAAAAAAAAAAAAAAGACCAAATAATAGATCAAATCAAGTCAATACTTGCGCTTGAATGCATACAATACAGCAGATTGGATAGAAGAAAGTTTTAGGTATGATAATTTTGTTATGTCAGTACATAAATGATATGATAATATTATTTAATTAATAAAAAATTATTTATTAATTATGAATAAAAAAATTAAAATAAAATTTTATAAAATTTTTTATTATATTAAAATTTATTTTTAATTTTTTATTCATAATTAATGAATAATTTTTTTATTAATTAATTAATTTTATTAATATAATAAGATAGCTTCGTTTACAATTTTATTTATGAATAATTAATTTTTCCTGCATTTAAGTTAAACATTAGTCACAATGAAACGACAGTGACGCTGCAAGTATCGAAACTCTCTATGGTACTATACTTGTCATCGGTATCTTGAACCTTGTATTCGTAAGATAATTAATTATCACAATTACTTCTGTTGCTGTTAATTAATGCAAGCAATTACAAATGCTGCTACGGCCTACGGGTAAGGGAAATATAACGTTTCCTTGGTAATGCAAAACGGCTGAGAATGTACTGCAGCAGGCAACAGGCATGTGAACGGTCGAAAATGGTCGCGCCGGGACCATATGTATATAAAGGTGAACCCACCGTCAGATAGCTGCATTTGCATGACTTTGCATGGAAATGTTCACGTGCTCCTCCTGTTTTCCACTGTATATTCATTAAGTTGGTACCCCATCCCAATGAGTTTGGCCTCAGCCTTAGGGCAAGAGTCCCGATGACTCGTGGGTGGGTCGGTGGGTTGGTTCCTCAAATTTAATCAATAGACCGACGATACATTAACTTTGTTAGATATATAAATTTAGACCCTTTCTGCTTCGCTTTTGGTTATCATAATTAATGGCATTTGGAAAGATAAGAGATTAGAGAACGACTTCAAATATATGGGTCCATTAGGCTCTTTCCAGTGAATGCGTCAATAGTTAATGACACTTGAGTTATCCTTTAAAAGAACAATTTAGCAGACGGCATTATGAGCTCCAGCCACAGTGAGTTTAGGTTGGGAACAAGAAAGGAACAATTCCCATGTGCCCATCTGACATTAATGTCAGGATTGGAAAACAAAATACAAAACAGCGAAAGACATGCTAATGGCACACTAAAATGCATCCAAATCCTCGTTTCCAAGGCGACTTTACAGTGTCCCTACTGAATACACAATGAGTCATGCTTGCAAAATCTTCAAGCCTCTCGCCGAAAGTAAACACTTCGCTTGCAAGAATGTAATCTGTGCGTTCACTGTAGCAGCCAGTGCACTTAAATCTAATGAACGATGAGTATAACATACTGTAGGTAATAAATTGTAAGTCTATGTCAAACCAGAAAGACAGAAACCTTGATGCCGAACTTGCGTTTGTTAATATTGTTGTGACAGTCAAAGCGGTAGGCGATCTCAGCAATCATTCTAGCTTAAAATTTAAGAAACAAACCAAGAATGTCTTGCTTGAAACACTGAATTTCCACCGGCAATAAAGATCCAAAACGAACTCCCCGATATAGACCAATGATCCATTGACCCTGACCCATAAAAGTAAATCTTCCCTTGTTCACCCTCCCTCTCTGAAGAAAATTGTACTTGACAGCAAATCATTTTACCAAACGACTTATCCCAACAAAGAAACACGGAATCCCACGTACAGTCTTCGAGTATCTACCCGTCAATTGGCGTTCTGTCCTTCCTCCGTGTCACAAAGCCAAGTATTCCACCTTTTTTACACTCACTTGAAGATAAAACATAAATTTAAGAAGCAAACCTAATGACTCCGTCCATCATCACCATATCTAATATCTCCTTCAACCCAAATCATTCCTCTTCTTCCCTTCAAGCAATCTCATCTCCTCTCAGTTCTATTCCTAGTTTCTTCCTCCACCTAACTCTGCCACTTCACCTTCTCCTTTTCACCAATATTAATCCTCAACTTTCTTATTAACTATTATCACCCACATTACTATATTCATGTATATTCTGTCTCCCTTTCTTTATCATTTCTATAGCTAACTTCTTCATCGTGTCACTGTAAAGAAATAGTTTCGATGACCAGACTCTTTCGATCCAAATCTTGCGGACTTGTTGGACTCTCTGAGTTGAACACGGCTCGTTCGAGTCCTTTCTTTCACCAGAGTAGCAGAAACGACGACGAAGATGACGGAGAAGATGAAGGGTTAGGATACGACCCTGAAGATGAGAATGATGGTTTTGGAATTTCCAGAAACCCGATATCAACCCCGTTTATAAATCCGGGAACAAGATTCGGAGGAGGGAACAGTGAGGGGCAAAGTTGTAATTCAACATCGAGTCATCAGAGCAATAACCCGTTTCAGATTCGGGACCTCTTGGTGGCGGCTTTGAGGAAGTCGCTGGTTACGTGTAGCGTTGAGAGGGACGATGTGTCTTCCATGGATATTAGCTGGCCGACCGAAGTCAGACACGTGTCGCACGTGACTTTCGATCGGTTTAACGGGTTTCTTGGTTTGCCCACTGAGCTCGAGCCTGAGGTCCCTAGAAAAGCGCCTAGTGCCAGGTCTGTTAATTCTCTACTTTTTGAAACTTCTGTTGAATGTTATAGTCAGTGCTTGATTTCTGAGAAATATTGTGATTTCTTTTCTGACATGACAAATAATTTAAGTTATGTAGCAGAAATCCTTGCCTCTAAGCCTTTTTTTTTTTTTTCCTCTTCCCGGAGAAGATAGGCTCTTGCTCTTCTTCTAAATCAACCAAAATTATATCCTCTTTTCCTTTTTCTTCCTGAACGGCTAGAACATTTATCCAAATACACTTCAATTTTGTATTGCATCATTAATTGTCAATGGGAATTTGTGAAGGGAATAAACATTTGAAGTCAAGATATCATCATCATATGAAGAGCAAATTGTGGATATGGCTAAAACAATTCTGAAAGCTGAATTGCTGATATTAAACCATCTGATGTGATGATAACAACGATTTTCTATAAATGCCCTGTTTTGGAGATAGATTCAACTATAGGAACTGTATAAACATCAATGGAGCCATTTAATTCTTATGGGGTATCTGAGTATAGCCCCATTAAATATTTTTGTTATTTCTGCTTTACATGTTCCTTGTACACATCCAAAGGCCTCCAAATGTGAAAGAGATTTTACAACTGTATCGGTGTGGTTAGCTAAGAAAATTGTTGTACCTCATAAGGGTTGTTTCATGACTTTCGTCCAGTATGTATGTTCCTCTGATACTGCTTTCCATCAATTACTTAGCTATAATCTGCTGTATTTTTCGATGGGATTAGCTAGGGAAATTGTCTTATATGACAATAGTTCACCGTAGTGAATGAATAATGACTTTGATGAGAACTACAGTGCTAAATTGCTTCTATGGGATTTGGTTTCTAAGCGAGAGAGTTTAGGTGTTCAAGTGCTTTATCAATTATTTTTGTTCTTAAAAAAGTACAGTTAACTCAGCATATTGCAAAATACAGAGGATTATCTGGGTGGATTGTTTTATGTTTTGTACACAGGGAACATTCTGGAATCTCTTTTCTTGGCTCACCATCTTCAATCCTTGACTTGCATCATTCTTTGAACCTTTGCTGGACTTGTTTTTCATCTTGTATTTAGCTTACACAAGGCACCTCTTAATTTTTGATCCAGTGTAAAGGTATTTGGAGTTTCTGCCAAGTCTATGCAGTGCTCTTACGATGAAAGAGGGAACAGTGTGCCAACAATACTTCTCATGATGCAAAAACGTCTGTATTCAGAAGGAGGCCTTAAAGTATGTTTATGCCCGTATTTTGAATTAACGGCTATGCATTCATAAAGTCTAATGATTTGGTTAATGTTTGTTTCTGTTTCATGAAGGTAGAAGGAATATTCCGATTAAATGCTGAGAATAGCCAAGAAGAATGCATGCGAGACCAGCTTAACAAAGGTGTGGTGCCTCGCGGAATTGATGTCCACTGCTTGGCAGGTTTGATAAAGGTCTGCTTGCTGGATCATATGGTTGTTGTCTATGTACAAGTATGCAAGTCACTGTCAAAATAGCTGGTAGCTTTGACTTCTCTCTATCAACTTTGTGAAGGTCACAATGTCGAGACCCAGATCAAATTCTTTTCTGTTTACAATTTTGGAAATGGAAAATCTTTCAAATAAATACTCAAATTTATGTTCAGAAATCAGAACTGTGTTCACCACAATATATTAAACAATCATCAACAGGTGAATTAGGGATAAATTTTGAGTGTGAAGACTTCCTGGTTAAATTTTCAAGATGGTCAGTATTTGGTTTGTCAAAAGCCGGTCAGAATAACTGATATTAGGACCCATGAATTGCTTTGATAGACTATCTCGCACATCATCATTCAAGCTTTGTAATTCCTTGATTTCCTAAAATTTCCCCTTGTTAATTTATTATGTAAGTGGTCATGTGTTCACTTTCTTGTTATTGACGGGTGTGCATTTCAATAATGCTCGGTAGGCATGGCTTAGAGAGCTACCCACTGGGGTACTTGATTCTCTCACACCAGAACAGGTGATGCACTGCAACACAGAAGATGACTGCAGTGAACTTATGAAGTTACTTCCTCCAACAGAAGCTGCTCTGCTTGGCTGGTCAATCCATTTGATGGCAGATGTGGTGCAGCGCGAACAGTACAACAAGATGAATGCACGCAACATCGCTATGGTTTTTGCACCAAACATGACTCAGGTTTCTTAAAAATTGTTTCTTTATTGATTTCATTTCGTAATTCTGGCATGTACTAGTTGGTTGGTTACTGCAATCAACCTGTCTGCACCACAAGCAAACTGATCTTGGGACACTAAGCTGACTATGGACTAATAAAAGGTTCTCGCGTTTTAATGCAGATGGCCGATCCTTTGACTGCCTTAATTCATGCTGTGCAAGTGATGAACTTCCTCAAGACACTGATCTTAAAGACCCTTCGAGAAAGGAAGGAATCTGCAGCTAAGTGTAGGTTGCTCGCATCATGTTCAGATTCACCCAGCAACGAGAATGATTCACATTCATCAAACATACGCACAGACGCTTCTTTTGAGATAAATCAAGATTCTTGTGCCTCTGGAGGACCTGCAAGTAGTAAGTTTTTGAGGGTTGCCACTTTGAGTAGACTGAAATCTGATGCCGAGTATAAATTTTGGAGCTTACATAACAAGAATGATGGAGAAGAGGAATTCGAGTCCATATCAGGTAGCAGCACAACTGCATTGTGTGAGACGGGGGCATTAGAAAATGGGTTTAGAGGTGGATACGATATCGGGGACTGGCCAAGTTTAAGAAGGGGAGTGAGGAGGCTATGCAGGCATCCTGTATTTCAGTTAGGTAAGCCAGCTAAGAAGGCTATAAATCTTGGTATTGTAAATACTAGAGAAGGAGGTAGAGAAGAAGCATGGGCATGATATCACATACACTTGTGTGTCCTCCACTTTACCATTTTGTGCGTTTGTGGAGTCTTTGCTTGTGTAAACGATGTAACAGTATGGATGTTTAGTGTTTGCTTTTGTCTGGTCAAAAAGTAAATAATACAGTATGTTTAATGATACTAAGCGATGCTGTAGCAAATTGAACCAGTAAACTTTGAGCTATAAGTGTGGACCTACCCTTGTTTGATTTATTTCTTAAGTTAAGGATATGTTTGGAATTGACATAATGCACATGATATTAGTCGTATGATAGTGAGATTCTATCAAAAATTTTATCGTGCTTTCAGAGTTAATTGTTGTTCTTGTGGCCTTTTATTGTTAATGTTTAGCCTAGAAGACTGACATCTTTCCCACGTTGTTTATATCCTAAAATTGAGTAACTTGCTCTATATTATGGATTGAAGGATAACTCCTCAAAACTTTCCGAACAGTTGACAAAATTGCAATACCAACGAAAACCCAGATGCCTAGAAGTTGTGGTGATTATAGTCAGAGAGAGATAACTCGGTACTCTGTTTCATTCATATTAGCTAATTTGAAGACAATGCCATCACGATTATGGACGCTCCTCTGCATTGAAGTAGCATGGTCAAAAAGTACAAAACCATTGCCGTGGACTTGGGCCAACAACTATTTCAAACTGTAAAGGAAGCGCGTGTTTCCAGTCTAGCTTTTTGTTTTCAAATGGCCCAATCATCTCTCGACAGTGGATCTGATTGAACTCGGATCTCAACCTGGGCTGGAGCCTGGACTTGAGTAAACAAAAACAACAAACCCATGCTATTATTAAACAAGCCATTTTCAGCTTTATAACTGTAGCATTAGCAGTGTTTAATGTATCATGCCCAATCTCTAACAGTGGAGACACTGCAGAATAATTTATTTCTTGGAATTGGTCAATTCGCACAGGGTCGGCTTTCTTCAATATCTATCCGAAATAGATCGTGTTACTTTCACGACGAGTGAAACGTTAAATTGTTTGCATAATAAAAAAGCAAAAGATTCGGCACGTCGGCGTATTAACCAAATATTATTTTTAAAAATGTTTGTGAATCATCAAAATCTAATTTTAAATGAGTGTAGCATGGTCATACTAAAACCTAACTCTCTTTCGCCTTTCTAAACATTATAATATTGCTAATTATCCTAAAAGAAAAGGATTCACGGCATCAGCATGTCCTGTGGGGTTTCAGCCAAAATATTATATGTCAATTATTCGGGGCTTAATTATTCAATTAATGGTCATTTGCATTAAAAATGACCGCCCTCCCCCACTTTTTTTTTTTGGTCTTAATCACCAAAGATGGTCATCTTGTTTGTTGCAAATTAATTAGATCGATGCATAAAGCAAGCAGCAAACGAGCGCACAGCATCGAGTAGGCAATTATGCAGCAATTTGCACAACTCAATGAGAGCGAGAGCCGCTGAAATTTGGCCTACAAGAAAAGGAATTGACATGAAATATCCAACTCCATTACAACCTAACCTGTCTTCCTTAAACAATAATGGTTGTGAAGGATGTTCTAGAAAACGAAACTGATTTGCAAATTCGAGTTGTGATATGCATGGTACAATATTAATTTGTCCAATTTATTGCGGGTGATTATCGCATTCATTCTTTGCAGACGGTGGTTGTGGTGGTTGCTGTGGGTGTTTCTCAGCGTAGGCTTCCTTAATCCTCTTCTTGCTAATTAATCAAGATCACGAGTAATCAATTGGTATTATGTCTTAATTGATTGTGTTGTGTACATTATAATATATAGCAAATACAGCTGCCATTCGTAAGTGAAACGTTTACATATGACATTCCTTGTTACATGTCGCCAAACTGGATCTCAATTGAATAATAAGACACGACAAAATGATAAGTTACAACAAATATCTTTATTTTATACAACCAATTGAATATGTTTGTCTCAAAAAATATATATATTTTTACGCAATATAATAACATCGTACATTTATTAAAATTTGCTTCTATTATAATAATTATATTACAATTTTGAATTATATTACGTGATAATTTAAAAATATTTATATCATTTATCTATTTAATTAAATTATGGTTGTATATTTTTTTATATTATATAATCGAAAAAATACTTATACTTAAATTTGTATACATATAACAATGTATACGTTGATATTTTGTAAAAATATAATTTTTTTTTTCTAATTATACTTATCATTTCGTATCAAAACATTTTTAAATGACTCAAGTTAATATTTTAATAAATTAAAATAATTATTTAAAATAAACTTATTTCTTAATTGAGATTCTTAAATAGACTCGAATTTTCTTAATTTTTATTTAAAAATATTTTATAATTCATTTTCATGCATTAATCTATCATTGATTTATTGAAGAAATGTGTTTAGTGTTTTAATATTTCAAAATATTTGGACAATTTTCGAGAATCATGAATATGATATATGCTCGGTTGCTTCGAGAATTCCTATGTATGACAATTCAGAACTTATACATGAGTTAAATATTGGTGCGACCTTGATATTGATATGAGAATAGAGACCCACCCATGTAGCTATGCAATTTTTGCAACTTGTCATCGGTCGGTAAGACGACTCATGAGTCGTGGTACCCCTCTCAATTCTTAATCCCCACATCTCTATTAGCTTTACATTTTATTTTATTTCCCATTTTCATAGCAATCTAGGAGTACCGTCGTTAGTGCCTTTGCGATGGCCCAGGTGAAAAAGCATACAATTAATTAACAATAGAAGTAAACACGCACATTAAACATGATTTTCTTTTATAATTAAGAATATTAATAAATATTCTAATTGTCCCTCTTCATGATTGTTCAAGTTGTTGTTAGTATTATTATTATTATTATCATTGTATCATTGGGTGCCACGCATAAGTAACTATTGACTCCTCTTTTTATTTTAATAAACACTATATTACCGATAGATATTATATAAATTATGAATGTGGGCATAATTGTTATTCCATTAAGCATGAAAATGACTTTTATCATTGACTATGCATCAAATTAACCACTAAAATTGTTTATACATACGATCCATCCTTGGTGTATGAAAGGCAAATGCCATGTGCATTTAAGTCTCGTAATTTCAAAAATTATTAATATATATTCAACGAATCATATATTTTTTAATATAATATTTAAATTGCATAACAAAATTACTTTAAATAATTAACAAAATATTTAAAATGTATAATAAAATAATTTAAAAATAAATTTAAAATTTAAAATTATTAATATAAGAGTTTAAAAATTTTATCGTTCGTAAATGGGTAAAATATATTGTAGACAATTTTTGTAATATGACACACTTTTCATGTAATTTAGGCATGTTAAATCGTGGATATTATTATTGCCTAAAAATAGTTATCACAACGTTTATGGCGAAGCGGTGTGGCCGTGATATTTGATAGGTACGGATATAGAGAGCTGAATGGAATTTAATTGCATTGGTGCCAATTGATTATAACAGAATGAAGATCAATCACAAACATAATTTATTCTCCGATAGGTTATCTATTTACAACCGCAATAGCTTTCCCAGAGCAAAACGTGCGTGCATCTCAATATTCATCTGCCAATCAGTTGCATAAATTCAGCGTATTCTTTTGTAAACTCAGCATGCATTAAAAATAACGAGGATGGCTGAGGAACTCCACCCCCCCACCTCCCTGCTCCAGAAGTGGGGGGTGTGGGGGTGCGGGTGTGGGGCGGGCGCTGATTGGCCGGCCAGCTTTTTCCGAATGGTGCAAATCTAACAAAGTTGTGCATGTGGGCATGTGGGCATGTCTAGGGATTCGAATGCTAGGTGGCCTTTTCGCAGTGATGGCCCAACTATTCTGTCTCATAAACTGCAACTTCGGATTTAGCATGCCAACATCCCCACACCATACAAATAACACACATGGTTATTCTACACATTTCCCAATCAAATAATTAAATTTACTCGGGAAATCTTTATTAATGTGCATGTAATTAGGATTATTGCCTAATGCGGATGAATAATTTAGGTTATCCGTAATACATGCTTACCAAAAACTTCGGGATACAAAATTCCACCAACTTGGTTGTCATAATCATTTGTGCCTACAAAGCAGAATCCCAAGTCATTAATTCATAAACTAGAGGGGAATAAAACTACATATTATTAACAAGATGATACAAGCATTCTCAATCTCAACCTTTGATATATTAATAAAAAATAATAAAAATGATGCACGTGGACAAATTCTTGTAATCGTAAAGATAGCCGAAAGGAGGGCACTAAAAAAATTGGAAAAAAAAATACTTGAAATAAATAAATAAACTTTTTTTAAAAAAAAAAAAAAAATCATGCTGGCGCTTTTTTGTTATCGTCAAATAGACACTCCCAACGCCGAACCCCGAAGAGTGTAAGAAAATGCCCACCACAAGTCAGCATCCACCCACCAGCACCTTAAAAATACACGGGGTCTGTCTGTATGGACCACGCCACGCAATCCGGCACTTTAAAAACATACACATATATGTACGTACGCATGTCTGTATGTGTCGTATGCCAGGACACTTAATATCAAGTGTAATATAATTATTGTGTTAATAGTATGATAAGAGAATAATAAAATAATTGATTATTTATTTATTAATTAAGTTTTATTATATAAAGCATTTTGTAACCGAGGTGTTAAGTTTAAGGTTACTGTACAAAGCGTGACCTGGTAAGTGTTGCAAGCTCAGAAATATCTTCGGAATGATTGTACGGAAAGCCGGGTAGGGTGGACCCTAACGTGGCTAATAAATCCAAAAGCAGTGATCAGTCTGACATACATAATAATTGTAGTTACACCATTTAATATAGTATAGTATACTATAATATAATATAATATAAATAGGACGATAATTTATACTAATTTTAATTGTATTATTTTTAAAAATTAAAAGCAACTAATTATTTAACAATTCAGAAAAAAATTATATTTATTATTATTATAATATAATTGTTTTATACAGAGAAGAAAGTGTGTGAGTTGATTCAGAGAACGGGGGACCCAAGGGCCCACAAAGGCCCCTGGCTTTCGTATCACGTGATATTAGTGGCTAATAATAAACAGTAATTAAGCTAATTCGGACAGTTACGGTCCCCATTAACGCCAAACTTCGCTTCCGAGTGTCTGACGTGCGCGTGATAATCTATTACGATTTATGTGCGGCCATATAACCCGTCTTCCCTCCGCCCCACTCTCTTGTTTCTCCACAGGTTACTCACTCTCTTCTCCTCCTGTTTCTGTTTTAATTTGTTCTTTCCCTTTCAGGTTTGAGCCCCACTTCCTTTACTCTCCCTGTTGAGTATTTGTCTAATCTTCCCTCTTCGTATGCAACAATTATTTATATTTATACTCATACAACGGCTTCTCATCCATTAGATCTATGCGAACATTTGTTTCTGGCAAGGAGTTGTGTTTCTCTCCTTTGTGAACAGAAGAGGGATCATTTTCTTAGTATTTCAGATTCTTGGTAGTATTTTCTTAGATCCTGCATCTATCTTTGTTCTCACGATAATCTCTCTCTCTCTCTCTCTCTCTCTCTCTCTTTGTTCCGTCTTACACACAACTCAAGGAAGCCATGGAAGATCTGAGAATCTCTCCATCTTCATCTTCTTCTCTAGTTTCCTTAACCCCAGAGACCCCACCACCCACTCTCCAACAAAGGCTTCAATTCATAGTTCAGAGCCAACCAGATTGGTGGGCTTATGCCATTTTTTGGCGAACATCAAACAATGATAATGGTCACCTCTGCTTGACTTGGGGAGATGGCCATTATCAAGGTACGAAAGACACTTCTCCTAAGATAAGCAACGTAGGCAATTTCCCCATGCCTGCCTTGAACTGGGAGAGAAAAACGGTTATCAAGGGAATCCAGCAATCATTCATTGCAGATCATCAAAGCCATGAAATAGATATGTCCATGATGAACGGCAGTGATGTCACTGACACCGAATGGTTCTACGTGACGTCGGTGGCCAGATCTTTCAGTGCTGGTGATGGCATCCCAGGCACCGCTCTAAGCACCTGTTCTTTGGTGTGGTTAACTGGTAGCCACGAAATGCAATTTTACAACTGTGAAAGAGCTAAAGAAGCACAAATGCATGGTATCCAGACGTTTGTTTGCATACCAACAGGTTGTGGTGTGCTGGAATTGGGCTCCTGTGACATGATCAGAGAGAACTGGGGCTTGGTCCAGCAAGTGAAGTCTCTTTTCGGCTCGGATCTCACTGGCTTAGTTGCCAAACAATTGAATCCGACGCCCGGACCGATCCAGTTCCTCGACAGAAACATCTCTTTTGCTGATATTGGCATAATTGCTGGAATACAGGAAGAAGATACAACCCCAGAAGAGAAGAACAACAAGCAAGCAAAAGAAGCCAAAGTTGGAACTGTTAAAACCAGGCAATCGTCTAATGTGGATTCGGAGTATTCGGATTCAGATTGCCCGTTGACTACGGTGAATAATATAGAGAAAAGAACACCCAAAAAAAGAGGGAGAAAACCGGGTCTCGGTAGAGAAACGCCACTGAATCATGTAGAGGCGGAGAGACAGCGTCGGGAGAAGCTCAACCACCGGTTCTATACACTGCGAGCTGTGGTTCCAAATGTGTCAAGAATGGACAAAGCATCGTTACTCTCTGATGCTGTATCTTATATAAATGAACTAAAGGGAAAGATTGATGAACTGGAATCACAGCTGCAAAGAGAGTCAAAGAAAGTGAAGCTGGAGATTTCTGATACTATGGATAATCAGAGCACCACCACGTCTGTGGATCAAACTAGGGCTAGTTCTGGTTCCGGCGCTGGGTTGAATCTTGAAGTTGAGGTTAAAATTGTGGGCAAAGATGCAATGATCAGAGTCCAATCCGAGAATGTGAACTATCCAGCTGCTAAGCTAATGAGTACACTGCGTGAGCTTGAGCTTCAGTTGCATCATGCCAGTATGTCATCTGTTAATGATCTCATGCTTCAAGATTTTGTGGTTAGGATTCCCGACGGATTAAGAACTGAAGATGGTCTGAAATCGGCTCTTCTTAAAAGACTTGAGCAGTAAGATTAATTTATCATAATCAAGTAACATCTAGTTAATCGTACGGAAGTATGTTCTTTAATCTCTTAATGTTTCGTTAATTTAGTTGTTAATTAATTTCCTGTCAGTTTTCTCTTTGTACCTCTTGTAATTAATCTAGCAGATGTTTCCCTGCAAGCATGTTGCAATCTCCGAGGGCAATAGGAGTACAATTTAGAGAAACTCTTTGCACCACATGATTTTCCTCTTGTTCGCCATATTTATACCACACTAGTTTAGTATTCAGTGACCATGAATGGCCTTAATGGCCAAACAGCAAGCCAAGAGTCAGAGGGCGCATGGCGATATTGATCGATTCGCTCACGTTTGTACATAAATGAAAGAGTACATGTAAAAGAGCAATTAAATTTTCTTGGCCTAAAATACCTAGTTCTGCTCCTCCATTTGAGCACGAAATAAATTGAAGAAAGGGTGTGTTTGGGACATCAGAAGTCATAAAGACTGGAAGGAATTATCAGGAGGACTAGGACCACTCCACCACTGCCTAATATTTTTTTTTTTTCAAAAAAAAAAAGGTTGAAATATGGAATTACAAAAAGCTGTCTTGGGTTAGGATGGTAACCTCAACCCAGCTAGCTAGCTATCTAGCTCTTATATCATTTCGATAACCAATGGAATCGAACCATGTAACTCTATTGCATTACAGCAAGCAAATGGATTATTTGCACCAAGTAGCACTATTACATACAATAATCGACTGGTTAGGTGCGTTCGTGGACCAGGCGTTACCCATAGAGGAAAAGACAAAACGAAGGTAACTTGTCCAAAACATTATCAAACGTCACTACAAATGAAATAGACTTGCAATGAAGAGACACCGTATGCATATACTTGAAAATGATTAGTATACCAAATTTCTACCTATACTGTGATAGAAAACACGTTGAAAACAAAATATATTTCTTCTGCTGGTTGGTTGGTGCCCAAACTTGTTTAGTTCCATTGGAAAGAGTAGTTGGTATTTTGTACCGAAACAACACTTCATCAGTATATAAAAACAAGATTTTTTTTTCTTGTTTTAATGATGACAATGTCTATTGAATTCAATTTTAGAATAATAGGTGGAATATGCATAAAATAAAAAAATGAAATTAGGAACGATTCAATTAAAACAGCAATAAACGAGAATGGTGTGTTGACATCAATCAAATTAGTATTATGTAACTTACTAATGACCGAAAATTGACATGGCGAACCCCTTTTCCAAAATTTTTTAAAAATGATAGTAGGAAATTTTTATTGCATTGTCTACTCATGTAATATAAACAAAATAAAAGATGGGATCTGTGAGATGCAATAACATTGCATTTATATAATTAATGCTGTCACTTGATATATCTTATTGTCGCATTTATAATTATATTAAAAGTTAATAATTGACCGACATATTTGAATTTAATTTAGCATTGCCGTGTATTTACCGCAACGTCAAAAAACAACAACCAAATTATTTATTAAATATTAACATCATGCTAATATTTAATAATAAACTTTGATTTAAAATAGTAAATATTTGACTTAATTATTCGTTAAATATCGCGTATTACTTTTTTTTAAATTTATATTTAATATATTTATATAAATTTTTTTATGGTAATTATTGCATCATCTCTTACCTCACTTGCATTCTTCCTCGTATCTGTTTGACGTTATTATACCAAGTCATCGTCATATCTTATTCGCATTCACCATGAACATTAAAGACACCGTGTTAATTGAGGTTATGTGATCATAATACAATGAATTAGGGGCTGATTTGAGTTTATTATTGCCAAATTTGTTTGTAGATAAAGAGCGAGAAACATTTCATGAAAGGAGTACAATTAATTTGGACAATGTCAACTTGTCGTGCACTAAACAACAATTTATGTGTGTGCCTGTGTGGTCTGTGGACTTGGACCTGTGATTGTAATCTAATGGTGCCAGCCGCGATAAGAAAACCACGTAAGCCAATACGAGGCGGAGGCGCCGTTGTTTTTGGTTTTTAGTGCATGTTTTTAACACGAGAAAATTGATTGTTATTATTTAACGCGACTTCTTGGGGATGAATTTGGGCTTTCAAATTCAAAGCACAAATTCAATGAACTAGTTTTCGATCACGTGTAGTATTGACACGTGACCTAATTTAGAACGTGGATTTCAAGATTCACGTGATCCAATGAATATATTGCGTGGAGCTTGTTTACCAAACAACGTTGTTTGTTTTTAAATGTTAAAAGGATTATCTATTTACATTGAAAATTAAAAAAAAAAAAATTTATTGGGAGTAGCTCTGGGTTGGGTTTCAGTATGCGGGTCTACGAAAATTAGTCCTGGGATGGGCTCGGCCCAAAATATTTTGGGCCGTAACACCATCAACTAATCATATGGCCCAGTGAATGTGGGCCAGAGTTAATATCCGGAACCTTATTAGCACAATCAAACGACTGGTAACAGATTGAGTTGGACTTTTGAATCTTTGACACAGTGACGTGAAAACAAAGAGGAAATATAAATTCTTTGCTGTTTAGTACTATCATGTAGCACGCGTACAAAATCTATGTATTAACAGCGGAATCAATGACCCAGTGCTGTCCATCCGTTTGGACTTGGAAACCGTTAATCTTGGCAAACAAATTTACCGCTCTTCTTACGCCTCTGTTGTCTGCTGCGGTGAAATAATCGTGCCCAAAAATAACTCCACCGGGTCTCAAGATCCGCCAAGCCCGGTTTATATCCGCCCATGCCGAGTTAAAATCATGGCCCGCATCTATTTCTATCAAATCACCCACCACTCCCCACTCACACAATTTCATTAAAGCCGACCCGCTCGAAAACGGTACGGGCAAAACTGATTTGGTGGCATTGTGGTAAATAACGTTTTGCATGAATTGATAATAGAGTAAGACGTTACCATTTATCATCTGAATGTCCTTGAATTTATCGCGAAAGCCGGGCCACCCACGGAAATCGTCGATACAAAGAATCTGAGTATCGAGTCCCAGTTGGCGGGTCAAGTTGGACATGTGAAGAGCTGAGGCGCCGAGAAATGTTCCAACTTCTATGATGACACGTGGCTTCAATTTATCAATTAGATGCTTGAAAACGGCGCCATAAGAGCCCCAGCCTTTGATGCGAGTTCGACGAAGTAGTTGACTAACATGCGGCGGTGGGAAATTGAAGTAAGGGGAGATGCCGTTGAAGACTTTGTCAATAATGATTGGACGAACGAGTTGAGGGGGAACTGAGTCAGCGCAGTCAGTCGTGACTCGGAAGTTGTCGAGTAGAGTTGGAGAAAGATTGGTGGTTCGGATGATTGAAGGTCTTGAAGAGGCGAGCGGTGGTGGTGGTTGGATGTGGGAAGATGTAGAGGATATGTAACCCAAGGCGTAGAATAGGAGGAGGAGGAAAACATACGCTGTTGGGTTAGTCAACAGTTTCTTGACTAAGTGCAAGAGTCTAATATGCAAGCGGTGGTGGTGGTGGAGGCGGTGAGGGTGTTGGTCGTCTTTGTCTTTCATGTCGTCGTCGTTTTCTTGACGAATTTTGGCTCTTTAAAGAGAAAACCCAGCTACCAACGGCGACTATGGGGTGGTCAAAAATAATTACAAGCTACAAAAGAAAGTAGAGAAGAAGAACAGTTAGGAAGGAACGGTACAGAGAAATGGGAAAACCAAGGAACACGAAAAGAAAACAAGTGCGGTGTGGTTGGTTTACTGAAGAGAACAATTAGGACGATGGGTCTGTGACAATTCGGTCGGTTCAGTTGCATGTTTAATACAAGGGATGAGGTCGTGAAAAGGACCCAGAAACTTGAAGATTAAGATTTGGGGAGGGGGTTGTTGGTGGTTCAAGTCTTAAGACTTAATAAATTAAAAGTTTGATTTTCGGTAATGGTTTTGAAATTTTGCTCAATCTTTCACAATAGTGACAGAGTGATTTGCTTCAGCTTGCCTCGCTACACATTATTTTTTCAGTTTCGGTTTCATTTCTAATTATAACAAAATGGCCCAGAACTGGCTGTGAGCATGATGTAATCCTTAATCATATTCATATATTCAAGAATTTGATATTTCTTTTTGGGTAAAATGACAACATCATGTTATTAAAAAAAAAAAAAAAAGAAATTCTGGTTGAATAAAAGCACAACTTCAATAATTCACTTGTAATTTAATCTCATAATCTAGCCAACGGGGATTATTGAACAAGTAATCTTGGCAACAGGCTGCGGCATCCCAGGCAGATAACTTTTCCTGATCATACAAGTAAATATTGTTGCATATTATCGCATTCTATACAATATGTATATTTCGGTTCATTCAAAAATAGTGAGATATTTAATAGATATATGTTGCAGGATTGCAGCAACTTTAGAAGCGTTGACCATTGATGCAAATATAGCCACGCATGCCTACTTCCCCACTTCACAGCGACGTGACCCAAAATTTAATGTGATATTAATAAAGATTCAATGAAATGACATTCGCTCTTCGTTTTAGAAGCAGACGAGAGATATCTTTTTTGTGTACTTCTTATCCCTTCATCAAAATGCTGAGGCCGATGCTCCTCTATCAAAAATATCTTTTTTCTAATTCAAGACTACTTCAAAATTTGTGGCGGTTTCTGACCAAATCCAGCGAGTATTCCACCATCCCATATTATGATGCATATAAAAGCATCAAATTCAATAAATTGCATGCTTGCTCCCACAGAAGACCCACTCAACCATACTTAAGCATAGTTTTTTACGAGCCTCAGCTTGTGGCCTCGGCTACACTAAAAGTCGAGCATGGCCAGCCCTTTTATGTGCTTAATACAAATAATTGCTCACGTGAGCCCGTACCTGTTTTACTACTAGTTAACTATACTATGTTATATAATTCGATGCTTCCAAGGCACCGCCAAAATATAACGCCCAACAAAAAGCTCACCGGGAATGAACAATCTTCTAATTGATATGACTTGGCACAATTTCTACGACCTTGCTAGGAACAAGAAATAGCCACCAGTCAAAGATGCAGTGACATCACAAATCTAAAAGACAATGCGTGCATTTCAAGGAGTAACAAAATGACAGACATGGAAGAAAAGCTCGCAGGTTTCACCATCTTTCTTCCACGTACCGACTGTCCCTATCCAACCATTCCATTATGATTTTGGTTGATCGGCATGCCGAGATTGCAACACAACTTACCTAACTAATCTGTTAAAATTTAAGAGCAACAAAAAACTGCCAATTCTAAGCTCTATCTAAAAGAACACGGGGACCATTACTATCGAAGAGGCATCTACTATGAACAGCCATAAGTATCCAAGAACAAAGGGCTATGTCACTTTGCCACCTCTCCATCCCCAGAACCGTGCCCACCAGCTGAGCTGCCCTGGCCATCAGCACCTGCTGTCCCAGCATCAGAAGCATCTTGCTTATTTCCTCCACGTGGGTCATTTGGGCCTGCTGCCGGAGGAGGGCCTCCGCTGCTGCCACCTCCAATAGAGCTTTCACCATGCATGGGATGCATGCCATTGTTGGCAGCCCCAGGTCTCATTCCCATTTGTGCTTGCATGGCTTGATGTTGCTGGTGTAGCTGTTGTTGAGGATCGAGTAGTTGATGAGGGTTATTGAATTGTAAAGGTATTTTTGGAGGGAAAATTCCTGGTTGCTGAGCCATTGCTGCTGCCTGAGGATGTTGCATGTAATACCCTCCAGGTTGCATTGCAGGATGTGGGGCCATCTACAAATGTTAAAAGCACATATGATTAGCAAAAAAGTTGAGGGTAGGTGAATTAGCAAAAGACCAGTCAATTTCACAGCTGACCTGGGGTGGCATTGCCGGTGCTTGTGGTTGTGCATCAGCAATTGCAGCTAAATACATCAAATTCTTTTGAAGCTGAGCTTGATATCTGAATCAACAAAATTTTGATAAATACACAAGATCAACAGCAAACACATGAACTTACGAGAGTAAAAGAAAGAGAGATGTTCTAATTACAGTAATGCTAGGGATAAAAACTCTTATACACATTCTATTCATAAAAATTGATGTATCAAAGTTACTTTAGTGACACGCCCCCCATGATTTTTTTTCTCTCTCATAAAAATGTAGGACATGTGGCAATAAAAAAAACATTATTATATTAATTTGTAGAGGTAGCGATACTCTTCCAATTATATGAATAGAAAGCAATTTTGAAGATTTAAGATTTTAGCAGAAATAACAAATGAAACTTCTTCACTGTTTGCAACAGTAACTTCCATTTTGGCTTTTCACATACATATGCTTAGTTTCATCTTGATCCTAAACCCTGTTATCCTCTTCTTTTGAACCATCAACTCATTCACATAAAGGAGAAAGCCACATGAAATATAACATGAGTTAAAGACTTCAGGCATCCAAGTTCCCAAATAAACTTGCTCACGCGAACTATGTTGATTGTGCCATTGCTATAGCCAAAGATATGCATGTAAGATCACAACCCTCATACAGGTGCTACCTAACTCGTACATTCAGGAATAATACAATGCCCCTCTTTTACAATCTAGACTTCATATGAAAACAACAAGTGTGAATTTAGGAGATAAACTAAAACAGTTCCTTGAAACCTTGTTGCTGACTGTAACATCTGCACAGGGGCAATATTGCATAAAATCCAACTTTAATAACATACATAAATACTGGGTCATATTCAGAAACCATAATTATCATCAATCAAAGATAAAATGGAATGATTTATTATCATTTTTGGTGATGAATCTCATTTTAATTCTTCAATATGAATCACGATCTCCAATATATCATGAATGCCATTCAAACACAAATTATGTTGACATGTCAAGATTGTAAATCAAAAAACAATCAACTGCTTGATTGAAACCTAGTAATCACTTACTGGGCACACTCTGTCAGCTTTCCAAGATTTTGATTATCCAAGATTGCCAAAATCAACTTCTTGTTCTCATCAAGGTACTGCATCAAGCATTAAATACAATAATTAAACACCTAAGTATCAACACCAGCATGCAATGCATCACTAAGTTCTGACCGTATGAAGTTAGAATTAAAGAGAATGTACAAAGATGAAGCCTACAAAAAGTGAAACTGCAGCAAAGATCTTTGATGTAATATAAGAATGAGCTTCCACACTTCTTTGACAAGGACATTCTATAGTTGTGTATAAAACAGGGAGCCTAGTGAGCCAAAAATTAAGAAACCATTGGCTCACATTTTATTCCAAAAATCAGATATCATACTCTCCCATTCCCATAATTTGAAAACTTTCCTCATAAGACTTATAATTTGAAAATTTCCCATTCTCAACTTTTCTTTGGACACGGGTTTCCACATGAGAGAATAACTATCATATCTTCAGTATAAAGCTGCATGCTTAGCTGGAAATTTACAGTTATAGGGAAACAGATCGCATCCAGATATGTTTTACTGTGTTCCTTCTGACAAACACATTGCAATTAAACCCATGGGAACATCCAAGAATTTCTTTTGTCACACAATCACACTCAAGTACTACTCTTAGAGCCTTTCAGTCATATGCTTTTCATGCCAAACAAGAAAAATTGCCAATGTTGATAGTGCATTGATCTTGATTGTGTAGAACACAGCTTTTGCACCTCGTAGCCGTAGTACTACCAACTCTGTAACAGGACTTTGTGCCAAAATTTGATTAATCCATTAAGCCATTCAGATTTCTAAACATCCACACCCTCATAAATTGCACAATCTTCCCATAAGGCAAAGTTCTTCTTTTAATCACTCAGACATGTGTCTAAAGTGATAACATAGGAATCTCATCTCTCCATCTCTCTTTTTCCTAATTGGCATTTTATGAGCAATATAGTACCTATGTATGTGATCACTATTCTGCAAGCTGACTTATGCACAGGCTATAAACCCACGTGTTTATCGCACATTGAGTAACATGTATCCAAGGAATCGCTTCAGGCATCATCCTTGAAGACCATTTATGAAAGAGTCGCTATTGTTGGACCTGCTAAAACTGCCTCCAATAAATTTTTGGAGGCTGCCTAAACATCTAAGCAAGTGACATCGGTCCACTTGGATGTATTTGGCAGGAAAATGATACACACATAGACAAACAATAAAGAAGTGCAAATTCATCCAACACAATTTTTAATTGTTCTTGCATTCCTTATCTTACCCAAAATAGTATCATATAGCACGAGAAACCTTCCTATATTGTACGGCACACATAACTACATGACAAAAGGGGCATATCTCATTGTTCTAGACAGCAACGACAAATAACTAACAATTCTAACTTCTAGTATTAAACACGACTCCAGCAGTGGATGAATTCCTTTCTTCAAGAATAATTTGCACCTTCTTATTGCCTGGATAAATCTTTCACTGACATCATGAAATTCAAACCCAGCCCAAACCTTCCAAATCTTTCATTTCCATTCTTGTATTCAACAATAGTACAGTCAAAATTATGGTAGGTTTTTATGCACAAAAGCACTCATCTCTCGCACAAAGGAAACTTAACAACCATAATCAGAGTACAAAATATTCTTTTATACTCCAATCTTATTCTCTAATAATTTACATAAATGTTTATCTAATATGTAGGTTCGCCAATTAAACCACTTGACAAAGCCGGTCCAGCAACAGGTTGTAACTACTCACTTTCCTTAATAAATGAGCATCTCCAACAAGACCATCTCTCCAACGTACGTAGATATACCTTTTCATTTTCCGTACACATACGCGTACCACGTATGTATATCTCTGAAAAATAAACACAAGGAGAGAGAAGAGATTATACCTTTTGAATCTGCTCGGTGGTGATGTTTGCGGGAGGAAATGAGGGCATAACAGGAATCATCTGCGGTGGCTGCTGCATCTTGTAACAAAAACCCTAACCCTGATCACGGAAAAGTACCCCAAATCAATAGACTCCAAAGAGAGACAAATAGAGATGAGTACGGTGGAGATCGAGAGAGAGGCATACCTGCGAGTAGGCGAAAGCAAAAGGATCTTTCAGGAATTTACACAAAAGTTGCTGTAAATTTTATAAAAGTATTTCAAAATCTCCTACCAAACAACAACAATGCTATATTTGGTCTGTCCTTTAAAGTCACTAACTCGCTCTGCTTTCAGTTCACACGCCCTACCTTCGTTGTTTATTGGTTTCATTCACAAACGCGCGTATGTGATGTGTCTTTCACTCGCTTGGTTTCATTACTTCGGCCTGGGCTTGGGCTTCATACACACGAAAATTCAGGAATCGAAAATTGTTAATATTTTATATTTTTTAATACCAAATTTAAAAAATATTATAACAAATTAATATAAAAATTAAAATAAATAATATAATTTTAAAATATATAATAAAATATTTATAATAAAAATAAAAAATTTAAAATAATTTATATAACGATTAAAAAATTTAAATGTATAATTAATTATTATACTATTCATAAAACGAATTTATTAAATAGTATATTTTTTAATTAAATATTAATTTAATATAAATTTATGAATTTATTTCAACAATATCACAATTTAATTGTCAAAAATTTACTTCACATGGAGTCAATTATTACACGTATTTCTAAATTAAATGAAAAATTAACGTATAATAATTAATATTTCTAATTGATATTTATATAATAATTTAAGTTCTTTATTGAATTTATGACAAAAGAAATTCAAAAAAAAAAAAAAAACACACTTGCACGGCAGTTAAGTTGTAAATGAATGAAGCCAGGAACTATTGATATTCCTTCTTTGTACTTCAAAGTTGAAACGGTAATAAGAAAAAGGGTTCGGAGTTGCGTACGAGTGGAAAACTAATCTCGAACCGTGCCCTAATTTCATCGGTAATTACTACCGTTCCTTCCCCAACCAAATTCTTCCCGCTCACAGATTCAATTCCACCCAGGAGTGAGCTAAACCTGGCTTCGGACATTTGGAAACGGCTATTCCCACCGAGATCCGGAAGATACCAACCAATCATCCCCCAATTCGAGATCGGTATGGATATAAACTTGTTCAGGTACTGTTCCGGTCTCAAAGTACTCGGCTACTTCATGATACTGTTAGTAGCCGCCATTATCGCTGTATCATACTATGCCGTCGTTGTACTTACCTGTGGTCCACAGTTGCTTCGCGGTGGAGTCCACTCCTTTTTAGCCTTCTCAATTATTATAATATTCCATATACTGGTATTTTTTTTTCTTTGGTTTACTTACAACGGAGTATGATTCTAAGTATATATTGCGCAAAGAAAAACCTAAAACTTAATTTGTGATGATTTGTAGCTGGTAATGCTGATATGGAGCTATGTTATGGTAGTGTTTTGGGATCCTGGTTCCGTACCTGAAAATTGGAGGCCCATATTGTCGGAGGAGAATTTGGAGGCAGGTAGTTCTTCAACATCATCAGCTAATGCGGGAACGGAGGCATCAAGTTCTAGGCGGTCATTTTCCGATGGATTGGGTGGAGGAACACCGGCTGGCTTTTGTGCACGATGCAAAAATGGGAAGCCTCCGCGTTGTCATCATTGTTCTGTTTGTAAGCGCAGTTCGTCTTTAAAAGTTAAATTATGTTGATTTTGTTGATTCTACTATTAGAAGGCTGCTCTTAATTATGTTATATATCAGCAGCACTCTGTACAGTTATGCTTTTGAAGTTAATTGAATGCTGACGAGTTTTTCTTTGCTCTGAGATAATTTTCCAGCCACATAATTATCGTAATATGATCCTATCTATCTGTTTGTATGTTGTCAGTAAATCTTTTCTAAATCAATCATTTTTATATTTTAATATGCACCATTTGCATCTTTGGAGTACAATCACTGGCCTTCTTTGGTTGGCATTCTTAGGAATATCCCGAATTCTCAAATTAATGTTATGAAATAAAGTAGTTCTTTAATCGTGCGTTTTTGTTTCTTTAGGTCAAAGATGTGTGCTTAAGATGGACCACCACTGCGTTTGGGTGGTGAATTGTGTTGGAGCACGCAACTACAAGCCTTTTCTTCTTTTCTTAGTAAGATGTCATTTTCTCTGTGTTTTGTGGTTACAGAATAAGAAATATGTCTAGCTATATGTATGTTTTTATTGCAATAAATGTGCATGTGTGTGTGTTTTATGCATATTGGTTCTCATACTTGCAAAGGCTGCAGGAAAAAATTTCGTGTTTCTCCTGGTTTGATTACTTTTTCCTTTTTTCAAACTGAACACTGCCCCCTTATCTTCAAACTTGTTTTGGAGCCCCTTAAAAATGAGGATATTGGTCAATGAAGTGACCTTGTTGAATTTAAATGTTGGATTAAGAGAGTTCCATTTTAAAATGATTGTGTTGGCTTATATGTTTGCATATAAACTGCCCCTTTCAATTTCTTGAACGGTATAAGTGTGGTGGGGCAACTTGCATTTAACTTTTTCCTTTCTTTCATGACTTGTTTGTCGCAAAGCTGTATACATTTCTGGAGACAACAGTGGATAGTCTGGTCTTGCTGCCCAGATTTATTAGGTTTTTTAGCAAAGCCAAGAATCATTCCGGCTCTCCTGGCAATCTGGCAATCATTTTTTTGGCTTTTAGTAAGTTATTGATGCAAACTGATTATTTTCATTTCCATGTTTTAGTTCTGCTATTTTCATTTCCATGTTTTAGTTCTGCATAATTGTTTTTGTTTCTTACAAATTCTATGCTATAATGCAGTTCTCAATATGGCATTTGCTTTGAGTCTTCTTTGTTTTGTTGTTATGCATGCATCACTCGTATCAAGCAACACCACATCTATAGAGGTAACGCACACAATAGCTACTTCCATGCCCATCTTTTAGTTTGTTTGTTTAAGCTAGCTCCTGCTGATTCAATACCTGAGATTGCCATTGGCATGCTGATGGCATTTTCCAGTAATTTGCATGGTTGATGTCATCTTCACTTCTTTAATTTGACATGAAAATGTAACCATAACTTTGCACTAGCGACTTTTTAATTGACTGTAGAGACCTGGTCTCATTCGATTGTTGCATATTACCTACTGAAAGTTGTGTTTCAGGTTTATGAGAAGAAAAAAACTGGGAGATGGAAGTATGATTTAGGCAGGAAGAAGAATTTTGAGCAGGTGATATGCCATCTGGTCAAACTGCCTTGATACTTTTTTCCTGTATTCTAGTGTACGTGTGTATATTAGGAAGAGTAATTTCTTATAGATAAGTCTTTTGGCTTATATAGGGCATGCATTTCAGCTAAGAAATTTCCTGATGTTCAGCAGTATGAATAGGGTAGGTCACTTTCTACAATAAGTATTATTGCAACGTGTTTTAGGTTTACACTGGTTAACTTCACCCATGAAGGTGTTGATATGCAACTAAAAGAATTACAAAATTAATGGAGAGCATATAATCGGAGTCCCGCTTTTTGTGGGCATTCCTTTAAAAAATATGTAATTTGGTAAAAATATAATTCCAGTATGCAATTAATCTTAAATATATTGGCAAATTGAAGACATCCTTATAGAGTGACCATAGTATTCTTGTTTCTCATGTTTTCAATCTCCCGTTATGTTGAAGGTTTTTGGCACAAAGAAAGTGTTATGGTTCTTCCCATTGTTATCAAAAGAAGATTTGGACAACATACCTGCACTTCATGGACTAGATTTCCCAACACGCTCAGATGCTTAACTTTAGACATGACGAGCTTACTGATCTTGGAGTTACTGCTGGTGTTCATACTGTATTTATTTTTTGCATTTGTTGAAACATAGAATCTGCCAAAGGTGTTGACAGACGAAATATTTTCCATGGATGGGTTGTGAACCAAAAATTTTAGCCCAGAAGTATATTTCCTTGTACAATTCTTTGGAGCTCAGAGTGGTCATCCTAATGATAGGAGTTTGCTAGTTAAAGTCTTCATTTGGAATGACCATAATTAATTGATCCTCTGTTCCAGTGAAACAACTTGTACTTGTCTGTACCATTGTTGGGTTTAAGAATCTCTCCATTGCTTTCTTATTTTAATCCTCATCCTTATCATTATTATTTACAGCAGAAAATAGAAAAAAAACCATAATTAATTTCTGTGATCTGATTAGAATTCATACATTTTTCTGCAATAATTGATCAATGTAGTTTTAGTTACAATCATAAAAAGTTTTATAGAATGGCACGTTGTTAGTGGCGGCCCAGGTATACAAGAAGCAGGAGCTGTTGATGATATTCACATTTGAATTCAAACAGTTGTAATGGCATGATTCATGCATTTTTTAAGGTAATATTTCCCATTTTGGTTAATAGTTATTTTTTTCCCTCATCCTTTTCGAACGGTAGGAAAATGAGGTCGAACTAAGTTTAATAACATTTTTGTTTATGAAAGGAGCTGGAAAATACAGGATATGATCACAACTGTTAAACCTGCCCAGCAAGAGAAGAATATGCGGATCAGAAAAGAGGTAGCTGCTTGGTCGCTAGATCCTTCCTCCATGCGTACTAAATAGCCACGTCATCTTTTGAAATTGAGATGCACACGAATGGTTGGTAATCACTTCTGAAGACTTGACGCATATGCGAGTCAACCATTAATTGTAAATCATGAACTGGTGTAGGTAACATTTATTTGAAAGCAATATTCTGGCCTGCTTGCACTTGCATATCATCCCATGTAGCATAATCCTGATTCCCATATACCTCTTCTATGTCATTCATAAGTGACATATTGGATTGAAACTACACAGGTTGATACCTGTCACTAGCTCATCCTTTCTACTTTCTGTATTACAACTGCTAAATAAAAAATTAAGCTGTCTTTCATATAATTTAAGCTCAATTAATCTTAAATGATAATAAGAATCTATAATGATACCTCTACAGCCTATTCACTGGTGCTGAAGCCCATAAAAAATTGGATCACAAGTGAAACCTGAGAATGGTGCAATCATTTTTATTAAAAGAGCAAGGCAATGACACAGCAGCCAACTACGCTGTTACTTGTTTAATCATTTTTCCGGGTCAGGAACTGAACGACTTGCCTGCCATCCATCTTCTTCCCAACACAGACAGATCTCTGAAACGAGAACAGCAAACCAAGCAATAACTGGAGTAATCAACAGAATAAGACCAAAAGGCACCATCCACAGTTGACTGTATGTCGTATGATATTCATACTCCCAGTACCCTAAGATCAACCCCCCTGTCATGCTTACTAAGAATGACCACAAGCAACTTATGCGCGTCTTCGCGGTTTCCTCAAGCTGCTGCTGCTTTGCCACATATGTCTCTTCTTCATACATCTCCACTATTACAAATGAAACTCAAAAGGGCCAAAACAACTCTCGGACTTTCCCTGAAAATCAACACCAAATTATCGCTAAACTTGAAATTATTGAAGTAACAGAGATGATAACAAGAAGAAGAAGAAGAACTAATGCAGAGCGGCGTACCAAAGCAGGCAGATGTAAGACTCAGCGTGTCGCGGAGAATAGAGAAATAAGATTAAGAAGGCGAGACTTCCATGGACGGGGTCTTGGATTTTGCTACTCAGACAAAGTAATTGTAAACACGAATTGAGCTACCCATCAGACGTACCTTTTTATCAAATTTGCTATTTGTTAAAATAAAAAATCTAAAGTAGAAAATGATTGCGTCTAAGGATTTTTAACTCCATTTGTCGACGGAGCTATCTGGGGTAGATTCCATTCGTTTTTTTATAATTTGGTTTCTTGTCAAGTGGCTTGCTTAATTAAACCAAATAATTACGTCATGTTCTCATAATTTCACAAACTAAATTGTAGAATCTTCTTCGAAATCAAATTCAACTAGGAGACTCAAGAACGGGGTTTTCTTGCGGACTTCACTTTGACATCATTCAATGTTAAACAAATTGCTTTTATTTCGCAAGTATTGAAGTATATTATAGTTCAACTTTCTCCAAGTTCTTGCTTTGTGGTCACTTCCATGTATATATTTGGCAATAGAGCGTGAAACAGACTTGACTTAAAGCTCAATTGGGGTTTTAAAATATTAGTTTCCAGCTAAGTATTCAGTAGATTCTAACTGGTGGCAACTTCACTGATAGACTCGGGATTGTAGAGGAATTGGATCCCATGTGAATGAATTGGTTTTATTCAACACCAAACCACGATTATTTTTTTTTTCTAATACTGTACTTATAATTGTTCAAATAGGAAAAAGCATTATGCGGATTGATATTCAATAAAATTTTGGTAAACAAACGATGACGTATGGAGCTGCTTGAGTGGCGAAGTTCTCCTCTTGTGCAGGCTATACTCGATATAACGACGCATTAATCTTCTACTCGGAAAGAGATATGGTTGTTACGCACTAACAGACTCTAGGATTTGACTAAAGAGGGAGAAGAGACACTCTCACGTGCGGCTCACGCGTAGTCTAATTTAGCTTTGGAACAAATGCAACCTTTCCCAACTTCTATAAATTGGGCCTTTCATGGAAAATCATATTTAAAAGGACCCAATCAAGCCCACCATTCGATCTGGGCTGCCCCAAAAAGCAGAACTTGTTCTACGATATTTGTATCGATTGCGCTTAATAAAAATCCCTGCTAAAACCATCCGAGAGATTTTCAGAGAGTATTTGGTTGATGCCGGACCACATTATAATTTCGGCGGAAACCAGAATAGCGTATTGCTGCGTCGCGAGAAAATTCTCTCCGGTGGAGAATATGTGGATAAGGTTCCATTACTCCACGTAAGCCGAAAGTAACAGGATAAGGGGTATAATTGTCAGATCAAATACACAGGAAGGTGAGGAGCAAAGGTCTCACGCGGAAGCAGAAAACAACGTCTGTTTTTTTGGACGTTCTCAATTATCGAAGAATCGTATAGGGCATGAATCATTCACTGATTCATCCGTCGTGCTAAATTACATGACCACCCCTATTTTGTTTGAATATTACACGCAAAAACGATAGATTTTGTGGTGGAGAATGGAGATGTCTGCTACAATAATTGGTGGCTAAACAAAATAAAAGGAGAGAATTTTGTTCTTTTATTTTAATTTCATTAATTGTTATAGTGTTATTTTGTTTTTATGTTATTAATGGATTTATAAAATATGAAATATCCTAAAAATACATGGCTTGGCCTCTTTATATTACCATTTCTACTCATAACTATTGGGTCAATTTGGTATTTTGAGGATGCGGAGCATTACACGACTCTATGGGATTGGATGAGAAGATGGGATGTTGGACCCACTTCAAGCACCATAAATGCTCGCACATGGTGAACCACAGCAGCTACCGCTTCCACCATCGTCTCTTCGCCAGTCTCCAACACAACGACAGAAACATCTTCAGACAAAACACGTGACGTAAAACGGGAATTCAAGTTACGTACATTAGTATTGATATAAGTGCGGTGTAGGATCCATCTGTTATTCAGTGGCTGTGATATAGACTGGTTATTGGGCGGCGGGGAATAAAATGAGCGTGAAAGTACCGGCATCGAGGACGCGCGTAGGGAAGTACGAGTTGGGTAAAACCCTTGGTGAGGGTGCCTTTGCTAAGGTGAAGTTCGCGAAAAATGTAGAGACCGGAGACTGCGTCGCCATTAAAATTGTCGACCGCGATCAAGTTCTCCGTCACAAGATGGTCGAACAGGTATACGTTGAGTACATGCATGAAGAATATACGCATACGGTTCCGATACGGAACTAGCATGACTTACCAGAATAATTTTATTGGTTTCCTTGATTTTGACTCAGAATACTTTTTCTATCTTTATCTTATCCCCTTTCTGGTCGTCGGAGTGGGACCCATTTTCCCCGGCAGTCAAACAATTCATGATCGATATGTCGAATTCTTGCTTCTGATAATTGCTGATATTATGTAACATGTCAGCCTTAGATTTATTGGCTCTTAGCGGTGAACTATTTTGTAATTTTACATTGACTCTGTTGTTGACAGATAAAAAGAGAAATATCAACAATGAAGCTGATCAAACATCCGAATGTCGTTAATATTATTGAGGTACAATCGAATTTCTCGATTTTTTTTTTGTTTCAATAAGTGTAGGAACTGTACAATTTTGCTTTATTGTTTATTAAGGGGGACCTACGTGCCTTTCGTTCCCATTTTCACATGATATGCTCCAACTATATCCAAAAGAATGTGTACATCAGAACATATTTTTACGTTTATCAGAGTCATTGTACTTTAAATTAGTAATTCATTGTGGGATCTGAGCTGCGAATGTGTAGCTGCGAATTTGTGTCTTATGCATTGATTTCCAGGTTATGGCTAGCAAAACAAAGATCTACATTGTTCTCGAGTTCATTGATGGGGGTGAGCTCTTCGATAAAATTGTAAGATATTGTTCTTCGAGAGTTCAAGTTTTGTATGTTTTGGATCATGAATGCATTTTTTAACACTGAATTCTTTCTGACTTTATATATATATATATATATATATATATATATATATTAGTAGTGTTTTTGTGTTGGCAATCAGCTATCCCTTGGTCTGCCATTTAGATATAACCATTCTTAAATGGACTATGCGATTTTCTAGGCCAAGCATGGGAGATTGAGAGAGGATGAAGCCAGAAGATATTTCCAGCAGCTCATTAATGCTGTGGACTATTGTCACAGTAGAGGAGTGTTCCATAGAGATTTGAAGGTTTAGCAAATTTCATTTCTTTAACTTTTTCTCTGCAATCGTGTCAAGGGATGACTTGGACTTTGATTCTTCATTTATATGTTATCCACATCTTTGCAGCCGGAGAATCTTCTTCTGGACTCTTATGGTGTTCTTAAAATTTCAGATTTTGGTTTGAGTGCATTTTCACAACAAGTGCGGGTAAGGTTTATTCAATTACTAACAAAATCGTTCAGAAGGATATCATTACTGAGAACGGCCTTAAGTGAAAGAACTTTTTGTGTTGAAGTTCATTATACCAAGAAATTTTACTACACGTGGAAGATGCACTGTACTATCATCTGAATAGCTCTAGTAATCATCTAATTGTGGATGGCCTTTTTATAGATGTGTATACCATATATGTGAGTGTGTAGAGCACTTCCCTATCTTTTCAAACATTGAAAATGTGTGATTTACCCCAGCAAAATCGGGAAAAGCCTTTTGGGCTATATATTCAACAAAAGATAGAGCTCTCATTGATTCTTCTCAATGTAGGAGGATGGGCTGCTTCATACCGCTTGTGGGACACCAAATTATGTTGCTCCTGAGGTATTTATCAATGAAATGGTGGAGATAGGAGATTGCAATATTTGAACTATACGTATTGCTTCTGGGTCTGACATTTTTTCCTTCCAGGTTCTCAATGACAAAGGTTATGACGGAAGAGCATCTGATATTTGGTCTTGTGGGGTCATTCTCTTTGTACTTATGGCTGGATTCTTGCCTTTTGATGATTCAAATCTTATGGCCTTGTATAAAAAAGTAATTATATCCCATTTCCTCTGTGTAGATGATAAGAGATGCATAAAAATAAACTAATACACGTTCATGCACATTTCAGATAGGCAGGGCTGATTTCTCTTGTCCATCATGGTTTTCATATGGTGCAAGAAAACTAATTAAGCGTATTCTTGACCCAAACCCTATTTCGGTAAGCTCCAAAATTCTTACTTTATTCAAGGTTTTACTTTATTCAAGATTCATGAATGCTTTCAATTTCTCCCTTCCGTCTGTCATTTTTTTCTTCAGGAGTGTGGTCTGGTAATAGCATGGGCATATGCCTTGTTGAATGTGGCTTGTTAATATTATAATGCATGCATTAATGTTAACATGTTATTTCTTTCAATGTAGCGAATAACTATTTTTGAAATGTTGGAGGATGAGTGGTTCAAGAAAGGGTACAAGCCACCACATTTTGATAAAGAAGAGGATGTGAATCTCAATGACGTAGATGCTATATTTAATGACTCAAAGGTAAGAAATTGATCACATCTTTGTTTCAATTATCTGAGCCAGAAACTCTATTTGACAACAATTGCAACTGACATTGTATTGAAGTGTATTTGATTAAAGTACTATTAATCTACAATGCAATGCAATTTGTATACATTACCAATCTACACTGCTATGCAGTGTATTGAGATGAAACTGATTGATTATTCACTTTTCCAAGTTTTTAGATTTGACACTAGAGTTGGACCTTGCTCCTGATTTTGTGAACTAAGATTTTAGTTAACTTAGAAGCAGAAAATTTGATAGAAATTTGACCTTACATTATTTGTTTATTTGTGTATTTTGGCAGGAATTTCTGGTAACAGAAAAGAAAGAGAAACCTGTATCAATGAATGCTTTTGAGCTAATCTCCAGGACGAATAGTTTCAGCCTTGAAAATTTATTTGAGAGACAGACGGTATGTATTACTAGATTTATACTTCATGATTGTTCGCTGCAAGATCAATTACTAGGCAATTGGAAACTGATGGATAGCCCTTGAAAAGCTTGGAAGACAATTCAGGGCGTGTCATAAAGAGAATAATTGGTTATTTTTTTCAATAAAAAGTACTTAATTGTCATCTATTCTAATCTAATGTCACTAAATCTACTTAAAAATTAAGCAAAAACTTATCTAGCTTTACCCTATCCAGAATTATCACCCAACCTCCGCAATTTAAAAGAATGTAAAGCATGTCATTCCTCCAAAAATAAGATTTTAAATTGCTGGCTGAGTATGTCTCCCTCATCTGTTTTGAAATTTTAACTCCAGGGTCTTGTGAAGAGAGAAACACGATTTACTTCTCAACACCCTGCAAATGAAATCATGTCTAAAATTGAGGAAGCGGCCAAGCCTTTAGGATTTAATGTTCGCAAGGGAAACTACAAGGTAAACTTATCCCTTTGTTAGCTGTGCATCCGCTGATTTATTCTGCTCGGCAGTGGCTGCCTTGAATCTAATTTATCATTCCGGAAATGCTGGCTTGTGTGGGTAATTAATTTTAAAATCTTATTTCTAGATTTATTTGATACCATTGCAGATTAAGTTGCAAGGTGACAAAACTGGAAGGAAAGGCCAGCTCTCTGTCGCTACTGAGGTATAAACTATTTGCTCTTGAATTTAAGGTCCTTTTGTGTACTGATTTCCTTCACAGTGAATTAAAAAATCAATGTGAGGGGTATGAATACTGAGTTTTGCAATATTGATGACCTGATATGAGTGTTCTCCATCTCTAGTAACTCTATGGCACATTGAACAATTTGTATCCATGATTGTTTATTTTGAGAGAAATAGAAATATCTCTGGACAAGAAGAATAACAGAAGAACTACTTTGGGTGATTAAGAAGAGAACCCAAAAATGATATCTATTATCCTGTACCCAATAGGGGAAATGAATGAGTTTGTTTTGCATGATAATCTGAGACTTTGGAGTATCTTGTTGCGTACAGAATATTTAATGAAATTGTAACATTTTGGGGCATGGGGGTGTCTTCAGCTGTTGTTGAATACATTGGAACAGTGAAGTTATATATTCTTAGGAGATATCTGTTTGAAGCCCGGATAATGAAGGCAACAAACCAGCTACTAAATCAAGTTTTAACTTCAGGTGTTTGAGGTGGCTCCCTTGTTGCACATGGTGGAGGTTCGCAAAACTGGTGGTGATACATTAGAGTTTCACAAGGCATGTTCCCATTTCCATTTTGGCTTTATCCGTTTGTTTAGAAAAGAATATTGCAATAGAGATGAAATCAGATGCTGAATCTTTGACTATGTCTCATTTTCTGATGACGTGCAGTTCTACAAAAATTTCTCATCAGGACTAAAAGATGTAGTCTGGCAAACAGAAGAAAATACAGACGAATCGAGGTGATATATCTTTCTCAACAATCTGCAAATGTGTCTGTATCTTTTGAAAACATAATGTATTGACTTTTAAACTCTGTTGTGCAGGGCATAACAAGAACTATGCAGAAGACACGAGTTATTGGGGGGCTAATACAAGAAATAGATGAATGTATGGTATAGTGGAGTGGAAATGAAGTCGGGCTCTCAAAAGAGGGTTCTTGGTCGGCTTTTTTGGTCCCTCTTAGTTTGCTCATCAATTCCTTCCTTTGGTCCTCGTCAATTTCACATTGCCAATAAGATTATTACAAATCATTTCTTGTGGAATCTATTCATTCTTTAATACCTTACTGGTAATGATCCCACCCATTAGCGAAGAACAAAAACGAATTTAAACTAGCATGATAATGTTGGATTGGAATTTTCTCTTAAACTTTTATATTTCTAACATGAATGAATATTAACGTTTGACAATTAATAATGAACGATTTAAATTATATTTTAAAATTTTTTATTTATATTATAAAATTTAAAATTAATTATAAATTTTATCAAAATATAATATTATTAATTATGTTATTTATTAATATTTTATTAAAAATTAATAATAAAAAAATTAGAAAAAAATCTTTATTTGATAATTTCATACTTTTACCAACTTTATTAAAATAAATTATTAACAATTGATGGTTGAAAGAATATCTAAACTTGATCAAAAAAATTTTAAAAATAAAAATAAAAATAAGAAATCAAAGCTTAAAAAGAGTACATTAATTTTCTGTCACCAAATTATTAAGTCATTTGGGATAATGAGAGGTGTCTAAAGGGCTGAATCGGGTTAGCCCGTGAAAAGGAAGTTCACGTGGATGAATGTGTCAGTACAGTATTTATGTTGGGCTAGGCAGAATCTGTTTAAAAATATTAGGTTCGGTACAGTCTGTAAAGCTCGGCCCACATGAGTCGTGTAGATCCTGGGCCAAGCCAACTTGTGGGCCTATACAGAAATCAAAACTTGCCAGTTTGTCCTTTCTTCCTCTTTTTTTTCCCCATGATCTGCTCAGTATTCCCAGCTTGACCATCCGACTTTTAAACTCTTTCTCTCTCTTCTTGACGGCTATTTGAACCTGCCTTTCTCTTTTCTTTTAATTTTTATTTCAATTGTGTTTGCAGAGAGTGGAGCAGAATACAGAACAACCATAGCAGGTGCGATGGATAATTTTAGATAACGAGAACGGTTATATTTAAACAGTAAAAAATTTGTATAAATTAAAAATTTTACAGACAAAGAGGTAAGCATCTCTCATTCTCTTAGCCTATCTTTAATCATACTATTTTTATATTACTTTCTTTTTTCTTAAATTTATAAATTCTAATTTGATTAAAAAAAAATAAATTTCGTAATATATTTTAAATTTTAACTAAATTTATAATAATCACACATGCAGGTATATTTTTAATTCTATCTTATTTTTATATTTGTATGATTATATTTTAATTTATTGGTTATTATCTTATTCAGTTATATTTTGCTAATTTGTTCCTTTATTATGAATTTCGATTTAATTTATGAATATAACGATGAACTTATAACAAATTTTTTTTTATGAAACTTTTTGAGCACTATTATAGATAGATTTATAATTATAATTTAATATTTAGTATAGATTATTTTTTTTTTTTGATGTTTTACAATAGTAGAGAGTAAATGAAAGAATATTTTCTTACTTTTCGTTACGGCTCGTGATCTACTAACTCTTTTAATATTTACAGTAGCATCGAAATTTACTTTTAGTTATAAAAAAAAAAAGATATTTGATGAACATAGATCAAGATTATCATAAAAAAAATTAAATTATTTAATATGTTTGAAAATTTGAGAAAATGCATAACTGAAAATTCAAGATCAAGTTTAAAATAATGACTAAGACAATAATGATTTAAGAATAAGAAGTTGTTTTATTAATAAAAATTAGTTTATAATATTTGTAATTTAAAAATTTTAATATTTATAATTTTATTATAAAATAAAAAATATGTAAAATACAAATAATAGAAGGTTTAGTAAATACAACTTAGTTGGAACCTACTGTAAATTTAGTTATGCAAATTCGCTCATTAAAATTAATTAATATAATAATGTAATTTGATTGTTAAATTAATTTGAAATAAATAGATTAAAACTATTTGATATATAATATTATTTATTTATTTTTATTTTTTATTTGTTCTAGGTGAAGTTGATATATTTATCACTTGTTAATTATATAATGATTTTTTTAATACACTCATCACTTGTGGTATTCTTTTAATTAATATTGTAATATTTAAATGATAAAATTTATAATAATTATTTGAAATTAGTAGTATTAGTAATTTAGTATTACTAATTTATTTTTATAACTCCCAAATACAAAATATTAAAATACACATACGTTATATTTACATTACATTTATGCTTTGATGATCTTGATCATAATCAAAAACATCTGTTAAGTTGGCATGTTAATAATTTAAAATTGATAAAATGAATGAAATAATATAGAATGAAAAGTAAATATAAATATATATATATATAAATAATAAATAAAAAATTAATGTTTAGTGGGCTTGAGCGACCTAGATTGAGCCTGAGACCTCATGGGCTTAGGCTTGGCCTGGGTTCTTATGGGCTCAGATTTGGTCAGGGCCCTTGGAAGACTTTATCTTTAAGGTCGACCTGGTCCATCAATAACTCGGGTAAAGTCTGAACTACTACTGTAGAAAAACCGAGCTGGATTGGGCCTGAGCTATCAGGATCTTTTAGACATCTCTGAGGATAATCACAACCTGTAAGAGTGGGAGTAGGTCCCAATTGAAGCCACTTGATCATTCATTAATAATTATTTTGATCAGTTTTCAGTTGGCCGGTTCTTGTTACATTTAAAGAATGCATTCATATACGATTCGAAATCCAGTCCTCCAACCTCATTTGACAAGACCTAGTACATCAATGGAGAGCGATCACTTCTCTAATTCAAAGATACGTTTTCCGTAGGAAAATAAAGTGCAGTAAATAATATTTTTTTTCCCCCCCCTCTCATCTTCACCCGCAGCTCATTTGTTTTCGAGGTTCAGAGGAGATGTTTTTGCTTTAAATTTAACATGGGCATGCAGCTTCTCCCTCCCAAGTTGGGCAGCAGGCAGGCTGTTGTAGGTGAAACTCTGCTGATTTGAACTCCTACTACTTAAGCTCAGAGTTTGATATATAGGTGGAGCTATTGTTTGTTTAACCACCAATAAAATTGTCAAAATATTCAATCCAGTTATTCGGAGATTGCATCACAGTATTCAACCCATGATGACCAATTAATATTTGTCCATGATTTTTAAGTTCTTCAAAATCCTCCGTTACCCTTTTCAGACATGAATATTTGCCTCCATTCCATCTGTATTCTAATTATTCATCTTATAAAATGGAAAAAGAGCTTTTGCTCTGTTATCCAATTTACTTAACAACGCAAGTGGAGAAACGGTAACGACCAAAATGGTCTGTATTTTGCAATGGGATTTCGTGTTTGGGACAGGTAAGCGACTACCTGCCTGGAAGTTTGACCCACATTCATCGTTCCTTGATTTGATTGCTTACCCATTGGCAACTCACCTAAACTCCACCGCCCTTTTATAATTTTCCGTGTATTCATTCATCCACATTTATTGTAATTATTTGAAAAAAAAATGATCAAATAAATAATCAATTAATAATGTAATATGTACCTTGAAAAGGCCACCTGGACCACCATAGTGTGAATCCATTGCTTGCTTAACCTTTACACGTGATTAATTGATATATGCAATGAGAAGGGGAAAGACCTTAAATACTCTCGAGCTTGCTTGAAAGCAACCTCGCAATTTCACATGTCCCGTTACTTTGGTCAATGACCCCATCTTCATCAACAAAACCATAACTACATTTCCTAATTACCCTTAGGTTTTGAATTTTCAGACTTAGGACTGATATTGGCTTCCATTAATATTTTAGTTTATTTATTTTTGTCCTCTTTTGAGTGTACATAATTCCGCTGGTAGTTGAGCTATCTATCCTTTCTTCGAACTACCGACCATTAATTCAAGACCATCATTCCAGCTTTCTTGCTGCCAATATACTAACATGAGTGTGGCCTATGCTTTCCCCATTCGTCAGGTTTAAAGTTCTGTTCATCTATATATCTCTCACTTTCGCACCTAACCAACTGTTTCTCGGCGTGTAGGGTTTGTTTTCATTTCTTCGTTCTTATAGATAGTATTCACAAGTTAACACAATATTCATCTTCTTTGAAGCACTAAAAAAAGAGAAGAAACCGAAAGAGAGAGTGCTGAAATATTAGGGAAAGAGAAAACATGGAGAGAGTGGAGATTGACAAAGAGAGATTAACGGCGGAGATGGCCTTTAAGGACGATTCTTCCACCGTCATCAAGATTCGACAACGTTTGCCAGATTTTCTTCAATCTGTGAAGCTCAAGTATGTGAAGCTAGGATATGGGTACTCGTGCAACTTTGCCACTATTATCATGTTTGTTCTTATAGTACCTTTGTCCATAGCCACATTGATCCAGCTTACCGGTCTACAGGTGGACCGGATTCCCGAGTTATTTTTGAATCAAAGACTTCAACTCAATAGCATCGGTGTAGTCGCTCAACTAGCCATTTCAAGTACGTTATTTTTTCTGTTCGCTCTCTACTGGTCCAAGCGTTCGAGACCGGTTTACCTGGTCGACTTCTCATGCTACAAACCAGAAGATGAACGTAAAATGTCAATGGAGAGATTCTTGAAAATGAGCGACGAAAGCGGCGTCTTCCAAGAAGACTCGCTTGAATTCCAGAGACGTATATCAAGCCGGGCTAGTCTTGGTGATGAAACATATTTACCAAGAGGAATAACGTCCAAACCACCAAATCTTTGCTTGGAAGAAGCTCGGGCAGAGGCTGAAGCCGTCATGTTTGGTGCACTCGATTCTCTTTTTGAGAAAACTGGTGTAAAACCTAGTGATATTGGAATCCTTATCGTGAACTGCAGCTTATTCAACCCAGTTCCATCTCTCTCCTCCATGATGGTGAACCACTACAAGCTGAAATCTGACATCAAGACCTACAATCTTGGTGGCATGGGTTGCAGTGCAGGTCTTATATCGATGGAGCTCGCTAAAAACCTCCTTAAAGCAAACCCAAACTCATATGCAATCGTGGTAAGTACTGAAAACATTACTCTAAACTGGTATTTTGGTAATGAGCGGTCTATGCTGCTATGCAACTGTCTATTCCGCATGGGTGGTGCTGCTGTGCTTTTATCAAATAAGGCTCAAGACCGATCACGCTCCAAGTATGAGCTGGTTCATTTAGTTCGGACCCATAAAGGCGCCGATGATAAGAACTACCATTGTGTCCGCCAAATAGAGGATGATAAAGGAAAAGTAGGAGTTTCACTCTCCAGAGACCTAATGGCTGTAGCTGGAGATGCATTAAAAACAAACATTACCACTCTGGGCCCTCTTGTCTTGCCTTGGAAAGAGCAATTCAGATTCTTTGTTACCCTTGTTCGCAGGAAGATCTTCAAAGCTAAGGTTAAGCCGTACATACCAGATTTTAAGCTTGCTTTTGAACATTTCTGCATACATGCCGGTGGTAGGGCCGTTTTAGATGAAATACAGAAGAATTTGAGACTCGCTGACTGGCACATGGAACCGTCAAGGATGACTCTACACCGGTTTGGTAACACTTCTAGCAGCTCACTGTGGTACGAATTGGCTTATACGGAGAGCAAGGGTCGGGTTGCGAGTGGAGACCGGGTCTGGCAGATAGCATTCGGATCAGGTTTTAAGTGTAATAGCGCTGTTTGGAGAGCGCTTAGGGAGATTCCAGTTGGTGACTCGCGCGGTAACCCATGGGTCGACTCCATTGACCAGTATCCTGTCAAACTTGCTGCTGTTGATTGAAGTTTGAAGGAATGCAGTATACGGGGCACGAATAATGCGGTGACTTTTTTGTGTGTCCTCTATATATTTCTATTTTTCTTTATAATTCCTTCTGGTATTGCAAGATGTCTTACTCGTTTGGCAGCATGGATGGTACTGGTTAGGCAAAATATATATATGTCTAATGCTTATGAAACATATTTATAATCTTTGCAAGAACTTCAATCAATCGAATGTTAGCTAGTTTTAATATTTTCATATTAATTTTCTATAATACTTGTATCTATTTGTGGTATATAGTATACATTCATGAATCACACACGCAGCACAAGTTACAAGATTGTCTTTGAATACACCGGTGTTATGCTTAGATTTGCTTATCTGGGCCAGTGTCTAATCGACACCGTTAACTATCAGATATGGATGACAATTACTGGGAACAGGTCGGCGAAGACTTTCAGAACCTGAGTTTCAGTTGTGAATGCCAAGCCTTTGGCAGTACGTGATGTCCGGCAGTTCTTGAAAAAAAGTGACGTCTAGCCAACTCATGTTGCCTGTACGCTGCAAATTTCAATTAAATGCAGGAATGAAAACGGGTGAATATGCAGATATACACACAAATACATGGATATTTTAAAATATATATGTAACCGAGAAGATGCCATGAATCTGGTCCAGCTTGGCCCGGGACAATGGCTGATGTAGCAGATCAAGCGGACCCTTCTTAATGGAGGCACCTCTGGTGGCTACAGTACAGACAAGAAGATCAAGAAATCAAGTAGTACACTAAACGACAGCTTCGGCCTTGGCGAGGGGGATACAATTATCAATTTGTCACCCCCCACCCCCAATCATATGACCTCTGGTCAATATCACCTCAATCTGGAAAAAGTCAACAAATGAAAAATTATTGTGTTAAAAAAAAGGCATAGATACTGTACCCCTTTTACACGTTTTCGGTCAAATTGATAAAAAATTCACTCCGTTTTGATATTATTTACAGTAATAATATATTTGGTTATTTTCTTGAAAAATAAATAGCCTTACACATCAGAACCCCGAAACCAAGCATAACCCAATTTCAAAATAAAAAAGAAAATGGTGGGCCGTGTCTCCAATCTCCAATCCCACAACGCCATTACTCTGCAGATCCACCAGACAACCTCTCCGCACTTTCCGCACCCAATCACGACTGCTACAACCAAAATCGACAGCATTTACGACGAAGACATCGGCGGCAAAGGTGGGACCCGCAGCACCAATCCCGACTCCAGTAGCAGTCCAGTCCCAAAAAGACATAAACAGCAACAAAAACAGGCAGATGGAAAGCAGCTAAGATGGTCAGATGTGCTTTGCGCTTTACAAAGCGCGGCTGCTACTTGTATGAAGAAAAAGAAGAACAACAAGAAACGGAGGGAATTATCTTCTACGGACACTGACAGGGAAGACGATAGCGTGCATTATAGTAATGTTAAACCGATGTGCATAAGCACCCTGTGGGCTGCCAAGTTGGAGCAGTTTGATAAGCGTCTCCAGGAGCTATCAGAGTTAGTTTCCTTCCTTAATGGTTATTGTAAAAATAATAATTCATCAATTGCCCCGATTTACTGTTTAGTATTTATTTTGTGTAGAGACAACCAAGTTATTGTGGCTTGAACTAATGAAGCTACTATCATTCTGCATAAATTATTATATAATTGATTAATGCATGGCCTGCTATTATAAATCCAGCTGCTCTCATATTTGTCATTGTTTTCACTGGCAGAGAAAGGTTTTTCAAGTCCACAAGATACGTGACAATAATTATGGTGGGTATGTTGTCAATTTAATTTTGCCTTCCACAAGTAAAAGCAAAGAACATGCAAGAAACACGTATTTCATTTCGTGCACAGAGCACAAAGATTATGATTATTTTTATTATTTGATGGGTGCCAACTCAATGTATGAAATAAAGGCTTTCATAGGGTGCTTACTTTTTCTTCCCACCTCTTTTGAATCCTTTTTCCTTTTCGTTTTACTTTTCATTTGAAACTGAAGCGGGCTAAACAGAAAGAAGTCGATTGAAATTGAGGCGTTGGGATTGCAGATGTTGTTGTTATTGTGTGGTGTAAAGTGTAAACAGTCGATCCGTATACAATGTCCTATATTCTCCAACTCGATATCTTCTGCTACGGTTGCCATCGTCACCACCATTACTTCCACCTCGTCCAGCATGTCCACCTGGACCGTTACTCCCATCAACTCTCCGTGGCCCACTACGAGGCAGGGAGATGGCAACGGGCGGGGTACGGGGCGAGGAGCGCCGTCCCGGTCCCCGTTTCCAACGGAGGATCCCCCTTCCCTACCACATCCCCGCTTCCCGAAGAGAATCCCCATCCCCGCCCCGTCCACGCTTCTGGGAGGGAATCCCCGTCCTCGCTTCCGGTTCTTATTATTCTCTTCAACTCACTGCGCGAGTCACCGAAAATACTAAATAAAAATACGAGCATTCAACCGAAATTCTCTCCTTTTGCAATTCGAAATTTCGTTATTTTCTAAATTTACAGAAGAACACAATGGATCTTGATCTTGATCGGAGTGGAAATTGCGAGGCAATTCATGACAGCATTGTTAGACAAAGTTGCAGTGACGGTAGTCAACTTCTTCCCCAACCGAAAATAGTGCCAAAGCGGAGTAACGGGAGGGGGAGGGGATGAAACGTCATCGCCGTCCCCGCCCTCTTTCTAATAAGGGGGACATATCTACACCCGTTTCCCGGTCCGTAAAATAAAACGGGGCCCAAAATAAACCCCATCCTCGGCCCGGCGGGAATTTTTGCCAACACTGGAGGCGGCTGTACTCCGGGCTGCTGACTGTATAATCCCCAAATAGCAAAACTATTGTTGAAATTATTACATCCTTTAAACACACAACTTTACTATTTGATACATAGCACCAAATCAAAAACCAACTTACGAAAAATAGCCAATTCTACCATCTGGAAAAAACATTGGCACCATATGCATCCCTGCTTGCATTGGACCCCTAGCATATATTATGGGCTGTTAACATGTGCGCAAATTTATGACATCAATTTTAACTGTTAAGAGACTCTATCGAAGAAACAATATTAACAAATGCACTTAAAGTGCCTGCTGAAAACTAGCTGCAACCCCAAATCCAAACGCCTACAGAGCCATATGGTGTCCCAGCAAAGCCACCAAAGCTAGAATGTGGCAGATGGTTTGGATGAACTCCAGTACTGTAGAGTTAAGTTTTTTCTATCAGTATCTGGCTATGCAAGAACTGCCTACGGTACTTGGCCCGCAGTTCAAGTCCATCCAACATATTATCTGGGAATTACAGTATGTCAAACAGAAGAAAAATTCAAAATAGACTGGATTGATTATACGATATTGAATAAACCACAATATGTTGAATAGCTTCGTGAATGTAATTTAAGAAATGTATAGCTTGCTTGCACTTTGTCTCTTAATTATAAAAAACCAATAATTAGTCAAAACTTCATACATAGGCAGGTTTCTAGTATTGTCTCACATTTCCCTAGCTTTCCAAAATAAAGCTGGCAACATGTGCAAGAGACTTACCTTCGATTTCATATTCTCGACATCTTTCACAGCTTTTAATGCACCCGACTTTCAGCAAAGTGGATGAACCGCGTTTCCCAGATTTTCCAGGAGGCATAACAACTTTCGTTACTTCCCAGTGATGCTGGAATATTTATTTTAGTTGCTCAGTAGAAGTATGTTCAGGTATATGGTGTTCTTTTATCACCAGTATGGATATTACCCTGTATAATGGTGTTCTTTTTTAGAATGGATGGGAAAGAAAATTAGGGGTGAGGGAATATGAGACAGAGAATTATTATACCTTCTCTAGCGCCCTAAGATTTGCTTTTAGATTCCTGTAGCTCAGATTAACCATCGAGCAAAGATGAAGAATGAAATAAAATGGGAAACTACAACCATTCAATATTTTCTTCGCAAAAGAATTTTATTTTATTTTTTTTAAAATAAATCTTCATTCCAGACCTCAGAGAATTTACTCAAGGGAGTGTTACTTTAAATGGGTAAACCACGAAAACAAGAAAAAAAAATGGGGAAGAAATGAAAGCCATAACTGGGCAGAACAGAAGACAAAATTTTTTGAGAACGAAAAATTATTTACATCCTTTTCAAAATTGTATGCTGTAATAAACATTTAAAACCCAGAATAAGAAAGCCAATCTATACATTTAGAAACCCAGAATTTATTTATCCCCAAAGCTTTTAACATTTAAAACGATAAAAGTACAAGTGTCAGAAAAAAAAAATACAATAAAAAAACCCGAGTGAAGGCAGTAATTAAATCTAAACCTGATAATCGTTCACGTAGTGGACTTGGAATGAATTGCATGAAAGATGTTTACAGATTCATAAAATACTTACTTAACTACGAACTTATTTCATCAACAAGGGCGATATTTTTGGGGCATGGGCGACAGAACATAATTAGAAACCGAGAAATATGGCTGATAACAGCACTAGATTAGTGATGTCTATTCGGCATACCAGCCAGTGTTTTAGTGTTTCGTGGGTTGAGATTAGCTTTGGGAAAATTTTGGGGTCTATTGTTTTTACTTTCTCTGTTTTCTCCGGCATCAAATAGAGAATAAAATTACCCGACCATCACAAAGGAGGATTTCTTTCCCCAGAAGATAGTGATTGGGAAACAGTGAAAATACTTTGTAAATAGATGTTATTTGCAAGAAAAGTACCCGAATCAAAAGAGCCACGAAAGTTTCATGCACAACAAGAACTGGTTCGGGGTTGCAAATGGGCTTGCTTAGGATCTGATTATTGCAAACACCAGAAGGTTTCAGGCTTCAGCATATATTAGGCCCTCAGGATCGATCTTCGCGATGTGGCCCAATCCATAAATTAACTCACAGGATCAAATTACTATTATGTGTAATTTTGAAGGGAATCGTGATGTATCTTATAGAATGATATTTTTGATAAAGTCTTCTTCTGTTATATCATCACTAACAATTAGTAAAATATATATTTTTTTGGCAGACTTTCAAAAGTCTTTATGAAAAACAATTTTTGATCCTTAATTTATATGTAAGACATTTTAATCATTCAATAAAAGAAAAATAAGGAAAGTAAAGAATATATAAACAAAACGATAGTTATTAGTACTCTAGATTTTTTTTTTTTTTGTTATAGTAACATCCAGAGACATGAGATAATATAAATGAAACATTCAAGCGTCAAGATTCGTAAAGAACCACAAGATCTATGATTCAAATGCTCAATAGGTTTGTAGCTGTAATTAATTATATCTTCTTACAAACTCTTGCTTTTTTATAGATTCTGCCTGGTTTGCAGAAATAGCCTTTTTCTGGAGCGCAATGAATGTCTTTTGAGCATATACACAGCCCATCAAGCGCACAACCTTCTTTCATTATGGTCACTTCATCTTTTATTCCCAGAATTTGATCTGTCCACTCACTAGAAAATAGTCCCGATGGATCATATTTCTCTTTAATCTTCAAGAACTGTTTAGCTTTTTTGTGTTTTCTGATTACCCCACTGAACGCTACGTTTCGATTCTTTCCCCAGTGGGGTAGCCCCCCGTACTTGAACACAGCCATTTGCTCTATCTCTTCAAGTATATCTTCATAAAGCCTTGGAACCATGGGATCTCTACTTCGATAATATAAGATATCGAAGTCTAATGAATCCTCTTGTTTGCCTAAGAAAGCAGTTGAACTTTTAACATAACGCATGAGAATTCCCCCATAAATTTCCACACCACACAATGATCTTGGCTCAAGATCAACTAGTTTCTGCACATCTTCAATGAAGTTTTTAACCTTGGACACTCCCACACTGATTGCTGTATTATAGTAAAACGATCCATTGATTCTTGGGTCCCAGATACATGCAGTGGTCAATCCATCCTCCGGACTATCGAGGCAAGTGCCAGATGATTGCATACGATTTTGATTTCCAATTACCGGATATCCAGTAAAATTAATACCTATATATGAGTGCAAAAGGTCACAATAAATTTTAATATGAGTTAAATTTAACAATATAAAAGATAAAATAAATGTGTGTGCAGCGGATATTGTAGAAAGTAATTTTAGCTTTTAATTCTTTTTTATCATTTGAATTAACTTTATTGTCAAGTGTTATTTATTAAATAGCACCAATCGGTTTTTTTAAGATGAAAGGGTGTTTTTCCAATCGAGCCTTGAAGAAAAGGAAACTTGTCGTGAAATAATAAACAAATACCGTTATTGGTTAAACCATATGCAGAGGTTATGGCAGTCGATGTAGCGAGCATTGCACTGGTGCACTTCCCTTGACTATCACCAGTATTTTCTTGAATCTCCTCTGATTAATTGAATAGCACACATGAAGAACCAAAAACAAAACAAACAGTTAATTAGTCAACTCATTGAGATTGAAAAGTAGGGGGGAGTTAATCGTTTTTAATTTTTTAAAGGATAGAAAGATTTGTTCAGCTACACACAAAAACTAGGTTACCGCTTTAATTTAAATAAGTTAATAAATTAGTATTTACATATATACGCACTAACCAGTGGTTCTACTGGCCGTTACTTGAACCGAAAGCATGGAGCGGAAGTTCAAGCTATCAAACAAGCCATTGCCAGACTTGTTAAGGGAAACGCGATCATCAATTCGATAAACTGCTTTGCGTTGACTAGGGTACCAAATTATGTCCGCGAACTCATGTTCATTACCAAAACTAACTGCACGATCTTTTAAATTCCAATCATTCTTTTCCACATAGGTGATGGATCGCTTGAACAGCGGTTGCAACTTCAGAGTCACCTGTAGATATATAACATACATGGAGAAAACACGTAGGAACATCAAATTAAAAAGCACTACAACAGAGGTCAAACTGTTACTTCAAACCAATACAATACAGTACAAGGCCGGAGGATTGAAAAACATATATACCTGAGAAATAACTCCGAGAACACCGATTGAAACTTTAGTCGCATCAAGTTCTGGATCATTCTCCTTGAGCAACCTGACCTTAACATATCCCTCTTCAGGTTTTCCTGGACTTACAATTCTTAGTCCCACAACATATTCATGGACCGCACTTCCTTTGCCCCATAATGAGCTTCCATGTGCACCGGTACTCAGAAGACCACCAATGGTTAAACCCCACCAGTAAGGTGCCGCCGGCAATGCTAGCCCAGCGTTGGCGGCTGCGTTGATTAGTTGTCTCAAGGTCACACCGCCCTCTACTGTGATTGTCATTGCTTGAAAATCGACATTTAGCACACGATTAAGAAATTTTGTGCTAATAAGCATCCCATCTTCGCCATCTGAGCAAACTAGCTTGGGAATGCTGTGAGAGAAACGTGTAGCAACTTTTATTTTTCTTTTGTCCATGGTGGCCTTTGATACTATTGAAATGAGCTCTTGCTCAGAGGTAGGGTACGTTGCATCGGCTGCTTTGCAAACACTTCGATCGGCGAAGGCGCCAAAAGAGTTAGTGACCGTGCACTCGGAATTATTTGATAAACATTCGATGGGGTCCTCTGGGGGACTGCTACTCGCGATCAAAACTAAAAGGAATAGACACGATGATCGGAAAAGTCGCCGGAATGCACTTTTCTTGGAACTCAAAATTGCCATGGTTGACATATGACAATGTTAATGTAGTGATTACTTTATCATATGGTTGGAAATATGCGTCTTGGACATGCGATGATGTGACATATATATAGATGAAGCCAAATAATCGTGTAGCGTGTGATGGTTAATTTGTGGCACAGGATACAGCTGGATGTTCTACAATCAACATCTTTATTGCTTGTCATTGTTTCTCTTTCTTTGTTTAATCTTATTGATAGTATCCAATTAAGTTTCATATGCTTTTGGTTTGATCAGTTCAAACAAACGGAAAATCTTGTTGGCAATATCCCTTGAACTTTCATTTGTTTTTGGTTTGATCAGTTCAAAAGAGTGGAAAATGCAGATGGTATTTTGTTAGAATGATGGATTAATAAATAAAACTAACAAATGTTGACTGGGCAAAGAAGCTGTTGGGATGTGAAAAGTCAATCAATTTAATTTTAACGTGAAGTCATCCTTGGGGGAGGCTCTAGCTCGTCTAGTTTCTGTAGCCAGGCTCTAGTTACGCATGAGTCAAGATTCCGTTGGTTACTTAGAGATTTGTTTGTTTTAATAAAAGTTGAAATTATGAGATTTTTTATGGAACAACGTTGCACTCAATTAGTTCACAACCTTGCAGGCTCTGAAGAATAAGGAATTCCCATCCTCAAATCCACGTTCATCATTGTCAACGCGATTTTTTGACTAATCAATTATTCACCAACGAAACATGAGTTGACCTGCTCATATTTATCTACTGTGAAGGATAACTGTAAAAACTGTTAACGGGCCTTTGCTCGGCTATTCTTTCGTTCATTATTGTACATGAGCACACGTTACGAAATGGGTGCGTTCTCCTGGGTTTGAAATTGGGCTTCCTTAAAGATCTGATATTTGTGAGCACCAGAAGATTTGGGGCTTTCATCGATGTCATCCAATCCATGAATTTATTAAATCCATAAATGAGCTCATCGAATTGTACAGAGGCGTTGTAGGTATGCCACGTTACTTACCAAATTACCCTCATATGTGATTCGAAGGAATTGTGATGATATTACAGCAGTGAAAATTATTTTTGGCAGACTTTCAAAAGTCTGTATCATGTAACTGGCTCAGAAATTTTGAAGCACGACCTCCTACATCCTTAATTTATATGTAAGAACTTTTGGATCATTCAATCAAAAAACTCTAGCGAGTAAAAGAAAACATAAGCCAAAAGTTAAATCAAAAGGTACAGGAAGTAAAGAATATATAAAAAAATTGATAATTATTATATCTCCAAATTTTATTTTTTAGTATTAAAGTAACATCAATAGACAGAGCAAAATACAAATAAAAAATTCCAGTTTCAACATTCGTGAAGAACCGCAAGATCTTTAACTTCAAATGCTCAATAAGTTTGTGGCTGTAATTAATTATACCTCCCTGCAAACTCTTGCTTTTTTGTATATTCTTCCTGGTCTGCAAAAATAACCTTTTGTTGGGGCGCAATGAATGTCTCTTGAGCAAACACACAACCCATCAAGCGCGCAACCTTCTTTCGTTATGGTCACTTCATCTTTTATTCCCAAAATTTGATCTGTCCACTCACTAGAAAATAGTCCCGATGGGTCATATTTCTCTTTAATCTTCAAGAACTGTTTAGCATTTTTGTATTTTTTGATTGCTCCAACAAACGCTACGTTTCGATTCTTTCCCCAGTGGGGTAAACCTCCGTACTTGAACACAGCCATTTGCTCTATCTCTTCAAGTACATCTTCATGAAGCCTTGGAACCAGAGGGTCTTTACTCCGGTAATATAGGCAATCGAAGTCTAAAGAATCCTCTTGTTGGCCTAAGAAAGCGCTTGATCTTTTAACATAACGCATGAGAATTCCACCATTAATTTCTACACTACACAATGATCTTGGCACAACGTTAATTAGTTTCTGCACATCTTCAATGAAATTTTTAACCACAGACACTCCCACACTGATTGCTGTATTATAGTAAAACGAGCCATTGATTCTTGGATCCCAATTACATGCGGTGGTCAATCCATCATCACGACTATCAAGGCAAGTCCCAGATGATTGCACACGATTTTGATATCCGATTATTGGATAACCCGTAAAATTAATACCTATACATCAGTGCAAAAGGTTTGCAGTAAATTTTAAGATGAATTCCATTTAGCATTATTTAAGATGAAACAGATGTGTCTCCAACGTGTATTGTAGAAAGTAACTTTGTCTTTTAATTTTTTTTTTTTTAATAATTTTGACTAACTAAATGTCAACTGTTATTTATTGAACAACACCAATCTGCTTTTAAGATGAAAGCGTGTTTTTCCAATCGAGCATGAAGACAAGGAAACTTTTGGCGAAATAATAAACAAATACCGTTATTGGTGAAACCATGTGCGGAGGTTATGGCTGCTGATATACCGAGCTTTGCACTGGTGCACTTCCCTTGAACATCACCAGTGGCTTCTTGAATCTCCTCTGATTAATTTAACAGCACACGTGAAGCACCAAGAACAAAACAAACTGTTAATGAGATTGAAAAGTAGAGCAGTTTATCTTATTTCTGTGGATCGAAAGATTAGTTTAGCTAGGCACAAAAACCAGGCTAAGGCTTAACAAAATTTTAATTTAAATAAATTAATAAACAAGTATTCACATATATACGCACTAACCAGCAGTTCTTCTGGCTATTATTTCATTCGAAAGCAAGGAGCGGAAGCCCAATGCATCAAACAGACCATTGCCAGATTTGTTAAGGGAAACGCGGTCATCAATTCGATAAACTGCCTTGCGTTGACTAGGGTACCAAAATATGTCCGCGAACTCATGTTCGTTGCCAAAACTAACTGCTTGATCTTTTAAATCAGAATCACTCTTTTCCACAAAGGTGATGGATCGCTTGAACAGCGGTTGCAACTTCAAAGTCACCTGTAGATATATGTAGCATATATGGAGAAAACATGTAGCAACAGCAAATTAAAAAAACACGACAACAGAGGTCAAACTGTTACTTCAAACAGATACAAGACAGGACAAGCCCTGGGGATTGAAAAACATATATACCTGAGAAATAACCCCGAGAACGCCGAGCGAAACTTTAGCCGCATCAAGATCTGGATCATTCTCATTGAGCTCCCTCACGTTAACATATCCCTCTTTGGGATTTCCTGGGCTTACAATTCTTAGTCCCACAACATGTTCATGGACCGCACTTCCTTTGCCCCATAATGAGCTTCCATGTGCACCTGTGCACAGAAGGCCGCCGATGGTTAGACCCCACCAGTAAGGTGCCGGCGGGAATGCTAGCCCAGCGTTGGCAGCTGCGTTGATTATTTGTCTCAACGTCACACCACTCTCTACTGTGATTGTCATTGCTTGGGCATCGACATTTAGTACACGATTAAGAAATTTTGTACTAATAAGCAACCCGTCTTCGCCATCTGGGCAAACTAGCTTGGGAATGCTGTGCGAGAAACGTGTTGCAACTTTTATTTTTCTTTTGGCCATGGTTGCTTTTGATACTATTGAAATGAGCTCATGCTCCGAGGAAGGATACGTGGCCTCGGCTGCTTTACAAACACTTCGATCAGAGAATGCGCCAAAAGAATTTGTGACCGTGCACGTGGAATTATTGGACGAACATTCGATAGGGTCCTCAGGAGGACTGCAACTTACAATCAAGACTAAAACGAAAAGACATGATGATCGGAAAAGTTGCCGGAATGCATTTCTCTTCGAACTTAAAATTGCCATGGTTGACATTTGACAATGTTTATGTAGCGATTGATTTTTCATATGGTTTGAAATATGTGTCTTGTACATGCAACGTTGTAACATATATATAGATGAAGCTAAATGATGATTAATTCATGGCATAGGATACAGCCGGATGTTTTAAAGTCAACTATTTATTGCTTGCATTATTTCTCTTTCTTTGTCCAATATGGTTGATAGCATTCAATTAAGTTTCATTATTTTAACTTGAAGTCATACTTTGAGGCACCTTGAAATTATGACGTTTGTTGCTTTATTCAATGTTGCGCTAAATTATTTCAAACCTTGCAGCCTTTGAAGAAAAGAAATTGAGTTACTCAACTCGGCGTCCATATCATGTATTTAATTGGGAAATTAAAAACAAGACTATTAGGCTTTAAATTCAACGCAGTTTTGCCCTAATCAATTATTCGTCTCCAAAAGACGTGTGTGTGAATTATAACTATTATGGACAAAATAAAATAATTAAACAAATATAAGGTTTGAATAATTGAATTGGTCTCCAAAAGGCATATGTGTGGATTATAAGCAATATGAACAAAAGAAAAAAAAAAAAAATTAGACTTGTATAAGGTTGAATAATCGAGTTGGTCTTCAAAAGGCATGTGCACGTGTCTTCAAACAACACAAACACTTGTGTAAAAGTGTGTGACCTATAAAAAAATATTGATAGAAGAAAATAAAAATATTATGTTTTATATAAAAAATACAATTATTTTTTTAAAATTATTTTTTGGCTCACGTACTAATTAAAGAACGAGAGTAAAAATTAAGAATTATAAATAAGACTTCAACGTTTAATATTTTAAAGTATTTTTCAATTTCTTTATATATCTAATAAAACAAAAATCACCTTTCCCTGCATATTATATTTTATATTAAAATTATTTTAATATTTTAATCCCAACAAATACAACATAATTTAAAATAACAAAATTTTTCTATATCCTTGCACATTTTAGGTGGAATAATTAAGGCCAAAATATTTTAGGTTGACATTTATGCCATGGAATCAATCAGTCTACAGTTTAAAAAATAATGTGAACATATATTTTATCTCAAATGAATTTAGAAATCTGAGTTTTACTATTATTGAATAACATGTATGTATGTATGTATATTAAATTTTTAATTTTCTAACTTATAAAAATATATTTTTAACTTGTTAAAAATAACAAAAAGTACTATGAAAGAGTAGGATATTGAAACGGAAAAGTTAAATATTAGAACGAAAAATAAGTTAAAATAAAAAAGTGTATAGTGCAATTGAGTTATTGATTTAAGTAGCAATTAAGAAGTAAATAATTTAGTGGATTACAAATAATATCTTAAAATTCGAAATTCTGTACCTGAGCTGAGGCGAATCCCTGAAATAAACATATGGTATGGAAGGTTCATGCAATGTTCTTGTTCATGGCAAATATGTACAGGTATCAAAGTCCTAAATTACACAGAACCAATAAATTACATACACACACCATTGTGGATACTCTTTGGAAGGGTTACTCCCGAAGTGTGACCGTTATCACCTTTTAGCAATGCTACACCAGCTAAACATGTTTATCTGTAACGGGCTGCCCGTTGGTTGTGCGTAATTACACAGAACCAAGGAAACGGGAAACACGGACACTGCGCTGCCAGTGACAAATTGCTCGCAACGTACCAACGGGAGAATTAATGCTAAAATTGAAATAGATTGTTTCATAAAATTAGTAAAAATTTAGGCACATCAACCAGTTAATAATTGATAAATCAATAAAAATAAATACAATTCAAAAATTTATTATTGAAAAAAATTTTATGAAGAACCCTTTTACAAAATCAAAATATTCTGAACTAATAATTGAAGTCATCAAAATATTTTATTAGTAAAAAAAATTTATAAAGAATAATTTTTTATAAAAATTCTTGTAACTTAATTTTAATTAGTTTTTTTGAGTGATTTACTCCAAATTATCCCGTCTTTAAAATTATAAAATATTATTTTTATTATAGAATTTTTTAAAAACATATTTAGAAAGTTAAAACTTTTAACCACCAATAATAATTATAATTTTAAAGACTTTGCCATTAGATTTGTAAAGAGAAAGAGTTTGAAAATCTTTCAAGAAAAATATTCATATAAATCTTACTTATAAGAATTTAATTTTTATTTTCTCTTAAAAAAATAAGAAGTTATATTTTCAAGAAAATTAAAAGATGATATATTTACTTAAAAAATTCTGAAAAAATATAAATTGGTTGTTCCCAATATTAGGTTAAATTTTTGAGTATTTATATATATATTTTTGTAAGATTCCTGTTTATCACTTGAGCAATATTTAAGCATAGTTCGAGTGGACCAAATTATACAACTGCTCAAGTGGGGTCGAGCATTGAGGTATTATTTAACCATTCATTATTGTTTATATGTCACTTTTTTACGATACTGTTTATCTCTATCAAACAAATGTCTAGTGTTGGCTTTTTGTCCCTCAATATTATTTATTTATTTTTCATACATCAGTGTTCATTAAGTATTGTTTATGTTTCATTGTTTATTGTTATTATTTATCTTGTTGTTTATCAAACTCAATCATTTTGATATAGAATGAACTAATATTAAATATGAAGCTAACACAAGTAATTCAATATTGTGATTTTTCATTAATTAAATACTTTCTTTTTTGCTATTTTACTAAATTTTAGCTTAATATTTCTATTTAGTTGGTGTATTTATCGAAAATTGAGATTGTCTTCTAATTTTTTTCTATTAGTGTATTTATTAAAAATTGAGATTCTTTTATAATTTTTTCTATTGGTGTCTTTATCGAAAATTGAGATTCTTTTCTAATTTTTTCTATTCTTAATTTTCAAGAACTCAATAACACATGACATGAAAGATAATTAATTACTCAAATTATATTTTAATTAAATTTATCAATTAATTATGGGTAAGATAAAATAATTTATTATAAAAAGTATGGTTATAATTTTTTACTTAATATAACTCTCTCAAATATTTTAAAGACTATACTCAAATAAAATTTTGATAATCATACGAGAGAAATTATGAAATTATGGGAAGGAAAAAGATTGAATTGGAATGGATTGAAATTGTAAAAATTAAATTGGGAAAGTTGCTTATTTATAGGAAAACTTGCTGCATTATTGACTAATGGAAATTGATTTTGGTTACCGTCTTACTATTGCTTGATTTGGTCTCCAGTTAAATTGATTTCCAAAGTTAGTATTGCCTTCAATTGCTACTTGATTTAGTCTCCAATTAAATTGATTTTCAAAGTTGGTTTTACCTTCAATTGCCGCCTGCCCACATGCATTAATTAGCGACTACCACAAGAAACTTTAAAACTTCCCTAGATGGGATTCTCTTTAAATCTTCTGGTTTCTTTTCTTCTCTTTGAAGCGCTTAATGGTTTAGGACTTTATTTTTTAACGATTTTATTTTCTCTTCTCTTTTTCAGCAAGGAATTGATAAGAATTAATGTTGGTAAAGTTAAAGATAATATATTTTTTATTTTTTTAATTTTTAATAAAAAATATTAGTTAATTGATAAATTTGATTAAAATATAATCTAAGTAATTGATTGTATTTTATATCATGTGTTATTGGATCTTTAAAAATAAAGAATAAAAAAAATTAGAAAAAGATCTTAGTCTATTTATTAACTCCATACATGAGCTCACAAAATTGCACAAAAATGAGTTATAGGGTGCTTCGATATTTTTGGGATAAAATTACTGCATTTTGTTATTATAAATTTGTAATAAATAATGAACAGTAGTTGAAAAACACCGATAATTTGTCGTTAAAGAACTAAAGTTTAACTGAATTTTAATTTAAACCTAACTAGTTATTGTATTACTGTCATGTATAATTTTGAAATATTTATGATAATACTATAAAAGAATAGTTTTATTAAAATATTTTTACTTATCGACTCAATCAAAAAATCTCTAAAAATTAAAAAAAAAAACATAGTCAATAGTTAAATAAAAAAGCTATAGGAAGTAAAGAACATATAAAAAACTAACAGTTATTTTCTCTCCAAATTTTTATTTTTTATTACAGAAACAAGTATAGACATGACACAATAAAAATTAGGCTTTTGAGCTTCAAGATTCGGGAAGAACCACAAGATCTAGGACTTCATATGCTTAATAGGTTTGTAACTGTAATTAATTATATCTTCCTACAAACTCTTGCTTTTTTGTAGATTCTTCCTGGTCTGCAGAAATAGCCTTTTATTGGGGCGCAATGAATGTCTTCTGAGCATATACACAACCCCTCAAGTGCACAACCTTTTTTCATTATGGTCACCCCATATTTAAGTCCCAAAACTTGATCTGTCCACTCATTAGAAAAGAGTCCCGATGGATCATATTTCTCTTTAATCTTCAAGAACTGTTCAGCATTTTTGTATTTTTTGATTACTCCAACAAACGCTACGTTTCGATTCTTTCCCCAATGGGGTAGCCCTCCGTACTTGAACACAGCCATTTGCTCTATCTCTTCAAGTATATCTTCATAAAGCCTTGGAACCAGGGGGTCTTTACTTCGGTAATATACGATATCGAAGTCCAAAGAATCCTCTTGTTGGCCTAAGAAAGCACTTGAGCTTTTAACATAACGCATGATAATTCCACCATTAATTTCTACACTACACAATGATTTTGGCACAACGTCAACTAGTTTCTGCACATCTTCAATGAAGTTTTTAACCACAGACACTCCCACACTGATTGCCGTATTATAATAAAATGTGCCATTAATTCTTGGGTCCCAACTACATGCAGTGGTCAATCTATCCTCAGGACTATCGAGGCAAGTCCCAGATGATTGCATGTGATTTTGAATTCCAATTACTGGATATCCAGTAAAATTAATACCTATATACCATTGCAAAAGGTTAAAAAAAATGAATTCCATTTAACATTAAACAAGATGAAATAGATGTGTGTCCAATGGATATTGTACAAAGTAATTTTATCCTTTAGTTTTCTTTTTATCATTTTAACTAACTCTATTGTCACGTGTTATTTAATAAACAGCACCAATCAGTTTTTTTTAAGATGAAGGGGTGTTTTTCCAATGGACCCTTGAAGATAAGAAACTTGGAGTGAAATAATGAACAAATACCGTTATTGGTTAAACCGTATGCAGAGGTTATGGCCGTCGATGTAGCGAGCTTTGCACTGGTGCACTTCCCTTGAATATCACCAGCAGCTTCTTGAATCTCCTCTGATTAGTTTAACAGCACGTATGAAACACCGAAAACAAAACAAACAGTTAATTAGTCAACTCCTTGGGATTGAAAAGTAGGGGAGTTAATCGTTTTTTATTTTTTTAAGGATAGAAAGATTTGTTCAGCTACACACAAAAACTAGTTTACCGCTTTAATTTAAATAAGTTAATAAATAAGTATTTACATATATACGCACTAACCAGTAGTTCTACTGGCCGTTACTTGAACCGAAAGCATGGAGCGGAAGTTCAAGCTATCAAACAAGCCATTGCCAGACTTGTTAAGGGAAACGCGATCATCAATTCGATAAACTGCTTTGCGTTGACTAGGGTACCAAATTATGTCCGCGAACTCATGTTCATTACCAAAACTAACTGCTCGATCTTTTAAATTCCAATCATTCTTTTCCACATAGGTGATGGATCGCTTGAACAGC